>LPNX010770188.1:35868-84962 GCA_001517045.1 Pseudotsuga menziesii | reverse complement strand
GCTCAAGTAACCACACTGGGGTGCTAATGACCCACCTTTACAATTAGAGGGGACTACCTCATGACTCTTATTATTTCTTCCGATTAGAAGCATCGGGGTACAAAATAATACAAGTGGTTCTCCTGGTAGGAACATCGGGGACCACAAAAAGATACATATAGAATATTCTTCGAAGTTACAATATTTCAACAGCGTGAGAGCACTTTATTTATATTCTTCTATTCACTTGAAATTTCCTCAAAGGGGCCGACTTTTACACTTTCACTGGGGCCAACTTGCTAGTTTTAATCTTCTTTTTTTATTTATCTTCAAGTTGAAATGTCTTCTTGTCTTCATTTTCTCTTGAGACTTCTTCAATGCTATCTG
The DNA here is from genome assembly GCA_001517045.1 of Pseudotsuga menziesii. Classification (NCBI taxonomy): domain Eukaryota; kingdom Viridiplantae; phylum Streptophyta; class Pinopsida; order Pinales; family Pinaceae; genus Pseudotsuga; species Pseudotsuga menziesii. The sequence continues at coordinate 84,596 of LPNX010770188.1, read as the reverse complement.
GGACTTCTCCAATGGCTTGTCTTTCCTTCTTGATTATTTCTTCATCATATAAAAGTTATCCTTGTTGATCTTCATCTCCTCACATGTAGATCAAATTCATCCATAGAGCTCTAATGTTGATTTGACCATACTCTAAGAAGTTTTGTACACTTCTTAGAGCCATTAGATTGGACTTGTATATTCCACAAGGGGATAAAATCCCTTATTAAATAAATAAGTCAACTCACTCTAATATAGAAATAGATCACTCCTTGGGGAATGCAATGTGACCTATAGCTTTTTTCTCGGATCACTCTTTCTTAGAGTAAGCATTGTTTACTCTTAGTCACTTCTCATGACTAATCAAGGCTATGCTGGGCCTATCCTCTACCAACCATTGGTCACTTCTCATGATCTCTCTAGGAGAATGTCTGTAGAATGTTGCTCAATGCTGCAACCATGGAGACACATCAACACAAGCTATTGTTGAAAGTGTCAAAGTTTGACTCATACTCACAAGTTTGACTCAAATAAAAGTAATGCTAATAAAAGAGAATGTCTGAGCTACATATCAGTAAAGCATTATTAAACAAAGAAACTCCACGCTGGAAAACACAATACTGGAAAGCTAAGCAAAAAGTGACTAGATATGTAAATAGAAAGTTGGAAATTAGGACAACGATAAGAAAAATTGAAATGATAACTACTACCCTATCGATAACCCCAAAAATACCTTTTTTCTTCTTTTATTTATTTTTTAATATGGGCGTGGTGGTCCTTATTTCTGAGTGTTTGTCACAACTGACATGATCAATTAAAATAATCAAATGACCAATGTATCCATTCATTCAGATGATCAATGACGTGGGAAAAATAAACATAGTCATCCTTCCAGTGCAACCAATCATGCTGTCTTCGAAGACGAAAATATGCACTTATTGCATCTTTCAATTGAAGTTGGGGAGATAGGGTCCTCATTAGTGATCGAGAAGAAAACAAAAAAGACAAATCTTTTAAAATTTGCTTCCTAAAACATCTCTATCATTCTGGACTCGATTGGGTCATTACTCATCCCGATACTCAACCAATGATCCCTCGGAGGATCTTCCCGAAAAACCAAATTTATTTGTGGGATCATATGCAAATTGTGAGGAAAATCATCTTTTGGTTGAATGAAAGATTGGTCCTCTTGCTTCAGTGGTATCTAATCAAGATGTTCTTGGATCACTATGGGGATGTGTAAGGATAAACCATCTGATGTATCGCTTTTGACCAACAAAGGTGAACTCGTTGAGATCACATGAATTATGAGGCTCTTGTTACATGCAACTGAGAGAATTTGATGACTAAACGTCTAAGATTTTCTCCTCCTTTGCTTCGCAAACTTTGTTTTCAATGCTATGCATAAACTGAAGTTGTGGAGATTCATCTTCATTGCAAGGTTTGAAATCACTCAATCCTTCACTATTGCCATGTGTTGGTATTGATTTATTGTTGTATTATTCCCTTCTAGGAAATCTTCATATTCTTGATGTTCTCCCCAAGAATCCATGAAGACGGTTTCAAAGGTCAGCATTGAATCAATGTCTCCTTTCCTCAAGCCACCAAAGCATCAGAATTGTCTCACATCTCCACACAATGGTTGTGAAAAGATTTTTCTAATTGCATCCTCATGTTGCAGGTTAAAATTCCTAGCAATTGTATAAAAATCTTCAAGATGTTGTTTTGCAGAACCCACTTCTATCGAATTAGGGGAGAAAACTAAGCCATTTTGTTGGAGCAGGCATTGGATTTGGATATCCATGAATAGCAATGAAATCCAAGGGAGCATATCTCTTGGCTAAAAACTCTTCAAAACTCATTTTGCAACTTTTTAATAATAGAGAAAAATATTGCAATCAAACCATACCTCTACCATGGGGTCACCATAGGGCATTAAAACTTCCTTTTTCAAACAGGACTTTACCCTCAATGGAGTTGCCAGGGAAGACTTAAGTGGTCCACCCTCGTGTTCCAAAATAGAATTTTAGTTTCTTTAAGGCTTGGAACTGTGCCTCATACGTGGTCAAATCATAAAGATATTTCATTGTGCAACCTGATAAGATCCTGCAAAAGTGGAGTCATCAGGTGAGATGAAAAAATAAAAAGCAAATAAAGTAAATCTCACCAATGTCATTGTGAAAGCCAAGAATTGACGTTGATCCCTAACAGCGACGCCAATTTGTTAGCACTATTTGCTGCACCAAATAAATGAGAACAAGTTTGAAAATCAATAGCTAAGATCATGTAAGTAGTAGGAAAAAATGCCCAAAATGTCACCAACAAAATTCCTCTCTGTTTGGGCCGATGCATGCCAACCTCAGGGGGGCGTCCCTAAGTCTTTCCAAGTTGTCCTTTTAACTTGTAATATGCAGTAAAAACAACGAACAACAAGGAAAAAAGTGTTTTGGCTTTGCTATTATTTAGTAGCCAAAAAGACCATGGTAAACAATTTAAAATGATGGTACGAGATCCCTTTCAATGTTTTCTCAATAGAAAATGAAAAATAAAGATAGAAAAATGATTCTAAATGGTAGATTTTCCCAACTAAATGGCTAAAAATCCCATGCATTTGCACAATAAATCATCAAAATACCAACAAGCTTTGAGAGCTCAACATAAGCATAACAAAACTTTATTTTTTATCACCAAAAGGCTGATTGCGCCAAAGAGACAAATACAAAATTGGTACAATAATGTTCCCTGCACAAGAATATGCAAGCTCCTATTGAAAAAATCTGACCTCAAATGCTTATGCACCTTCTCCTTTTAAAGGATGAAGAGGGAGAGAGAGGCACACTTGTCATGCAAAGAGGGAGAAGGTGCACTTGTCATACCAAGATTCTTTGAGTTAAACCCTGATGAAGTGAATGAACACCATGCGCACTAATGTGAAGTCCTCCTAACTTCGGTCCACTAAAGGGCATATTAGTTCACTGATCCAGACCCTAGTTTAACTTGAGCTGATGCCAACTCACTCATGCTATCCATGCATGCGTCATAGATCAATCAAGTGACTCATGTATGCACTCCATTAGCTCCAGTGATCCATGCATGTTCCCTGTCTAACTGAAGTAAATCCATGGATTCCTATAGACTCAAGTGATCCATGCATGCACTGTAGTTAATTGCCACTTTCTCCTCAAAGCTATGCATGTTCATGCATGCACCTGAAGCTGCCATGTAAAGTGATGCATGTCCTTGCATGTTCTAGATATTGGCATGCAAAGTGATGCATGTTCGTGCATGTGCCATGCAAGTCCAAACCCTAACTATAAAAATGAAGCATCTTGCGTGTTGCTCGAAAAAGTCTCATTGGAATCTTGAGCTCGCAAGGATGCAAAAAATGAGATCATCTTTCTCATGTGGACCTTTGAATCCTATCTTCTAAAAAAAAGAATATTTTCAAACACTGTTGAAACTTGTGAAATATCTGTCTCTGTACTAAGGAAACATCAATCTACTAATCAATACCTGAACTCAATGTTAGAACCAATTTTGGCTCTAACAAATTGTATCTGGAGATGCTGTGTAAGTACCAACCTGATGGGATGTGCTGGCACTTTACCCATCCAGATTGCTACAGAGCAAATCTAGGGGTTAACACACATTGAAGGGGAAATTCTTGTAGGTAGATTATTTCTTGAATCTATTCATGAAGCTACACAACTTGTGATAGAAGGAGATGAAAGTGAAAGATTACACCAAAGATTCTTATCGGTTATCCACTAGATTTGGACAAAGTGATGAAGGTGAAGAGGTTAATGTTATGTATATTCAATGTTATCAAAACCGACCCGAAACTTGCAAAACCGACCGGTCCAACTGGTTTCAGGGGCTTTCCGGTCCAACTGACAATTTCAGATTGTTTTTGGTTGGTTCGTACGGTAGCAACTGATTTCCACCAGGAACCGGCTGGTTCCGTACAACTTCTTTGTGGGGCAAAAAATCATGGTTTGAAATTTTTTTAGTAAAAAAACCTAAAAAATTGGACACGTTGGCCTACCTAATGGCCCTACAAACACTATAAAATGATGTGGGCACCCTCCATTTCAATCACACTCATCTTTGGAGTCAAGCCATGCTCCAAAGATGAATCAATTTCTAAAGTCAGATAATTCTGATATATGATTAGATTGTAGAATCTAGAGTCTAGACTCTAAACTATAAGTATATATGCTTATATTTTGACTTTAGAGACCATTTATAACCTCTTTGTTTATGTACTTTGCTTTAGATATGGATTGCACTCGGTGCTATTTTGGTTTTATATAGTCTTACTTGCTATATACATGAGAAACTTTGCATATTTGTGTATAATGGCTTGAATTCACATGTATGCACATGAATATATATATATATTGAAAATATGAATATTTTATGTATTTTGCTCAGTCAGTTTTCTGATCCTATTTTTGTCCGGTTCTCTTCGGTTCCGAGTCCTGGGGTTAGTTAGTTCGACCATCGGTTTGGTTCTGATAACATTGGGTATATCAATGGCATCTGATAGGCTATCAAAGATAATCTCAACATGGTGAGAGTTTGTTTTGTTGCAAATATATATTTGTTGAAATATTTAACTCTAAAGGTCCTCCCTCCTAGTTTTGGTGTGTGAATGATGAGGGGGACAAAAAGGCTTTTGTTCCTTATGTTGTATTTATGCAAAAAGTGATCTTATGTAAATAAAAAGAAATGTTTTGTACTTTATAAGTTGTGGGTCATATTTAAGTGATGTATTTAATAATTAACTTTTATTATTAAACGTGCATCTAATATGAACCCTAGATCTAGTGAACTAATCCTAGCAATTAGATCGGTAGTTAGGAAGTTAGTTACAAGAATTAAAGTATAAAATAATGAGAAGGGACAAAAGAGAGAATGCACCAGCAAGGTCCTCCCTCCTAGTTTTGGTGTGTGAGCGATGAGGGGGACAAAAAGGCTTTTGTTCCTTATGTTGTATTTATGCAAAAAGTGATCTTATGTAAATAAAAAGAAATGTTTTGTACTTTATAAGTTGTGGGTCATATTTAAGTGATGTATTTAATAATTAACTTTTATTATTAAAAGTGCATCTAATATGAACCCTAGATCTAGTGAACTAATCCTAGCAATTAGATTGGTAGTTAGGAAGTTAGTTACTAGAATTAAAGTATAAAATAATGAGAAGGGACAAAAGAGAGAATGCACCAGCAAGAGAGAAAGAGAAGATTGAAGGAGAAAAAGGGGTTTCCAAGACAAACTTGGCACATTTTTCAAGAAGATTCAGCAGCACAAATCCCAAGGAAGTGTAGAAGAGACCGTACAACATTCTGACAGGGCCGTACAACAGTTTATAGCTGGCATGTGTGGACACAAATCCCAAGATAGTGGCTGAAGCATTTATTATAGTCTATCAGGATCGTACAACAACGTCATTCTGGTACATGTGGGCACTTTTTTTGAGGCAGATCTATGAGTAGACCGTACAACTAGTTCTGGTAAGTGTGGGTAGGATGTACAACTGTTCATTGGCACAAAACTGAGGTAGAAGTCTGCTGATGTAAAGTTGTGAATTTTTTGTCAGTTTTGGAAAAGAGGAAAATTTTGTGAAGAATTTTTTTGGGTTTTTCTTCTTAAATAAAATTTCTTCTCTTTGGGTTTTCCCTAGTTTAGGGTTTTTCGCTGGTCAATATTGGCAAAAAATATGGCTGTGTTCAATGTGAATGTTCAGTATGTTGGGTTTGGAGATTTTTTTAGCATGGTGTTTTAAATTTTTAAAGTGTGCAAGAGAATTTTAATATAGTTGCTAAAAGTGTTTGACAAAATGTCTAAACCACAATTTTTATAATTCTGACATTTTCTTCATGGCATTAGAACAGTACTGAACAAGCCAATAAGCTAGTTTGTTTCACAGTATGTTGAAGTTTTCAGTATTCAAGTTAATGACTACCTGGTTGAAGTTTGAAGATCGGTTGGATGGAGAATCCAATTTCAGTCCATGGAAGGAATGCATTATTTTATTGTTGGAGGAAGTTGAACTATGGTATATAGTTGAGAAGGCAGTCACAGTACCTGATAAGACTGCTGATGCGGTCGGTTTTGCATCCTATTAGAAGAAAAATGTGAAAGCCAAGAGAGTGATACTTGATGCTGTCAAGGATCACCTTGTTCCTTATATTGCAAGGAAATCAAATGCCTTTGAAATGTGGACATCTTTGACAAACTTGTACTTGAGTAGAAACAAGAATAGGAAAATGGTACTAAGGGAAAAGCTGAGAGACATCGAGATGACTGAAAATGATAAAGTGGCCTCATATCTCACAAGGATCACTCAAGTTTGGGATGAATTTGCTGTAGTTGTGGAAGTTGTAACAGATGGAGAATTGGTAAGAACTGCCTTGAATGGTTTTTTAGGTGCATGGAACACTTTTGTAAAAGGTGTAGTCTTTAGAGAGCATAAACCCATTTGGGAGAGACTTTGGGATGATTTCATCCAAGAAGAGACTCGTGATGAGGCTCTTAAAAGACAACAGTCCAAGGGTGGTGAGATTATGGAGAATGCGGCTCTTATGGTTAAGAGCGAGAAGAATAATAAGAAGAAAGATTTAAGTAAGATCAGGTGCTTTCGATGTAATCAATTTGGCCACTATGCTTCAAAATGTCCTAAGAAGTAGGGGAAGGTGGAGAAAGATACAACATCTTACTACATTAGAAGAATATGTTGCAAAATTTGAGGGGTTGGAACAATGAGGTTCCAACTGGAGCTTGGTGAGGTCTTAGAGGTACATGGAGTTCTTTTTGTTCCTGGGATGGGAGTTAGTAAACTCTCGGTGTCATCTTTAGAGGATGATGGTTAGGTTTGATAATGTTTTCCTTTATCGGGCAGAAGAACCACTTGGCACCACAATCCTTGTTGGTGATCATCAGGACACGTTGTATGTGTTGAGGGGACATGTTGTTCATCCAGGGTCAAGAGGATGGCTTAGTCAGATTCTGAGGATGGGGCAGGAGTTGCAGCTGATCAACAGCTTATCTTTATTTCTTCTGATGAAGAGAGTGGATCTCTTCAGAGCACTGGCAGGAGACTCAGCCAGTTCAGTGATGATGAAGCCAGTTCAGTGATGATGAGCAGGTTCAGAAGGCTTAGGTGGAGTCTCAAGGTTCAAAGTTCCAGTTTAGGTTTGAGCACTTGTCTCCGAGATGCATTCCAAAGCATGAGGGAGCTGCTTTAGGAAACGATGATGGAGATACTGGAAGTGTTGGAAGGACCTCCCTCGTTAGGAGGGACTGTTGAAATATTTAACTCTGAAGGTCCTCCCTCATAGTTTTGTTGTGTGTGTGTGATGAGGGGGACAAAAAGGGTTTTGTTCCTTATGTTGTATTTATGTAAAAAGTGATCTTATGTAAATAAAAGGAAATCTTTTGTACAATATAAGTTGTGGGTCATATTTAAGTGATGTATTTAATGATTAGCTTTTATTAATAAAAAGTGCATCTAATATGAACCCTAGATCTAGTGAACTAATCCTAGCCATTAGATTGGTAGTTAGGAAGTTAGTTACTAGAATTCAAGTATAAAATAATGAGAAGGGACAAAGGAGAGAACGCACCAGCAAGAGAGAAAGAAAAAATTGAAGGAGAAAAAGGGGTTTCCAAGACAAACTTGGCACACTTTTCAAGAAGATTCAACAACACAAATCCCAAGGCAGTCTAGAAGAGACTGTACAACATTTTGACAGTGTCGTACAATAGTTTGTAGCTGGCATGTGTGGGCACAAATACCAAGGCAACGACTGAATCATTTATTATAGCCTGTCAGTATTGCATAGCATCGTCATTCTGGCACGTTGGGCATGTTTTTCGAGGCAGAATTGTGAGCAGTCTGTGCAACAAGTTCTGGCACGTGTGGGTAGGCCATATAGCAGGCCGTACAACTGTTCATTGGCACAAAAACCAAGGAAGAAGTTTGCTAATGTAAAGTTGTGAATATTTTGTTAGTTTTGGAAAAGAGAAAAATTCCATGTAAAAATATTTTCTAGGTTTTTCTTCTTAAATAAAATTTCTTCTCTTTGGGTTTTCCACAGGTTGGGGTTTTTCCTTGGTCAAGATTGACCAAAAATATGGCTGTGTTCAATGTGAATGTTCACTATCTTGGGTTTGAAGATTTTTTATCATGGTGTTTAAAATTTTAAAGTGTGCAAGAGAATTTTAATTTAAAACCTAGTTGCCAAAAGTGTTTGACAAAATGTCTAAACCACAATCTTTATAATTTTGTCATTTTCTTCAATATCGACTTTCATTGAAGGTCGAGGAGAAAACATCAAGGAGACAATAGAATTCCCAAGGCAAAGGAACTAGAGGTAGAGGCAAAACCATGTTTGGTAGAGGAATGACAAATTGAAGCAAGGGAGAAGAGGCTAGCACAAGAGTTACAAGTCAAAGCATCATAGGAAATTGTGAAGCCCCTAGAGGTTGAGGAACATTCAGAGAAACAAGAGAAAGGTTTAACAAATATTTTTTTAAAGTGCAGAGTGCAAGGGCATCACACTCGTGATTGGTTAGAGAACCTAGATGCCAATAAAAGAAAACGAGCAAGAGTGCATATAGCTCAAGGAGAAGATAATGCTATTGTGTATATTGTTGGAGACAAAGTTGTTGAAGTCCAATGGGAGCATGGTAAGAATCTCATGTTCTAGATAGTTCTGTTGAAGTTGATGACACAGTTTGAGGAGAAAGAGCCAAAACAATGGAAGGTGTCTTTAAAATCAAATGCAAAATTGGAGGTAAGTGTTGTTCTCTTATTGTTGATGGGGATAGTATTGAAAACCTTGTGTCTACTAAGGTGCTTTACTAGTTGAATTTGGATTGCACCCAACTCCTAACTGGATATAGTCTTTTGGGTCTAAAAGGGATAGTGATCCAGATGGATATTGGTGGTCACCCACCTATTCCACTGGCTCATCCACTACCTCAAAATAGTTTTCCATTTTGGCAATTTTCTAGTAGTTTTTCTACTGTTTTTTGGGTCATGAACTTCGAGGGTCTTTTTGAGGCCCCAAACGATGTTTTTTGGGCTCGCAGCAGCCCATTTTAAAGCCATAGGCTTCTGTCTAGGATCAATCCACTTTTGTACTCCTTGGCTAGATCTTTCCAAAGGTTTATCGAGCGCCCCAAACGAAGATCATATGCAGAAATTATGAGCCTGGGAAGTTGACTGTTCAATTAATCACCTTGGGGCTACAAATTTTATGAGGGTTCATATACTAGGGTTAGGTTTTTGGGTGTTTAGGGTTCTTCTCTCATGCTTATGATAAATAGGTCCTTTTGACCTCTTTTTGTATTCAACTTGTCATGAATGAGCATAGTCATCACATCTCGTTTTAGAGATACACTACCACCATTCTAGCTTGTTTATTTTACTTTATGTTCTATTTCTGTCGTTTAATAGAATTTGTGTTTACTGTATCACTGTGTTCCTTGAGATATATCTGTGCATGTGGTTCTACATTTGTTCTTTCATTTTTTTCTCACACAAATACGGATTAAATAGAATGTCACTGTGTTAGATTAGTGCTTGAAAATTTCCATCCAAGGAATTATCAAGACAAAGTCTTATGTGATGTTTTACCAATGGATTCCTATCACCTGTTGTTGGGAAGGCTATTGCAATTCCTTAGGAAAGTTTTTCATGATGGGGTGAAGAATAGTTTTTTTATTGGAGAAGTTGGAAAGAGATCTAGTAATGAAGGAGGAAAAGGTGGACAACAAGAACAACAAGATTAGTACTGTGATGTTATGTAAAATAAAAGAGTTTTTCAAGGAAAGGAAGGTAAAGTGTTGTTTTGCACTTATGCCAAGAGATGTCCAATCTGAATTGAAGAAGAGCAATGTGTGAGGTGAGCTTAACAACATGCATAAGCATAAATATCTAACCATCTAAACTCTTATGGAATGCATTATAAACATAAGCAAATTAAGAGAGCATAACAAGAGAAGAAAGACAATATATGTAGTGGTAAAACCACTATACAGGGGAAACATCCACTTCAAAATAGCTCTTCCATTCGTAACAAAACCCTCATTACAATAGCTTCCAAGAAATCACAATTATGGAGTTCAAATGGGATCCATACACCAAAAATTCCACTTCCAAATGAGCCTCTAAGCTATGAATTTATAGTGACCTAGAGAAACCTGAGCCAGTGTTCATGACTTCATAAGGTAGGATTAACAGTGAAGATCAATCAAACCAAGACAATGGATAATGATGTAAGCCATAAGCTCATCAAGAGAGAATGGAGAAGGAGGTGGATATGAATGCAATGAGTGGAGTGTAGGTCTCCATTACTTGAGAGAACATGTCTCCATACAAATATCTCCAAAATATATCCATGTGATGGTCACACATCTAAAAGTCTAATGACACCTCACAAATGATGTTTTTTTTAACATCTTAGCAACTAATGTGATGACTAGACAACATTACAAATATTTCTAACATTCCTCTTAATCTTTTTTTTCATAGAAACAATTAAGATTTATATTTAAACCGGGGGGGGGGGGGGGGGGGGGTGCGACCAAGCTTGGTTGATGCAAATCATAAGAAAAAATTTGGACTTTTCATACAAAATTGTCTTGGCTGAATAATTTTGTCCATAATTTTCGAGAGTCTCAAAAACACCTACTAAGACTCACCATCTATACTACCTAACAAGCCATCAAAGTAAATATATAACTTGAAAATACATACTAAGTCATATTAACTAAAACATAAACTGAAATCATGGCTTCTTCTAAACCTCTTCAATCCAACACTTTTCCCAACCTTTTCCTTTTGCTCCCAGGAGGTTTGACTTTTGCTCTTTTCATTGGAGGAACCATGAGGTGCATGGAGTCCATAGATGCCCAAGAAGAGTTTGAAACAAAGAAGAATTAGGTTGAATAGGGGAGACCATAATTGAATTATAATGCCAAGATGGGATGCCATCCTCTGTAGCATATATTTAATACAACCAACTTACAAAGAAATCTCCATATTCCTACTAAGTTCCCATGAAAGCATCCACTTCCTTTTGGCAATTTTTAAAATCTACAACATATCTAGTAGTGTCAATGGCACAGTGGTCTCTTGTAGAGCTCATATCCTATATAGCTTCTTTTCCAACCTTGCTTGCCAATGGTCCCATCAAATGAGGCATTGGGTTGTGCCTCACCTGCCTCCATACAATATTTAACCCCTTTCTTCAACTCTTTGATTTTGCATGCAAGGACTTGTTGCATGCACAATGCACCATTGCACTCCAGTTGCCAAATTTCCCAGACAACCAACCCTTTCCTCGCCACTACAACCAAAAGCCTCGAGAGCTGGGTAATGAGACTAGAAAATCAACATCCAAAAATCCCTAAAGTAGAGACTAGATGGACCAATAACTAGCTGAACCTAAGTCCCACAACCATAGGATCAAAACACATAAGCAAAGAGAAGAGGGGGTGAACATAGAGCTCAAGGGATAGGAATCCTATGATAGCTCCAAGTTTCCTTGCAACCAAGAGAAAACTTGAGATCAACATTGCTTGGAGTTTGTTGAAAATTCTGAAGATGATTCTTTCCTTGAATATCCAAACCACATTTATCTGCTAACTTGAATGCCTTGTTGTATACATTAATTCACTCACGAGAATGCATGGTGAATGAAGTCTCTTGTCGTTTATTCAATAACATTGGGAGGGAGGAATTTGCTATCAAACTACTTATGTCTTCCATTCACAATAATCTTTAACTTCTATGGGGTGGGGGTTTGAAACAATATCCCCCCATTTATAACATATTGTCCATAGTTTAGCGATACACCTAGGTTTTCCTGATGATTGACTAACTCATTTTGATGTCGCAGCACATGAGAAAAGTATATTCTATCAAATTCCTTGATCTCTTGACAAATTCTTCTAACTATCCGAGCTAGGGGAGGGTGGTTTAAAGCTTCTTTTACTTGAACAACTCTGAGAATTATCATTGAATCTCTTACCATGGTACAATCCTTCACATTTGAGCTTTCAGAAGCATAATCCCTTTATAGAGATCTAGGGCCTTTGCTTCATTATTCGTAGCCATACCATTTCCCCAAGCAAACTCAACTTCTTGATTTTCTTTGGAGTCAAATATGACCCCCCCCCATGCTAACCACCTCAACATTCCCATCAATGTTGACTAGAGGAATGTGTACACAATCATAGGAAGATGTCATTTGATTAACATTCCCCCTTGATGACAACTCTCTCATCTCCAATAAGTTTCAAATGTGAACAAACCTTGCTTCTATCAAGGATTTGACGATGTTATCAACACTTGTTGCTCAATGGGACAATATTCCAAATAAATAACACCATCAATAACCGGATCTCGAATGTTGTTGGTATCAATGTCGATGTTTGGTCCTGGAGTGGTACACTAGATTGTGTGCAAGTTGAATTGCACTTTGATAGTCACATTTAATCTTAGTGGGATTGCCTTGTATTAGCCCAAGATTGTTAAGAACATGCCAAATTCACACAACTTCCTTCGTTGCTTCCATAGTTGCCATGTGTTTTGCTTCACAAGAAGAAAGAGGTTTCTCTCCTCTTCTTATTGGACCAAGTGATTGGAACTGAACCAAGTTGAAACACATAAGGTGTGGTAGATTTTATGTCATTAGCATCTCCTGCCCAATGAGAGTTGGTATAACCATTGAGTGAGCGAGTGGCCCGTCTAGCATGATAAACACCATAATGAATAGTGCCCTAAAGATATTGCAATATATATTTCACTTCCTTCCAATGGTTTACATGGGGCTTTTGCATGAATCTTAAAACTAAACTAACAACAAAAGAGACATCAAGCCCACTATGAGTTAAGTAAATTTAGCTTCTAGCTTGTTGTTGATTAAGTGTAACATCAACTAGAGGTGTTGGACAATCAATGATAAGTATAATTCATGACTGAAATGGTGTAGGTGCATATTTACAATCACTCATTTCAAATGTGCAAGTACATCCAAAATATTCTTAGGGTGAGAAAGAAAATGTCGTCCTGCATATGACAAACCTATAAACCAAGGAAATAATGCAATAAACCTAAGTCAATGATCTCAAACTTCAGCTCTAGATTAACTTTCAACTCAAGGATCAAACGAACACTACTCCCAATAAGGATTAAATCATCCACATAAAGGACAACAATAACCACATCATTCTTCATCATACACAGGGTCAAACTTGCATCTTTTGAAGCCACTCTTCAAGAAATGTTTGTCAAATTTTTTAGTGTTACTGCGCAAACTAGCAGGTGCAATTAAAGTCCCAAAGATTTCTACTAATCATGGTAACTTGAGAGGTGTTACCCATTGTCACCATGATAACCACCTCTATCCATTTCAGTTGGCTCTTCTCCAACTCGAGGGGGCATCCCTAGGATAGGAATGCTAGGCTATGGCAATGAGGGAACAAGGTGATTTGGAAGAGATAGCCTTGGCTAAAACAGGGTTGTTTTTAATAGGTGATGGAGAGACCCGGAGATCAGTTCCATTATCCAACTAGGGAAATGGAGTCAGGGTGGATCAAATGGAAAGTGAGGCCAAGAAGAATACCCTTCAAGAGTTGGTCTACTTCCTTCAAAGATTAGGGGCTGGGACTAGGAAATTAGTCACTTACCCAGTGAGGATAAACAATGGACTTCAGGGTCTACAAGAGGGAGCTGCAACGGAGGATGGTCCCTAGCCACCCAAGATCAACAATGGAGGAGATATATACCTAGAAACCCTTGCCAAAGAGCCAAATGCATATCAAGACATTGTCTAAAATACTTATCCAAACCAACAAAGGAGAATGTGCAAGCCAATAGCCCAAAACCAAGATGTCCACCTACTAGCATCCAAAGGCTTCTTCAAATATTACTTGTTACTTAAGCAATGTCCACATGGGGTTTGAATCTCTCAACGATGTCCACTTGCTAGCTAAACCAATCACAAGTCCTCATGAATCAATGAAACCACCACGAAAGTTTGTCGAAAAATGCCCAAAAGGCAACCAAAGTCTTCAAACACAAGGGTTACTCCGTGAAGGTTATGGCACCAAGTGATCCCTCAAGGGCTAAACGTCCAATGAATGTCTTCAATAGTGTTGGGCCCAGAAATGACCCCTTTTTGACCACATTTACCTATCCCTTTTTCCCTTATCTTACTCCATTATATACAACAAACGGATCTTTTCCTTCACTTGATCCCTCAATTCATACAGGTATGGTTAATTATTGTCTTATCTTATTAATACTTATGATTGTTGTAATCAGGGCTCTATATCTTGGATTATGCTAACATATGGTGATTTTATAAAGATAATTCGAGATGTAAAGGATATAGGTGTAGTAGGCTGAACGAGTCAAGAGAGAGATGAACATTCATTACTGAGATGATCGCCACCTATTCCATCTCTGCACAAAGGACGCAGTCAAAGGTTGCTATTCCACGCAAGCTGTACAAGGGTGGCTGCAACAGGCTTGGCTGCAACAGATTCGGATGCAACAGTGCGCCGCTGCTCAAGGGTAGCTGCAATCGACGGAGCATCTTCTAGATTGATCCTGTTATATCATTGTTGGCTTGAGTAATAGCCTTCCTATATTTTTTGCTTCTATCTTGCCCACAGCTGTAACAGCGTATCGTAATTGGTGCAGTTTGAAGATCAAAGATCTTCATGGCTGCCCGATATCAGTGGGTAGAAGTTATGATTGTGAATATATAAATATTGGAAACCATTCCGAGCCAGGGGTTGGAAATTAATTGATCTTATTGTATAAGCTGTGACAGAGACTGTAGCTTCAGTTTTATTATTTAATACAAAAAGCAGGATTATTCTGATCTCGGCATTTAACGTGTGTTATTTTCCGGCGTCTCTGTTCGAAGGCTGGGCCCGCCTTCCTACAGAGATTGCCGAGTTAATTAGGTATTTATTTCCTCTGTTGTGTGGTGTGGATGTTATAGTAGATTCATTCTTTTCTAACAGCTGCAACAGTAATGGTTTATTGTGTGTGCCTTCAATTGATCTGTAATTGCATTCCCTATGAGTTGTAGTAGAGTGGTGTGACAGTCGACTGTGTAGACTAATTTCCTTTATACAGACTGTGTGCTAGCTGTAACCGCTGATCTCATCCTTAGTTTCTTTCAATTGATGTCTTTCTTGAGTTTTGGTAATTAAGTCCATTTGTGTTGAAGTTCAATTTCTCCATTTCTGAATTCTAGATCAAGTTGGATTAAGATAGTTATAATGGATCTTCAGATGGCCTGGTGATTTAGGATTTAACTTTCTGCAAAAGTAAATCTAGATGTTTATTTTCTGAATCTCTTATTTCTTGATTAAGGATTGTAAGAAGGTAATTGTGATTTTGCATTCTTAAGAAGGTAAATTAGATTAAGTTGATCATGGGATGAGTTGGGCTGAACAGGAAGGTAGGATAATTCATTTACAGTATCAGCTACTTAGTGTTTAAGCATATACAGTGTACATTATCTTTGAAATAAAAGACTTCCCTGGGTTGACAATTTATATTGAACACTCTGTATGTTGGGTTTAATTAACTTACATATAGGGTGCCCAGCATTTTGGCACCGTTGCCGGGGAAAGGTAATTATTAGACACCATAGTAGTTGTATTTAGTAGTTACATCTGTTCATCTTTCTTTAGTTTTTTTTTAGTTTGCATGTTTTGGGTTGCATGAATACAAGAAGGGTACAACGTGACATTCCCACAACCCCTAGAACTCCCTAGAATACTAACATTGCAGGTGGTCGAGGTCGTGGATGAAATCCAGCCTTGGGAAGAAGGACATTCATTGACGATCTGGTTGCTAGAACCAATTCCTCTACCGGAGCTCGCCATCAGGGGTCCTCTGTTAGAAGAAGCCCAATTATTCCCAGGGTGGAAGCATCAGCTTCCCCAGTGGAGAACACGGGAGAAGCTGCGACACCCTCAGGTGTCCTTGTGGAGGAAGACAAAGTTAGTACTGTGGGATCGGTTGATCGAGATTTGATATATCACATTAACAGGAGAGTTGTGACAAAAGAGGAGTGGACACAGTTCCATCAAGAATTTAATGATCAGTGGAAGCACGAAGAGGATAAAGCAGAAGAAGATCTGAACAACAGACACGATCCAGAAGATCACAAAGAAGCAATGGGGGAAAATCAGCATCAGGAGGGTAATTCCCCGCCTGAAGGGACGGTTGCTACACTCCAGTTCCCAATTCAATAGCCAGAGGGGATAGCCCCCATGAAAAATATATCGCCATCAGTGTTGCCTCGTTTTTATGGAAAAGCAGTAGAGGATCTGGATGAATTTCTTTTTGAATTTGACATCCTCTGTCGTAGCTATGATTACACCACCAATGAACAGAAGCTGAAACTTTTTCCTGCTACTCTGAAGGACAATGCGTTACGTTGGTTCATGAGCCTGGGTGGGGGAACTGTCACCACCTGGGACCAGATGAAACAGGTGTTCCTAGAGAAATATCAGGAGTATTGCAGTACCAAAGATAAGAGAGAAAAACTATTTAAAATGGTACAAAGGGACGATGAAAGCCTAGAAGATTTTGTTGAAAGGCTTTTATACAATGTGTAGAGAGTTGGACAGACTAATATGGGGTTAGATGTGCTCAAGATAATCCTACTTCGTGGGATTAGGGATGACTTCCTAGACATGTTGAACTTGTTAGGAAAGGGGGATATCTCAAAGGAGTCCTTTGAAAAAATTGTTGAACTATGCAAAAGGTATTCTAGGGGATCTTCCAGGAACAACAAACGGGACAAACAGGATAAATTAGAACGAGATGTCTTCGACAGAACACAGAAGTCATCTAATGGAGGAGCCACCCGGGCAGAAATAGGCAATCTCCTTGAAAATTTCAAGACAAAAATGATGAGCTCCATCTCCTCGGAAATAGATGTCCTGAGGGCAAAGCAGAAACAAGCAGTAGAAGATCTCACACTTGGTGTATTCTGCCCTAAATGTAGGAAGAACCATGCTCTGAAGGAGTGCCCACTTGACAAAGTAGAAGTGTGTCAGCTTTGTGAGCTGAACCATGACACAAAAGAATGCCCTTCACTACCTCAAGTGAAGGCAGTTCTGTAGGTATCAACTTCAGATGTGGAACCAGCCTACTTTATTGCACAGAAAAAGCCCTGGCAGCCTCGAAATCAAGATATGACTCCATACTCATTTCCATTTTCAAATAACATGAATAATTGGAATAATATGCATCACATGAATACACAATTCCCTTCTTCTTATTCCAACCATCAATGGTATCCTTCTCAACCTCCGATGCAAAATTTTAACTCCTGGAACTCTTGGACATAGCCACCAAACCAACAGAATTCTTGGTCTCCTGAATGGAGGAACTTCCATCCAGGGAACTAGTTTCCCCATAACCAACCTCCTCAATAGTTTCCACATCAAACGTTTCCTCATCAACCGTACCCTCCTCAACAATATCCTCAGCCTTATCAGCAGTATTAGCAGTCGCAGCTGCAACTCCAGAATAATGTTGTCCCCAATGTGCCTATACGACTGCAGCTGCCTGCTCAACCTAACCCCAACCCAAACAATAAAGCAATCCATCAATTTGAGACTGCCAACATGCTTTCTTACTCCATTACTCCAGTTCCCTGTAACGACATCCGCTTACGATCAGGGAGGGTAGTGGAGCCTATGGTCATTGAGGATGTTCCATCCTCTATGCCTGAAGAAAGGATGAACCAACAGTATTTATCCAATACAACGATCCCCATTATTGAGGATGCTGAAAATCCTACCAAGATACTGGCTGAAACACAAGAAGAAACATCTATCGACACACAACCTACACAATTGGTTAGGGAACCACCATACCCTGAAAGATTAATACTACCGAAGGCAGTGGGACAACCTCAATTTAACCTCTTAGGAGAGTTAAAAAACCTCTATGTCAAAATTCCACTCCTTCAGGCCCTTCACGATGTGCCTATCTATGCTAGAGCCGTTCGGGATCTGTGTACAAGGAAACTAGGAAGAAAACCCAGGGATCCTCCCATTGTTTATGTCATAGGGAAATTATCTGAATTAGTAATGGGAAAAACCCTCTTGGCCAAATACGACGATCCTGGGAATCCCACTGTCACTGTGTAGATTGGGAGCATGTAGATACCCAACGTACTTGTAGATTTAGGTGCAACAATTAACGTCATGACTATTGAAACTGTAAGGAAACTCGGGCTCACTAATCTCAGGCCAACTCCTACCGTTTTAGAACTTGCAGATAGATCCACTATTAAACCCGAAGGAATCTTGGACGACCTCGTTATCTCAGTTGATTCGTGGGAATATCCGGCTGACTTCTTGGTTTTACAACCCAATTCACAGCTAGGAGGACACCCACTGATCCTGGGAAGGCCCTGGTTAGCTACAACTGAACATCAGCTGTCAGTCTGGGTCTATGAGCATATCGGATGGAATCGAGATAAAGAACCTCATTCTCTATCCTCCAGCTCGGCTGAGTCTAGAAGCTGAAACTCCGTTATGGATGGAGCTAGAGGAAGAGGAGGGTGTTCAGCCATTATTAACGATAGGGAAGGCCTTGACTTTTAAAGATGAAACTGAAGACGATGCTATTAATAATTTCATCAGTGAACCCACTTCTATCAATAAACAAATTTATTAGATCCTGAATGCTACTCTAGGTGAAGAAGAACAAGAAAATCTCACAGAGAAGACATTAGTCAGTGATACTCACAGAGTTCCAGTGTTGAAAAATTTGAAAAGTGTTTCTGTCGAGATAGAGTCTGGAAAAACTCTGAATATCAATCCTAGTCTTGCTCCGAATGAATAGGAACGCCTACTCACTCTCTTAAAAAAACATAAGGGGGCATTTGCCTGGGAGTACACAGACATGAAGGGCATCCCTTCTAATATGTGCACCCACCATATTTATATCAAAAGTGACTCTCGGCTTGTGTGCCAGCCTCAACGAAGAATGAACCCCAATCTTAGGGACATAATGAAGGAATAAATTCAAAAACTCTTGGAAGCAGGATTTATATATCCCATCTCAGATAGCGAGTGGGTGTCTCCACTCGTGATAGTACCCAAGAAGAATGGTAAATGGAGAGTCTGTGTGGACTATAGAGAGTTGAACAAGGCAACACAGAAAGATCACTTTCCCCTGCCTTTCATCGATCAGGTACTTGACACCTTATTTGGGAAGAAGTTTTTCTCCTTCCTGGATGGGTTTTGCGGGTACAATCAAATCCAGATTGCTCTTGCAGACCAGGATAAAACTACCTTCACCTGTCCTTGGGGAGCTTTTGCATACCGGGTGCTTCCCTTTGGCTTATGCAATGCACCAACCACATTTCAGAGAGCTGTGATTGGCATCTTTTCAGAATTGGTTAATGATAGTATGGAAGTTTTCATGAATGATTTTACTCCTTGTGGCAAGGACTTTAAAGAAGCATTGAAAAATTTGGAAAAGGTTTTAACACGCTGCGAGCAGACCCAGCTATCTTTGAGCACTGAAAAGTGCCATATGATGATGAGTGAAGGGGTAGTGCTGGGGCATTTTATCTCTGCTGATGGCATCCAGGTAGATCCCTCTAAAATCAGGGTAATTGAAGATATACCCACTCCTAGAACTCAGAAAGAGGTACGTAGTTTCTTAGGGCATGCTGGTTATTACAGAAGATTTATAGAAAACTTTTCCAAACTTGCCTCTCCTTTGTTTTCTTTGTTAATGAAGGATGTGCAATTTATTTGGAGTGAGGCATGCCAGATAGCGTTTGTTAAACTTAAGGAGAAGCTTTCTATAGCTCCCATCCTAAGGGGGCCCAATTGGGCCCTGCCTTTTCACATTTCTTCAGATGCCTCTGACACTGCCATTGTAGCAGTTTTAGGACAGTAGGATGGTCAAGCACCTTATGCAGTCTATTACATTAGCAAAAACTTGGCCCCTGCTGAACTTAACCATACTGTTACCGAGAAGGAGTTTTTAGCCATTGTTTACTCCATTAACAAATTTAGACACTACATCACTGGATATCCCACCTTTGTGCACACCGACCACTCAGCCATCAAGTATCTAATGAATAAACCTGTTACAAATGCTCGGGTAATTAGATGGCTATTATTATTACAGGAATTTGATATCACTATTATAGACAGACGTGGAAAAGAAAATGTTGTTGCTGATTTCTTATCTCGTCTTACTAATAGTGATGATAATTTGCTTGTTGAGGACTCTTTTCCAGATGAACACTTATTTGCAGTTTTAGCTTATTCTTCTTGGTATGCAGATGTTGCTAACTACTTGGCTGCAGGGAAGCTTTCGGCACATTTGTCAAAAAGAGAGAAGAGGAAAATCATTCAACAAAGTGCTAGGTATTGTTGGATAGGTGGTCATCTCTTCTACATAGGTCCTGATCTTGAGATCAGAAGATGTGTAAGAGAAGATGAAATCTTCCATATTTTGATGGCCTGCCATGATGAGCCATGTGGGGGACATTTTGCAGATAGGAGGATAGGTCATAAGGTGCTGAGAATGGGCTACTATTGGCCGACGCTTTTCAGGGATGCAAAAAAATATGTCTAGTCTTGTGACAGCTGCTAGAGGATGGGCCAACCTAACAGATTAGATCAAATGCCTCTTCAACCACAATTGGTGGTTGAACCTTTTGACAGATGGGCCTTAGATTTTGTTGGCCCTATTAACCCTCATTCCAGGTAGAAAGCCTACATCTTGGTTTGTACCGACTACATGACGAAATGGGTAGAAGCTGTGGCTTTGGTGAAGGCCAATGACCAGGATGTAATCGATTTCCTGTATGTTGAAATCTTTACCCGTTTTGGAGTACCCAAGGAAGTGGTTACAGATGGAGGACCTCAGTTTGTGTCACATAAATTTGAAGCTTTGCTACAGAAGTACCATATTCAGCACCGGATAGCTTCACCATACCATCCCTAGGCCAATGGCCAGGTAAAGCACTAACAAAGTTATTGAAGCTATCCTTACCAAAAAAGTTAGGAGCCATCGTAGAGACTGGGCTGATAGACTTCCAGAAGCATTGTGGGCATATCGTACTACTTGGCGCAATATTACAGGTTTCTCTCCTTATGACTTGGTGTATGAAAAAAGTGTTGTCTTCCCCATTGAATTCGAAATCAAGACCTTGAAGACAGCTATGGAGGTAAACTTAGATGTGACTGAAGCCTAGAGGAGCAGATTGAATCAATTGAATGAACTTGATGAGAAACGTTTAGCTGCTGTGGATCAGACAGTATTAATTCAACAACAGAGATCCAATTGGAACGATCGATTCATAAAAAAGAAAGTCTTCTGCGAAGGAGACTGGGCATTATTATATGATTCAAGATTCAAAAGGGACTTCAAGGGTAAGTTACGCACAAGATGGTTGGGCCCATACCTTGTAGACAGAGTATTTGACAATGGTACAGTCTGCCTGGTTACCAGTAATGAAAATCGTGCACCATTATTTGCTAATGGTCACAGGTTGCGACTGTACCATAAGCCCATTTCAAAGGACACATTCACCTCACAGATTGCAGCTGATTCGGAATACCAGTTAAAACAAGGACAAGAATCTTTCTCTGTCCCTGTCAATCTTTAGACAATTGCTGTGATTCCAACATAAATTTTTGTACATAAATAAATTGTTATTTTTATTTTTCCTTTGCGCTTGATCCGTTTTTTTTAAGAAAATGTGCAGGGATGTATCTGAGGAGCAATGGTCATGATCGGGCCTAACGACTAGGGGCATCCTTTTGTAACTTCCTGCTTCAGAAGAAAACTCCTTAAAGAAAAAAATAAACAGTGAACAGTCAGTCACAGCTGCGATTCCTATAAAATTGCCTATTTTTCTGTTTATTTGCAGCTGCAACACTGAAAAAATTGCCGTTTTTCCGTCCCGCACAGCTGCAACATCGTAAAAACACCCTTTTTCCCGTTCCGCGTAGCTGCAACACCGTAAAACTTTGCCTATTTTTTCGTCTACCTGCAGCTGCAACACCGTAACATAATGCCCTTTTTCCCGTTCCGTGTAGCTGCAACATCGTAAAACCTTGCTTATTTTTCCGTTTATCTGTAGCTGCAACACCGTAACCTAATGTCTTTTTCCGTTCTGCGCAGCTGCGACTCCGTTTAAATTTTGCCCATCTTTACCTTTTCCGGCAGCTTCGACTCCGCCAAACTGGTTGATTTTTCTATGGCTCGCGGCTGCGACTCCCCCAATATTGGCAGACCTCTTTACAATTTTGGTTCGCAACTCCTCCAGATCTGGCCGGAATCCCCGCTGCTGGCAATTCTGATTTACTTCACAGCATTCATTATGTTTTCGGCAGGATTGACAAGATGGTTTTGGTCTGCCGGGAGAAAAGATCATGACAGTGCGCTTGCAATAATGTTCAAATTTAATGGCTGCACTTCACACGTTTTATTATCCTCAAGGGTCACGGTTCATAGCATATTTACGAAGGTATGGTTATGATTATTTACTTGATTGAGTGTTAACTAGATTTGACAGAATTAATCATGCCTTCCTTTTTGCGCCCATTATTACACCCGCATACCGTTAACTGTCCACTCGTACAACTTAATGGCCATTTAAGTTTATCCTATAACCGCCACCTTTCCTAATTTGGGATAAATTTTCCCAACATTTCCATGCTCTTAACTTTTCGAATTTGCCCAACTACACTCTCAGCTGTTCACGCATACTCTGTGATTTAACCTCCATTGTCGGGACCTGTAATCTATTGGGCTGCTAAAGAATTTAGAAGGCAAACGAACATGGGTATCCAAGCTCGGCACGAACCTCCAAATACGCGAGAACTGAGAAGAAATGCTGAAGTATTCACTATTTTTGAAGCTGCGAGCTGGATTGAATTCTTCCAACGCCTGAATGGGTTCCATTGAGAGACAGCTCTACAATTCGCTTTAAATCTTACAGAAACCCACTCAGAGGTTAGGGGGTTACATATAGAAGTCTCTGAAGCAATAGTGGCTGAAGTCATCGGCCTTCCTCAGGTGGGAAGAGCCTGGTTTGGTTGAAGAACCCCCAATGCTGCCGCAGTATAGGATTTTTTGATAGAGGGGGAACAAATTCGTCAGTCAAGGCGAGGGATAACGTTACAATCATTGCCTCAGCCATGGGATCAAGTAGCAGTTTTCCTCAAAAAGTATATCACCTGTGAAGGTAGGTATCAGACTGTTTATTATTCTGAACTTCCTCTACTGTCTCATCTACGACATAGGGCCTTACTGAATATTCCATTTTATCTATTTAAAGACCTACACCATAATCTTAAGGGCCTTAGCTCAAAGGAACCAAACCTGGGAGCAATTCACAGGTCAAACTCAAATAAACCAGGAACCTGCCCTTTTGCCTGGCGTTCCAATAGAGGTAGAAGTAGAAGTGCCTATACTCTTGGGGGCTGTTCAAATCCAAGAGGAGCATGCAACTATACAGTTGGGGGGAGATGAGGAGCAACAGGAGGACCGGAGTCCCTCCAATTTAGTTGGGGGGGGGGGAGATGAGACTAGATCGGATGATCAGTCAGATGATCAAGCAGAGGAATTGGAGGAAAATGCAAGAGAAAATCCTGTGGAAAGATTAAATAATGTGCAAGCTCTTACAGCAGAGGCTGAAGCTGGAGCAACATTGGATGCTGCGACAGCTGAAGCCGAGGATGTTAGAGCCACGATAACAGAAGAGAATGCAGAGGTATTGACCATTGAATCTTCCCCTGAATGGGGAGAACTCTGATTGAAGAAGAAAAGGACGCTGAGATAGAAGACATCCCTTCCACATCAGCTGCAAATCTGGAGATTCTTGCACCACGAAAGAAAAGGAGGAGGTCAAAAGAGGAGGTGCAGGCATCACTACCGATAAGAAGAAAAAGAACTAGGTCGGTTACAGCAGCTGAAGTAGCACGGGAAAGATGGGCAACCCTAGAAGCACAGATTGAATTCCCCATTCTGAGACCCAAAGCAAATGATGCCACCAGGAGCTGGCTGCAGAGGAACCTCAAATTGAGGGGCTTTTGCAAGAAAATGGTCTACTGAAAGAAGAAGTACAGACACTTCGGAAAGAATTAGAAAACTGGAAGGAAGCATGCAGAAAGAAGGTAGAAAGGAAGCTGCACACACTGGTTGAAGCTGCAGATTGATTAGAAGGATCACCTCCTGCTGAG
Organism: Pseudotsuga menziesii; assembly: GCA_001517045.1. Lineage (NCBI taxonomy): Eukaryota > Viridiplantae > Streptophyta > Pinopsida > Pinales > Pinaceae > Pseudotsuga > Pseudotsuga menziesii. The sequence goes on along the minus strand of LPNX010770188.1, from coordinate 60,338 downwards.
GATGGCGAGGAGGAAGAGAGAGTGGTCTGCCCTATGTGTGGGGAAATTTTTAACCAGTCAGGCTACAGAGTCATAGTTCGTGCCTTTGTGACACAACAACCTGTACCAGCACCTGTGGAAGAACAAGGACAAGAAGCACCTAAGGTGGAAGTAAGGGATGCGGAAGAAATGGAAATAGCAATGGTCCTTGGTACAGAAAAGGGGGGAAATGAACAAGTACAGTCACAACTAGTAGAAGAAACAAAAGTGCTCCTGGGACAATCTGATTGGAAGGACAGTGAAGCTCCCCAAGAGCAACCTCAGCAAATGGAAGTAGTAGATAAATAGGGTGTTGATACATAAGAACCAGCATCCCCGAACATTCTTGTTGAAGTTGCCAACCAAATTGGGACAGATGAACCAGAGACTGAAAACATTCCTGATTTTAACAAAGAAGTCTATGCTGTGACTCCTGAATCGTCTTGGGGCACAGAATTAATAGAGATGGAACCTCAGTAGCAGGATAATGATGAAGTTGACCAGGATGTTGTCACACAAGAACCAACATCCCCAGAAATTTCTGGTGAGATTCTCATGCAACAAGAAGAAATCAATCCCGAGGTGGACATAATTCCTGATTTGGATCTAGGAGAGGATGAACAAATTCAATCACAGCCCTTAGGGGACATTGAAATTCTCGAAGAACAACTTCATATTGCTGAGGACATAGAAGTAACTCAAGAACAACCCTAGTAGCATGAAGAAATAGAAGGGCAGGGCTCTGATACACAAGAACCAGTAGCCCTGCATCTCCCTGTCAAAGCTGTAGCTAACAGTCAGGTAGATGTGGAGATTGAAATCTAGGAAGAGGTTGTCACACAAGAACCAACATCTTCACAATTGGCTGCTGAGGTTGCTGTAGGAGAACTCCAAGGAGAGGATGCTGTTACACAAGAACCAGCATCCCCAGAAGTTGTTTCAGAGGCACCTATACAGGTTGAGGTTGTTGTAGGAGAATTTCAAGGAGAGGATGCTGTTACACAAGAACCAACATCCCTAGAAGTTGTTTCAGAGGCACCTATACAAGTTGAAGTTGCTGTAGGAGAATTCCAAGGAGAGGATGCTGTTACACAAGAACCAACATCCCCAGAAGTTATTACAGAAGTACCCATGCAGGGAGTGCAGAATGTTCAAATTGGAGCATCAGATGGCAAGTTATGGACTCAACTTTCGCAAAATTTTGTCAATCTGGATTTTGATAATGAAGATCATGTTGAAGATGAAGGGATCCAGAGGTTGACAAAAGAGCTCTCAATTCTAAGAATATAAGTGAGGAAGTGGAAGAGTTAGGTGGAGAGCTATCAAGAAGGGACGGTTCCCCTTGTTGAACATAGGAAGATCATCAGGGAATTGAAGGAAAGATGTCAGAAGAACTAATGTTCCAGAAACTTCGTTGGGAAGAGATACAGAAAGAGCTGAAGGAGTTGAAAAAGTTCAAATCCATGCAGGTGGAAAAAGACTAGCTGTATACTCTCTCCCAGGAACTGTTAGGTACTAGAGCACCATCCTCCTCTTACCTTGTGTTTTTATTTGAACAGTTCATTTGGTTTAAATTGAAGGCTGTAAAAGAAGGGAGACCTTATGAAATAGCTACCTCAGCTAAATTTCTGGAAACATTTTTGGCAAGTGATTTTATTGAGCAGAACTTGCTTTGTGAGCTCTATTTACATGAGGTGGCTTGTCCCTTGGACCGCTATTCGAATCCAGCCCCTTTCTTAGGTGATGTTCAGCTGAGGGCCTTTGCTTCTTTTGTTAGCAATCATGTTTAGTGGGAAAGATCCTTTCAAACTTTTTCTCATAATGAGTCCCACTCTAACCTTTGGGTTTGAGGTGAACCTCAACTTCCTCATCTTCTCCTTGCTCATCAGCAGCGTAGACTCACATGTCTTGTCCAAACTCACCAGATGATGGAACTTCAAGAAAAGGTTATCTCTACTTGTGTCAGCCAGATTTCCAAGCATCAACAATTGGCTTTGGAAGATAGCCAGCATAGATGGCAAGCTGCCTCTTCAACCTTGAGAATTAGAGATCCCCACTGTTACAGGAACTTTAAACATGCACTTTCTAGGGTTGAGGGATATGTGGGATGCATGAAGGAATGTGGAGTTAATTGACTGGGACTCAAATTCAAATTCTCTCTCATCAGGTGGCTAGCAAAACCATACAAGGAAGACTTCTCATTGACAAAGGTAGAAGAAAAGAAGTGTTGGAGATATTGGGTTGTCTATAATGGATTTTTGGAAAAACAGGGAACACCTGAACTCCCATATAACTTTTCCTCTCTCCATGAACGAAGTACAATGCCAGATTCAGATTCAGACTAATGGAGGTTGTTGCATATGGACATGCAACAGGACAGTTGGGGGGAGATGTTGGGCCCATAGATGACCCCTTTTTGACCACATTTACCTATCCCTTTTTTCCTTATCTCACTCCATTATATACACCAAACATATGTTTTCCTTCACTTGATCCCTCAATTCATACAGGTATGGTTAATTATTGTCTTATCTTATTAATACTTATGATTGTTGTAATTAGGGCTCTATATCTTGGATTATGCTAACATATGGTGATTTTATAAAGATAATTCGAGATGTAAAGGATACAGGTGTAGCAGGTTGAACGAGTCAAGAGAGAGATGAACATTCATTACTGAGATGATCGCCACCTATTCCATCTTTGCACAAAGGACGCAATCAAAGGGTGCTATTCCATGCAAGCTATACAAGGGTGGCTGCAACAGGCTTGGCTGCAACAGATTCGGATGCAACAGTGCGTCGCTGCTCAAGGGTAGCTGCAACCGACGGAGCATCGTCTAGATTGATCTTGTTATATCATTGCTGGCTCGAGTAACAACCTTCCTATATTTTCTGCTTCTATCTTGCCCACAGCTGTAACAGCGTATCGTAATTGGGGCAGCTTGAAGATCAGAGATCTTCATGGCTGCCTGATATTATGATTGTGAATGTATAAATATTGGAAACCATTCCGAGCTAGGGGTTGGAAATTAATTGATCTTATTGTATAAGCTGTGATAGAGACTGTAGCTTTAGTTTTATTATTTAATACAAGGAGCAAGATTCTTCTGATCTCGGCATTTAACATGTGTTAATTTTCGGCGTCTCTGTTCAAAGGCTGGGCCCGCCTTCCTACAGAGATTGCCAAGTTAATTAGGTATTTATTTCGTTTGTTGTGTGGTGTGGATGTTACAGTAGATTCATTCTTTTCTAATAGCTGCAACAGTAATGATTTATTGTGTGTGCCTTCAATTGATCAGTAATTGCATTCCCTGGAGCTGTAGCAGAGTGGTGTGACAGTCGACTGTGTACACTAATTTCCTTTATGCAAACTGTGTGCTAGCTATAATATAGCCGATCTCATCCTTAGTTTCTTTCAATTGATGTCTTTCTTGAGTTTTGTTAATCAAGTCCATTTGTAGTCATAATTGTTGAAGTTCAATTTCTGCATTTCTGAATTCTAGATCAAGTTGGATTAAGATAGTTATAATGGATCTTCAGATGGCCTGGTGATTTAGGATTTAACTTTCAGCAAAAGTAAATCTAGATGTTTACTTTCTGAATCTCTTATTTCTAGATTAAGGATTGTAAGAAGGTAATTGTGATTTTGCATTCTTAAGAAGGTAAATTAGATTAAGTTGATAATGGGATGAGTTGGGCGGAATAGGAAGGTAGGATAATTCATTTACAGTATTAGCTACTTAGTATTTAAGCATATACAGTGCACATTATCTTTGAAATAAAAGACTTCCTTGGGTTGACAATTTATATTGACCACTCTGTATGTTGGTTTTAATTAACTTGCATATAGGGTGCCCAACAAATAGGTGGATGCCCCTTCAAAATAAAACTTCAAGAAAATCCCAAAGCACTCAACAATGGAGCAATCCCTCATCAAATTGAACCTTCCATTAAACATGGACTAGAAGGCCTTCAAAAGGTAGCAAGTTGCAACCTATAAAGGACAAATGTATTAAAGAATACCCCTATCAATCTTTTGAATCTGAGGCAGAGGTAGGGTGTGAGGTGTGCCATCAATGCTCTACAGCAAGAATAAACCAGTGTTGCAGATATGTCCGATTTCTCCAGATATTTCCAATTTCTCCCGAGTTTTTTGTGTTGCCGATTTGTCCGATATTTCCATAATTCTTCAAGTCTAAGTTTATTTTTGCTGACATTTTCCGATAATTTCCGATATTTTTTCCGATAAGTTTCTTTCCACATCCTTGGCGAAATATTCCCCGACACGATATTTGCAACATTGGAATAAACCCACTAGAACTATTCAAAGGATGGGATGCTGTTGCAAGTGACATCTTGAAAGACTGGAACATAGCTCGGCTTAATCCTACAGCTGGAAAAACCCTTCAAACAATGATTCTGGAGTGGATTGGCCTCACCAAATAATGATGACAGGCCTCCTTCAGGGCTGCGGTTGGAGTCTGGACTAACAGGTGGCAGTGAAGGACAGCACACCCCTCTCAGCTGGTTATAGGCCTGGACTCTGAACTGAGGCTTGTCTAAGCATATTCCTGCAGAATGGCTGATCCAAGACGCTCTTCTAGGGCTTCCGCCTGCTCTACTGCATCCTAAACCTCTGTCTAATACCGATATGGATGGGGGTACTGCTGAAAGACACCTTGCTGCTGCAGGAAATGTCCTCACTGCCATCCAACATGTATGAAAAGTAATGTTTGCATGCCAATGTTCTCCTACAGGCCTTCCAACCAGCAAATCTCCAAAATATACATAGCATATCTTCACGGAGGTAGGCTGTTCTAGGTCAAACTTATGCTGATTTCACTGATGAGTTCTGAGACAGGTCTTCAAAACTACCTCTACAAGACTGCGGCTCCTCCACAGGCATTGCTGGTCTATTCAATAGTTCCAACAGGAAAAATCAAAAGGCTGAAACGGACTCTTCCACTACCGTGCAGGTGCCGCCTTCCTCTAAACTGCCAATTACTACATGAAAAACCTCTTTCACTGCAGCTGTTTCAGGCTGCTACAGGTCATACTTGACAGTGCTGTCACAGTGGATGCAATTGCTGTAGTTGTTCCTCTGCTAGTTCATGGCTGGCATTATCATCAGTTTCCTTTTGCTGATGGGGAAAGGCTACAGAACTGTTCTTTTGACTCTTAGGTAACTGCCGGGGACTGACTTGATTAGGGCAGCCTCAAATTTCTGCTCATTTCTTCACAGAGGACTGATAAATTATTTTCTGTAGGAAATTATGACAACCTACAGGACTGTTGATGGCTGTAGGTGGCTGTTAGGATGCCCAAAAAGTGCCCATATTCAATTAGATTACTCCAAATACAAGAAGGGACAGGCCCAGCCGCCCATGGCTAGCCTACTGCTGCAAGAAGGACTGAGGGCTCCCCAGAACTTCCAAGAAGATATACTTCCACCGCTGCAGTAATCCTCTTCATCAATGTTTGGTTGTACAGACATGCCACTCATAACTCCTTAGGCTTGCTTGAAAGCCTAAAAGTACTGAGACTTTCTAGGACATCCCCTCTTCTAATTTAGGGCACACCCATGCAGAAATAGGGGTAACACATAGCAAGCCCTAGGCGTTTACTTAAGACTGTACATATTACAAAGTCTTGTTCAATTTATAAACTAGAGTTGAAGATTCGGAATTAACGAAGACATGAAGTTGTTGCATATAGATCTTCACAAAGATCAGCTCTGAAGAAGCACATTTAACATCCTTTTGGTAGTTCCTAATTAAAGGAAGAAGTAATTGAAATAATAGTGTGGATCGTGTTCATTTTAGCAATTGAGGCAAAAATCTTACTGTAGTCAGTACCTTCTTTTACAAAAAAACCTTTGGCTATGAACTGGACCTTATGCTTCTCTACCCATCCATCTACAGTAAATTTGGTCTTGTAAACCCATTTGCATCTGACAAGATTCCTGCTGTGGGGTAGTGGAACTAGATCCCAATTATAATTCCTTAAAAGAATCATATTCTTCCACCGTAGCCTTCTCCCGCTTAGGATTTTCTCTGGCATCCTCATAAGTACAGGGATAATCAACATACAAAACTTTTCACGCAAGAGCAAACTCTGACTGAGTCCTTGTTTCCCTAAGTGTTCAGATTACCAACATTAGAATTTGCAATTTCAATAAGCTTTTTGGCCCAAACAAAAAACTGTTCAATTAGTATCAACCACATGACTAATACCCTCTGAAGATTAAGCTAAATCATTAGAATCTGAAATAGAAATGGGAACTGGAACCTCTTCTTCAATGGAATCATCATTAGACACAGGGTCAACGGAAGATGAAGTATTGGGAAAATTTAAAGTAAAATGAGGCTCAAATGAAGGATGGGAAGAAATTTCATGAAACTAAACATCTATTGAATGATAAGACCATGTATGGATAGATTGAAAACATGCATGCATTTGAGTCCTCACATAGACTTGGGTTCTGATTTCCTTCATCTCTCATCAGGAACTGAGCCCAACACTTACATCCAAAAACTTTGGAATTGCCAATGTGAGTCTTTCTACCACTACATTTTTCTTGAGGAGTAGCATGAAATACTGCTTTGGTAGGTATCCTATTCAAAATATAGTTAGCACAACATACCTCTCCCAGATATCAGTTCTTTAGTCCTTTAGAATGTAGCAGACATCTAGCCATTTCTACCAAGGCTCTGTGTTTCCTTTTGGCAACCCATTATTTTAAGGTGTGTAAGGAACTGTTTGCTGATATTTTAGACCATGCTTAGTTAAGTATGCTGAAAACTCAAGTTTTGTATACTCCGCCTATGATTAGTGCATAGAATCTTAATATACTTTCTATATTCTTTTTCAACGAAGGCTCTAAATTCTTGAAGTTTCGCAAAGGTTTCACTCTTATGTTTCAAGAAACAATCCCATGTAGGTTTAATGGAATCATCAAATACAGCATTGTTGAAAAACTCAGATTGGCAAAAAATCAGCTGGGGTCTGGAATACAACTTCTAGGCAATAGTGGCAAAAAAATTGGCAAACCACGGCAAGCATTAAAAAATACAAAATAAATTCATTTTTTCAAATTTTTAACATATATATATATATATATGATTTAGTATTGACTTTGGTGTATCATTTTATATATATATAAAATGATACACCAAAGTCAATACTAAATCCTAAACCTTGATAGCTTGCCAATCAAGGACTCAAAAGTGGACAACCAATACAAAATGACATCAAATATATAAATGTATCTTATATTCATGAGTCAATTATGATGTACCACTTGGCATTTGTATAGGATGATTGAGAGGAAAGGAGTCCAAGTAGGTGTCTAGTCAGCAGTCCAATAAATGAAAAGGTTTGTCCTCTTAGCTATGTTCATAAGCCCTTTGTGTTTCTCAAGGCTTCCGTTGGAAGTATTTGAACCATGCTATGAATACAAACACAAAGTAGTTGCATTCTAAACCCTAGATCCATGAGGACGAATGTATACATAGATGTTAATATTTTAGTGTCTTCCTATTGAATAGTATTGTGCCAGATAATAATTGAAGTTGTCTCTCTAGGGTAAAAAAATTGATCGTGATGAGAACATTGGTATGGGGTTGTTGATGATGGCAAACACCTTCCCTCTTGTTCCCCAACAGATGCAAAGACAAATAAGTTAAAAAAAAACAAAATTAGCACTTTAATAGGGTCAAAATTTGTCTGTTAATTTTCCCCTTATTTGTTGATTTTTGCCAAGTATTTCTTGATGTTTCTCAATTTTTGTCAAAATTTTCAAGATTTCACAATTTGTTCGGGCTGATTTTTCATTTGAGGTTTTGGATTGTGAAAAATTGCGATGTCACCAATTTTTCAGTGATTTTTTCATCAATGAATAAAAGTGATGAGGTAGATAGCACTTGATAATGAGGGAGTCTCAGTTGGACCATAAATGTCACTATGAGCTAATTGTCAATCTTCAAATTCGTAACCTTGTTGACAAGCTTGATAAATGGAAAGTAAATTGATTGGAATCCCATTTACATAAAATATATCTTGCAATTCTTTATTAGGAACTGACCAGAGCCAAGAACTAAGAGATGACTACCATCACAAATATAGATTTTTTTACCCAAATGCTTATTAGATGCATAAGAAGAAAACAAGGTAGGATTACCAGTCATATGGTGAGAAGCACCTAAATCCTTGATCCATTCAACAGGAGCGAGAGACTTATTGGGCTGAGCAAAAACGGAAAGCAAAGCAACCTTTTTGTCTTGTGAATTTTGAGTCTCATTTACTCTTTTCTTTGCAAGCATTTTAAGTCTATTGAAGCAATTCTTCTCTGCATGATGAGTTTTGCCACAATATCTGCACAGTTTCTAATCCTTATATTGAGAACTACCTGCATTGGTATTCTGAGGAATTTGCTTGCAATATTAGAAACATTAGTGCTACTATACCTAAGTTGTTCTCAAACCCTTTTTGTGTCCTTTTTAGGCAACTTCCTATCATGAGCAACATGGGTATTCCCAACAACCATTTGACTTGCAGAAATAAGCATGTCTTGTTCGTTTGTAGGGCCTTTACAGAATTCTTCAAAGATGGGTTTTCTGTACCCTCATCTCAAGAGATTTATTTCTAGATTGGATGAAGAGATCTTAAACAAGCGGAAATTTCTTTTCGACGGTAATAGTAAAAGCAATGCCATTAATTTGTTCCAAAATGACCTCTTTTTGTTGTAACCCTTAATTTCAATGAGAAAATGCTCAATTTGTTGAAAATCTGTAGGGTCAAGATCACGCAACTTCCTTTTTTGTTAGTAAGTAGAGACATAAATGGTCTTATTTTTAGAAATACGCTAATGTCTTTCATATCTGAGTGGGACAATGTTCACTTTCAATATGTACTTGTAGGCTATCTAACATTGTCTGTCCAAGGAGGCCTCTTGCTTCTTCACAATGCTCTTCCAAAACAACCAAGTCATTGGCATTTGTCGGCTTTTGGATGTCACCCTTGACTGACTACCACAAATTTTTGCCACTAAGAATGCCAAGAATCTTTCTTTTCTATAGTTTGCAGTTAGATGCATTTAATTCAGGCACTTGTACTAGTTTTGAGGTCATTTGATTGTGGAATTTGCCAAATATCACCGAACCAATGGAACTATGTGGAAAAATACCCAATTTCAAAACAAAATTTGCCTCAAACGGACATGATATGACAAAGTTATGGCCTTCTTAAGTTTTAAGCTCAAATGAAGCCTTACCAAGATGCCATGTGTTTGCTGACTGGACAATACTAACGTGGTAGTCTATACAACTAACTGTTTAATAATGATGTGATAGTTTGTACAAAAGGTTTGGTTTGACTATTGAATTGACAGATGATATGCAGGGTGCCACATGGTAGTGCTTGTTGGATGTGGAAATCATGTGTCATTGGGAGATGTGGTAGAGAGCACTGACGTGGTAGGGGTTGTAGTGTGCTGACTGGATACCATGTGGCAGCGACTTGTCTCTTGTTGGCCGTTGGAGGTGTTACCTTCCAAACTAGCATTTGTGATTAAAGTCCAAAAGAAGCCATGCTATCCCAAGGGGAACTCAAGAGGGAGGCCAATGCCACCACACCAACCCTCTTTGCACTTTTGGTTGGCTCTTCACCAACTCAAAAGATGCTTTTCTAAGATAGGATTAATAGGTCTATAAACAACGAAGTACAAGGTGATGTGAAGTAGCTCTAGCAAAATGTGTGCCTTTTTGTAGTACATGAAATAAAAGAGGGGATGGGTGGATGAAAGAGGTCATTCCAAGGACTAGTGCCAACACAATCAAGGGCAAATGGAGTCAAAAGATCACCAACTAAAAGGTCTTGCTTAATATGTCACTAGAATTGCATGAGATAATGCAAACCCTACTCAGTGAAGTTGAATATGAACTAGAGTTTACAAGGGAAGGAGTTGAATGAAGAATCCCTTTCCTTTCAAATTGTTGGGGTGCACTCTATAAATAAAGGCTTAAGGTTGCACAATCTGAATCAAGGTAAATATACAATACATAACTCCCATATAAATAAACATGCAAAGAAAGGATGAAATAGAGATTAACTTAAAACCCCTTTCTCCAACGAGGTAGTAATACCCTTTCAATGGCCCAAGCAAAAGCATAGAAATGACAATGTAAACATCCAATACATCTTACAACCATGAAGCTCCAAGCAAGATCAAAGTGCCATACATGAACAAGAAGGAAACCCTTATAACAAGATTTTCTCCAAGAAAAGATGTATTAATTAAGAGAGAGAGAGAGAGAGAGAGAGAGAGAGAGCTCCAAAAATCCAACCATCTAAATTGAATGAGAGGTAAAACCTTATATCGGTTTCAATCCTTCTCTTGACAACAATAAACAAGTGAAAGAATCCTATCTCTAGCCTAGGATGGAGTAAACAAATTCAAAATACTCCAACTACTAACCAACAATAATAAAATAGTACATGAAAGAGGTGGTCAATGCTACATGTACAAGTATCTTTCAAGATAGCTCCAACATCTCCACCAAAAGAGGGCATCAAGTGTAGCGCTCCATAACTAACTCCATCAAAGTATGTGCAAATATTCAAAAATAGTGGAATGACCACATTAAACTGGAGGTCCATGCGCAAGAATCCTCAATATATGTGCAACAAGCTCCTCTAAAGCAGGTGCAAGTGTTTAAGCAACCTCCAAAAGTGGGACAACTCCATGAATGATGCACCAATATCCAAGTAGAAATCCTCCAAGCACAACAAGTGGTTAAGATCTCCTCCAAGCAGCAAAGTGCATGAAAATTTGTGCAAGAAAATCCCCCAACATGTAGTAAAAGATAATCATAGTGCCTTAACATGTGTGCTACCATGCCAACACATCAATCAAAATGTAATGTTTCGTTTTTGATAAATAGGGAATTGACCGAGGACCTTTAATACTAGGAGCATATTAGGACAATTATTTAGTCATCAGTATAGTAAAGAGGGCCATCAGAGTTATTATCATAAAGCATGCGGACCTTATTTCTTTAGTCTTAAAGTCAACGAGAAATTAGAATTGCATGCATGCAAAAGTAAAGTGCAAACCCTAAAAGTGACATGCAAACCCTAAAAGTATATGCTAAGCTATTTAAGAAGGGTTATTAGACCGAAGAACATATCTATTATTATTAATGTTGATTTGGAGTTTTTGAGCAGCGACAGCAAGTGCAGCAACAACAGTTGGGGTTGAAGACGTCGTCTTCAGCTAACAAGGGTTTCGACAGTGAAATCTATTTTCCCTAATCTCTTTCAGAGTAGGCCATCCAGGTCTACTATCAGCATTCACCGCATCCTTTCGTATTCAGTGATCCAGCACCAACAGATTATCTATTTGCAGGTTCACGTTGTATAGCTGGGGAATAGTTGGAAAACCCCAAAAGGATTCCCTGGGACCCTTCAACCCAGTCTTTTTTCTACATGTTATCACCATATCTCTTAGCAGGCTTAGCACATCACTCTGGGTGATTGTCAGCTCATTGCCAGCGCATTCAGGGCATCCAGCAGCAGATTCCCAACAGAAGGGGAGACGTCACCCTCTCCAACAAAACAATTCGCTAGGGGTCTTGGAGGAGTCATATCTTCTGCATGCACCAACTTATCTCTCCGGGAAGAAGAGACTATCATTCCTACAAAGTTTTAACAACAACTGACCAGCCCTTCATAAAAAACGTCATCTTCAGCTGGGAGAGAGCCTCCTTTGTAGCTGGGCGTCAACAGAAGAAAGGGAGCACTATTACCTCACCTATTCAACACCACATGCATGCAACATATCTCTGGAGTACTATCCAGCAGTAGATTCCCAACAGAAGGGGAGACGTCACCCTCTCCAACAAAACAATTCGCTAGGGGTCTTGGAGGAGTCATATCTTCTGCATGCACCAACTTATCTCTCCGGGAAGAAGAGACTATCATTCCTACAAAGTTTTAACAACAACTGACCAGCCCTTCATAAAAAACGTCATCTTCAGCTGGGAGAGAGCCTCCTTTGTAGCTGGGCATCAACAGAAGAAAGGGAGCACTATTACCTCACCTATTCAACACCACATGCATGCAACATATCTCTGGAGTACTATCCAGCAGCAGATTCCCAACAGAAGGGGAGACGTCACCCTCTCCAACAAAACAATTCGCTAGGGGTTTTGGAGGAGTCATATCTTCTGCATGCACCAACTTATCTCTCTAGGAAGAAGAGACTATCATTCCTACAAAGTTTTAACAACAACTGACCAGCCCTTCATAAAAAACGTCATCTTCAGCTGGGAGAGAGCCTCCTTTGTAGTTGGGCGTCAACAGAAGAAAGGGAGCACTATTACCTCACCTATTCAACACCACATGCATGCAACATATCTCTGGAGTACTATAAGCTTATTTATCAGTGGTAAGTGTACAACTTCTTTCTGAAACTTTCCACCCTATAAACTCTCCAGATTTGCTATATTTTAGGGCATTTGGGCACGACAATTTTGCATGCACTTTTTATTGAGCTTTTTGCACATCATTGAGTATATGAACAACAACCGAGTAGCAAAGAATCGTAGAATATCAGTTTTGGATATTACAGTGGTATCAGAGCATGACCCTTTCCAGCTGTGGGCACATAGCAATTGAATAAAAGTGCAGGTTGATGCATGCTTATACATGCAAATGCATGTCATTGATGTTGGTGAAGTGTATGTCAAAACAAAGGTTTTTCTTTGCCAGCTTGTGAGAACATGAAGACAATGAGAAGGATCTTGACTGGAAATTTGCAGAGGTTGGCAACACTTCAACACTTTCCTTGATATCAAGAGTATCTAGCCTTGGGTGATGAGGTATGTGCAGCATTGCCCTTTCAAGATTATTACACCATCAAGTTCGGGAGCCAGCCCAAGGATTTGGATGAGGATCTCCTTAAAGTCATAGTTTGGGGAGTGAAGAAAGATGAGCATGAAGTACAGGTTGTTGGTGAGCTTGATTTGGAGTTAATAGTACATGATGAGGATGTGCATGAGGTGATAGCATTAGAGCCATCCTATGAGTCTAGCGACACAAGCATATTCACTAGTCAGATTGTGGACAAGCCATGTGATGAGTTGGAGTTGGTACACTCTTCATCACCTACATCAAGAGTCCAGATAGTTATGACAGGCGAAATACATGAGGTGCAAGGAAAGGAGCACAATAGTTGAGACAATGGGCAGCCACACATGGAGGTTAGGGAGAGTTTATACATGCATGAGATAGAGCTTCCAGATGATAGTCACCGAAAGAAGATTGAATGTGTTAAAGAAAGCATTCTAGCAATGAAAGAGAGTACCAAGATTCTTCGAGACACCATAGTACAGCGAGATGTTGAGCTTACAATTCTTCGAGTTGTATGTACTGAGTCAGCGGTCAGGCTTTCTAGTATTGAAGAGCAGTTGGATTCCTTGATGGGGCAGCAGAAGAAACATACTATTACATTTCAAAGCAGTCCTCTTCAGGAGTACATAGACAAGGCTTGCAGTAGCTTGAGTCCACATTTGCATAATGGCAGATGGTTTTTACAGGCTGGTCAGGATCAAGAAATTAGGCAGCAATATTTGAGCATTCCAGTTGAAGTCAAAAGGGCAGAATGTCAGCTTGGTAGGATTATTCCTTATGATGGTGCTTATGGACAAGGTCCTTTTTGGGGGTTGGATGAGAGAGAGATTAAGAGTTGGTGTCCTATTGAGTGGGCGATTCTTGGGAAGACATTCCTAGCCAGGGGTATAGTCCCACAAGAGTCTTGGGATATTTGGGATGAAAGATGCACAAGTTTGCATTGGGATCCAGGCATGAGACCTTATGAGGGATGGATACAATGTTTACTGATGGGGTTACTTGGGAGTCTATAGGATGCTCCTTGTGTTGATACTACGTAGGGTAGCGGTGGATGCATTTTGACCGCTGCAATTCTCAGATTGATTTGGGACCATGGGATTACAGTGACTGGCAGTTTAGTGATTGCTAGAGGATGCTTTCAGGAGGTCTCTTGTGATGGTACCTTGTTTACACCGTGGTTAGTTACTCTACTTATAGGAGGCTTCCATGGGATATCTTGTGATGGTACCGTGCAGTGCAGTGTTTTGAGCTACAGATCTCCTAGGATAATTTGGGACCTTGGGATCATCCCCATATTCAGTTGGTTCATTTTGATTGATTGTGGAGTTGCATTGGCATTGCTTGAGGACAAGCAATCTTTGGCAAGGGAGGATTGTAATGTTCTGTTTTTGATAAATAGGGAATTGACCGAGGATCTTTAATATCGGGAGCATATTAGGACAATTATTCAGTCATCAGTATAGTAAAGAGGGTCATCAGAGTTATTATCATAAAGCATGCGGAGCATGCAGGCCTTATTTCTTCAGTCTTAAAGTCAACGAGAAATTAGAATTGCATGCATGCAAAAGTAAAGCGCAAACCCTAAAAGTACATGCTAAGCTATTTAAGAAGGGTTATTGGACCAAAGAACATATCTATTATTATTATTGTTGATTTGGAGTTTTTGAGCAGCAACAACAAGTGCAACAACAATAGTTGGGGTTGAAGACGACGTCTTCAGCTAACAAGGGTTTCGGCAGTGAATTCTATCTGCCCTAATCTCTTTCAGGGTAGGGCATCCAAGTCTACTATCAAAATTCACTGCATCCTTCTGTATTCAGTGATCCAACACCAATAGATTATCTATTTGCAGGTTCACTTTGTATAGCTGGGGAAAATCTGGAAAAACCCAGAAGGATTCGTTGGAACCCGTCAACCCAGTCTTTCCTCTGCATGTTATCACCATATCTCTTAGCAGGCTTAGCACATCACACTGGGTGATCGTTAGCTCTTTGTCAGCGCATTCAAGGCATCCAGCAGCAGCTTCCCAGCAGAAGGGGAGACATCACCCTCTCTAGCAAAACAATTCGCTAGGGTCTTGGAGGAGTTAGATCCTCTGCATTCACCAGCCTATCTCTTCGAGTAGAAGAGACTATCATTCCTACTAAGTTTCAACAACAACTGACCACCCCTTCATGAAAAACGTCATCTTCAGCTGGGAGAGAGCCTCCTTTGTAGTTGGGCGTCAATAGAAGAAAGGGAGCACAATTACCTCACCTATTCAACATCACATGCATGCAATATATCTCTGGAGTACTATCAACTTATTTATTAGTGGTAAGTGTGCAACTTCTTTCTGAAACTTTCCACCCTATAAACTCTCCAGATTTGCTATATTTAGGGAATTTGGGCATGACAGTTTTGCATGCACTTTTTATTTAGCTTTTTGCACATCATTGAGTATATGAACAACAACTAAGTAGCAAAGAACCGTAGAATATCAGTTTGGGATATTACAGCTCCAAATACGAATCCTCAATATATGTGCAACAAGCTCCTCTAAAGCATGTGCAAGTGTTCAAGCAACCTCCAAAAGTGGGACAGCTCCATGAATGATGCACCAATATCCAAGTAGAAATCCTCCTAGAGGGGATGACCCCTCCTATAATATCACGACAAGTGGTTAAGATCTCCTCCAAGCAGCAAAGTGCATGAAAATTTGTGCAAGAAAACCCCCCAACATGTATTAAAAGATAATCATAGTGCCTTAACATGTGTGCTACCATCCCAACACATCAATCGAAACCCCAATCTCAACTATCAATTAATACAATAATATAACCATGCCTTTACATGTGTGTGCCAAGAGAGGGCACTCAAGGATGATGTTGCATCAATTCAAAAAACAATCCTTAAGATCACCATCATGCATAAAAATATGTTGTAAAATGTCCCCAAGGTCAAATCCATAAAGTAAGACCTGAATCACAAAATAGAAGACGTCCAAGTGATCCAAACAACTCCAAGAAGGTGGTATGAAAGCCAGAAATATGCTCTCTTTTCTATAATTCCTTGAGAAATGAGGAGGAGCATTCTATATCACCAAAAGGGTCTCAGAAAGAGCTTTCTAACCATATATCACAAGTCACCATTTGTGCTAGGGTGCTAGGGATATGGGGTTTGTAAGAGAAGGTCTTGTTATGTGCAAATCACCCTAGAATCAGCTCAAAAAACAAGGTGCTATAGGTGAGCCATTGCCTAGGAGTCTAGACTACAATTAAGATCATCCAGTGAAAGGTGCCATACATGTGTAGAACCGAGAATAAGCAAGTAACCCAAGCAAAATACCATACACAAATCAATCATCCACCATCAGCCAATGCATCAACATTGTGGAGTGCAACTCTACCTCCAAGCATCCAAGGCCATCCAGCAGAGTTATCAATCCGCTTTGTGATGATAACTACAAGTGAAATCATAAGTGGACACCCATGCAGAATTGGGGGTAAAAGGACTTTGTTGGTTACATGAGTGGGGCCATGCCCATTTGAAGGTGTCCAAGGTCTAAGGCATGTAGGAGCCATGTGAAGAGTGGCCTCTTGGGGAATGCTTTCCTTGGGAGATATCAGAATACCAAGAATACCAAGAAGACACTGTAAACTCAATTAAAGTTGCCTGCAAAATATAAAAATTAATTCAAACTTTATAACTGAAAGTTTTATACCTCATTCAAAACCAACAACCCAGAATTGGCAAATTAATTTTTCATAACAGCAACAAAGGTTGGTTGATTTGAGTGAACCAACAGTTGATCTAGGGTAATTTTGACGTTCTGTATGCAACAGTATGTTCAGCTCAGCCTAGAAATACTCTTAACTTTGCTGGAATGGTACATGCAATTCAGATCACAAAGTGCAGATCAACAGATCTCTAGAGATTAAAATGCAGATCTGAAAGTACAGATATGTAGATATACAGCTGTAGAAGCCTTCTGTGAAGTTTGATTATGCAGATTAGCTCTAAAAACTTCCATACATCAAAAACACATTAAGAAAGCAATGCCCTGGAGTTATAAAAAAAGAGCCCTTGAAACTTGCAGGAAAAATGATGCAAACCCAGATTTCAAAGAACTTGCAGAAATTTAAGAGGTAATCCTTTAGGAGGAGCAAATCTCCATATTGATGCAAATGAAGAAGACAAATCCAAGGAGATTAGTTGGTTTTGATACAATGAGAGATGAGCTGAAGTTTGAACAACATGCATAAGCACAAAGATCCAACCATCTAAACTGAATGCATAATAAACATAAGTTACGATAGCATAATGAGAGAAGGAAGACAAAATCTATAGTAGTTTAAAACGCATATGTAGGGGAACATTGATTTTAAATAGCCCTTCCAGTATTATCAAAACCTTCATTAGAAAAGCCTCCAAGACCTCACATTTATGGAGTTCAAATGGGATCCATACACCAAAAATTCCACTTCCAAATGAGCCTCCAAGCCTTGAATTTAAGTGATTGGAGAACTTGAGCCATTGATCATAAGGCAAAATCAATAGTGGCTATCAAACAAACCAAGATGGAGGATGATGAGGTAAGCCATGAGATAATCAAGAGATAAGGGAGGAGGTGGATAAGTATGGCACGATCTGTGAATGTAGGTCACCTTTATTTGAGAGAGCAAAGCACCACACAAATATCTCCAAAAGTATCATACTTTTTCTAACGTCATAGTAACACTAATGTGATCAATAGAAAACATTGCAACTTTTCTAGCATAAAGTGCCAATAGAGGTTTTAGTGAGCTTCTTACCGAATTTATGAGAATTATTTTGGATGAACTTCTTGGGGGGATTATTGCTTGTGAAGAGTATTTCCCAGCAAGTTGACATGATTCCGGGTTTTTGTTTGTCAAATAAGGCACCCCATAGATTGACTCCAACAGAGAGTGAGAAGATCAACGAGCAAGTCCAAGAGCTATTGGGTCGAGGACTAACTAGGGAATGTTTTAGTTTGTGTACAATCCTTTTTGGAGAATGGAGAATGTGCACCAATTCATGGGCCATTAACAAGATTACCATCAAATATTGGTTTCCATTGCCAGAGATGGATGATTTGATGCATTATTTGAGTGGAATGAAATATTTTACCATGATTAATTTGAAGAGAAAATACCACCAAATCTAAATTCGAGAGGGAGGTGAATGGAAGACAACGTTCAAGATGAAGGAAGGGCTTTATGAATGACTGGTCATACCATTTGGTTTGACAAATGCACCCAATGCTTTCGTGAGGTTGATGAAAGAAGTGCTGAAATATCACATGGGTAAGTCATGGTTTTATATCTAGATGGCATATTAGAGTTCAACAAGATGAAAGAAGAGCACATGATGCATTTGAACCATGTGTTGGAGTGGTTGAAACAAAAGCATTTGTTGATAAATCTGTGGAAGTGTTCTTTCATGAAGGTAGAACTCGTGTATTTGTGATTCATGGGATCTCAAGCCAAGTTGAATATGGATATGAAGAAGGTGAGAGTCATTATGGAGTAGCCTACATTGAAAGAACATTCCAGGGTAGAAGTTTTCATGGTTTGACAAGCTTCTATTGGAAGATTATTTAAAATTTTAGTGGTATTTGTGCATTAATATCACCAACATGTGTGAGAGAGGGAGAATTCCAATCGAACATAGGAGACTAAAGAGGTTTGTGTTATTAAAGAAAATGATTATCAAGAAGTCTGTATTGGCTTTCCCAAAATTTTCCAAAGTGTTCCAATTGGTTTTTGATGCCAATGGAACAACAATTGGAGTGTTACATAGCCAAGAATATAAGTCGATTGCATTCTTTAGTGAGAAGATGAGTGATGCAAAGAAGAAATATTCAATATATGATCAGGAGTTATGCAGTTGTACATGGGTTTAAAAAGTGGAGGCACTACTAGTTGCCGATTGATTTTTCCCTTTACATTGGGTTACCCCCGATTTTGTCATGGTTGTCCACATGTGATTTTTCTCACATGTTCAATAGGGGGTTATAGGTCGATGGAGTTGATTTATGCCCTGGGTTTGTGATGCTAGAGTTTTGCTTCATGTTGTGATGATTCTCTAAATGATTGGTTGATGGATCTTCATGATATATTTGGGTTAGTAGCTATGGGATGATGATGTTGCACTTATTAATGACATTTTTCATCTTCTTATGCAGTGTCCTAGTACTTTTGGTCTTGTTTGGCATCTAGATTACATGTACTATCCTTGCACATGGAGTGCTTGGCTTGATTACATGATGAGATAACATTTGGGGGCTTGTTGATGTGAGAGCTCTAGCTGAAGTGGCAAACGTCATGCTTGGTGATATTTGGTTGTTGATTTTCCTTGGAACGCCCTAGTTTATTTAGCATGTTTAGATGACATGGATAGCTTATGATGGATATTCCTTGGAGTGCTCTTTTTCCTTATTTCTCTCTCTCGGCATATGTGGAGGCATGCTAACGTCTTGTATATGGGGCCATCCCCTTCTTCTTGGAGTTGTTTAGCTATTGTGGACACCTTTCCCTTGGGATTGATGCTTTTGTTATGGATTGGTGTTCTGCTTGTTTCATGGATCTATGCCTTGCACATAGATTGATGGGTTGGTTGATATATGAACATCTTTGAGTGGAGGACATTTCATTCCACATTGATGAAGTCAGAAGCCCCCTCTTTTAGGGTTTGATCACATTCATGGCCATCACCATGCCATATTTTGAGGAGTGTCCACTCCTTTGAGGTTTCTTACGCTCTCACCTATGTCATTTTGGTGAATGTTTTAGTTGGAGAGCCTTCATTTCAAATCTTCCTATGCCCCATTTAGGGAGCATTCACCTTTTGGAGCTTGTTCATGGAGGGTGTCCACCTGTGTAGCAGGGGTACTTGTTGACCACCAAAACCAACTGGGTGGACAACGATGTACCATGCACATGTTGGATGTGCCTTGAAGATAAGAATGAAGTACTTAATGATTATATCAAGCGAGACAACTCTTCTTTTTTTCTTATCTCCATGAAATTTCTGCATCCCCACGGGGGATTTTGTAAGGATATGCAGCACAAAGTTCCAGTTTTTTGTAATTTAATCACCTAAGACCTAGTGTAATTTAATCACCTAAGATCTAGTCATTAGGGAAGTCCTTTCATCGAGTGTTTTTTCACTTGAATAATTAAAATTTCTTTTTAGAGATTTTAATTATTTGAGTTTTTCACTCAAAATTACCTCCAAAGTGGTGAAAGGTGTTCTAGTGATTGAGTCCATGGGGTTACTGGGGCCTAGGAATGCTCTATATTACCATTCTAGACATTATCTAGATTCTTGCGGAATTTCATTAAGTTTTGCATAGTTTTTTTAAATTTTTGGTCATTAAAAATTGTCACTCAAGACAATTTGTTGTAATGTAAAAGAGGGTTACTTGGTCCTTTTTAATGTTGTATAGGGGTATGGGTACTCAAGACAAATGGCATGAGACCCCCTACACCCATGGGCCAAGTTTGAAGTCATTCAAACAAGTATTACTATGGTTTTGGTCACATTTTTCCAGGTCAGTCATGGAAATCAGGAAATTGGGCATTTAATTAGAGAGCCAAATTTTGGAAAAGTGACTATAGTCACTTGGGGTGGCCAAATAAGGTTCTAATGTTTATATTAGGCTCCTAAGACAACTTTAAGACCCAAATGGGGCTCCCCAAGCAAGCATGTAACAAGTTTTGAGTTGCCGAATCTAGGGGGGTGTCCCCTTCTCTCTTTGATTGGTTGGGTGAGCTAAAGTCAATGGAAGGGGCCCCACAATGGTGGTTTCCTTCCCATTTGACATAGCAATAAGGTTAAAAGCATTAAATTGGGGGTTTCTTTCCCCATATTTGAGATCCCAAACCATGGTTTTGCCCTCCTTAAGCAAATTCACCCCCTCTCTTGGGCCCCCCCCTCTCTCTTGTGACACTTGTCTAGCATGCAAGGACCCTCTCTCTTTCATTTTTCCTATTTAAGGAGGCTTCCCCTCCTCATTTGGGTTACAAACACACACTCACCCACTCTCTTGCTCATGCTCTCATTCCATAGCTCTTGCTTTGGCCATTGTAATTTTCAGCCATTTGGCTTGGTTAATAAAAAATCTTTGGAGGAATTTTGTGTCCATTGTTTCCATTGAAGATTTTCTTCCATGCTTGAGTAGCTACACAAGTTTGGTTGGCCAAGGAAGCATGCTTATTTGCTTTGGTAAGATTTATGGTATTTGCATTCCATAAATTTTGTGAGTTTTCAGTCTTGTAGCAAAAGAAGTTCATATATTTTCTAGTTTGAAGATTATGATTTCTTTGCTCATTATTTGATTCCCACCTTCTAGTAGTTGTGTAGTGAAAATTTTATAAGTTGCAGGTTATTTGGATTGAAGAGTGCGATTCCTCGGTTGGATGCTCCATTGCTTCACTTCTTGAAGAACAAATGACCAATTTTCTCTTTCTTTACATACAAATTTCTGCATTTTAATTATAGTTTGTTGAGTGTTTCAAATATGATTTTAACTGTTATATACTCAAGTTCTTTCAAAATTCTTGATTTTGCAACTTTGTGTAAATTTTGTATATATATTGCACTAACATACTAACTTCTCCAAAGTGATTTTGGGCACATTTTATCATTTTCTGTTTGGTGGATTTTAGCAGGTTGGTGATAAAACAAGGCAAAACTCTGTCAAATTTCAGCCATAGAAGAGTTTTAAGGCCACCCCAAAGAAAAAGCTTCAAGATCACCTCAAGAAAGGAAAAAAAAACTGTTTTTTTCACTCTTTTTACCTCTTTCTTTATGCTGAAATTTTAGTCATTGTAACAAGTCCAAGGGAGTCTCTTGGACTTGATTTGTTGCTTTGCATTTTCAGTTAAATAAAGTCTCATTTATTTGCCATCCATTGCTAGCAAAAGAAAGTGGGTTTGCCCACCTTTACATAAGCAATTGTTGATTGGCGTGGGTTTAGATTAGTTAGAGTTTCATTTTGTTTTTATTTTCTTCTTTATTTTTTCCCACACCTTGCAAGTGATTTGGCTATGCCATCCTTGCAAGATCATGCCAGCTAGTGTCTTTTTTTTTGTTATTTTCATTTGCCTACACCTTGCAAGTGATTCGGCTTTGCCATCCTTGTGAAATCGTGCTGACTTGTATCTTTCTTTCTTTCATTTTTATTTGCCCACACCTTGCAAGTGATTCGGCTATGCCATCCTTGCAATATCCTGCTGGCTTGCATTGTTAATAATTGTTAAATTCTTCATTTCGTTTAATATAAACCTTGCCCCAATCTTTGCCGCGTATTCACTCCCCTTGTCGGTTGATCCGATCCTGGGTGACAAGAAAGGGAGAAGATTTGAGTTGGCTAGTTTAATAGGCACCCAGATAAGTATCTTCATTAGAAAGGAGAAAAAGACGCTTGACCTATGGAGCTAGTGGGGTAGAGGCCGTAGGGGGCTTCGTGGCACTTTGTGTCCTCCAGTTGAGCACCCACCAGGTTTCGAGTTTGACCCGCGGAGCTAGGTGGGAGCCTTGTGTTCCCATGTTGAGCACCTAGCATTCTCTCTAATCGAAGGAGATAGTCTCTTGGGGTAGACATCTAGAATAGTTCATTTCTTTACAAAAAACACCTTAATTCCCTGAGTCAAAGAGAGACATAAAATTTATTAAAACTTACAGGACCACTTACATAACATTGTTACAATCATTTACATTTCTCTAGTTTGCAATCACTTAATTTTAACTTACTCATTTATTGGAAGTCATCATGTTCTTGTATATTTGTTAAAGTAAATGAGTTGATACTTTAGGAAAATTATTTGAAGTTGATTATTGTGACTCCATAGCTCGAGTAGAGACGGCACTGGTCATTTTGATTATTTGATTGTTTCTCTCTTGCATACATTACTGGTTGATTGTTATAGGATTTGCTTGTCATTTGAAATTGTTGCATTTCTGCATGATTGATTGTCATAAAGTTTAAATTAGTTTATTCATCTTTTAACTCCTATAACACAACCTTTGAAAAATAGTAAATAAGGACTACCCCCCTGGACCTTTTTAGGAGTTGCGTCTAAACGAAGGAGTTAGGAATTGAGGTGACATTGGGTTCTAAACTCATAGTTTCCCTCGGGAACACACCTAGTGGTTGGAAGACTTTCCCACAGTAAAGTGTGTTTTAGGCGGCAACAATACCCATACCTGGGGGTAGGGTACATGTGCCCGTACTGGGTACTTGTAAGGTATGTATCCTATCGTACCCCATTTTGGCTCCACGCATCGGATACACAGTCATAAAAAAAGAGGTACTTACATTCTAAATGGTACGACATATCCCGTGTTTGGATATTTTGGGGGTATGATCGACTCAACAAAAGTAAAATCCGTCGGTGTTGAGGGAGAAAATTTGCTTGTTTAATGAAATAATTTAATAAAAAAAATTTAAAATGCTACCTCCAGTTACTATTGATGAGCAGGAGCCTCAACTTGAGAGTGATGTCTATCTAGAGAGCTTGTTGATAGAGGACCTTAGTGATGTTGATGATATTAATCCCGAGGATGCTGATGACATGGCTTGAGGAATCCAAATCAACTATCTTGTTTATTGTTTACTGTTTTGAACTCTCTATTTGATGTCCAGAAATGCCATTATGCAAACTTTGAATGTAGCATGAATGGACTCATGGAGTCATGGACATATAATATTATTAATTATATAACTTTCAGTCTTCCACTTGATATCTACTATGATTTATCAAATTTCATGTTTCAAATTTTCAATGTGAATTTTCATTATTCAATGAATCAATGAATCATGATTCGTAATTTATGAAGAAATTTGAAATACGCATGAGACTATGACATGTTTGGAGATAGCAACCACCTTTGGAGGGTTCAATGCACATTTTGAGGAGGTCACTTGGCATTGGAGAGGATCTAGGAGGGTTGAACCCTAGATCTAGGATCCCTTTCACTATCTTGCATGCTTTATGGATCTTTCACTTGGAACGCTACCTTTGGAGGTTGTTTTTTGGGGTTTCTACTTGTCGTATTGATGGAGGCTCCCTTCTCATTCTTTATTGGAGAGTTGTGCTTGTGGTTGACCACCATTTTTCATGGATATTGTTATGGTAGTTGGAGTATTTTGACTTGTTTACTCCATCCTAGGCTAGAACTAGAATTTATTCATAGTTTATGGTATATAGATAAATAAATAATCCTTCACTGTGTCAACTTTATTACTAGTAATACTAGCTATACAACATCAAATAACACATCATCATCATAGCATATTTTTTTGGCATGTCATGCCATCATAAAATAACATCATATCATAATCATCGCAACACTAATATCATCTGAAACCATAGGAGTTTGGAATGTGTTACCACCTAAGTTGTACTTAGTGGTTTTTTATCAACTGAGCTTGGTGAACCGGACAAGGATAACTTGTTCGGACTTCAGAAGACCTTCAGTTCTGCTTCTGGGAAGCTTTGTTGTACTATCACATGTTCATACCCCATGGGGCAG
>LPNX010770188.1:10914-35740 GCA_001517045.1 Pseudotsuga menziesii | reverse complement strand
CCCATGGACCCACTATTTCCTAGTTTTGAGTGATTTTCCATCACTCAGGTCAGAAAACCCCAAAAAATCAATTATTGATTATTTTAATTAATAAATTGATTAATAATGGAGCAAATCCAAAATCCTAGATCAGTGGATTCTCAACCAATTTGATTGAAATCAGTTAGATCTGAACCAGATTGACTGGATCTGACAAATCCTTGACTGAAGGAGGTGATCTGGAAAGATCCAGAGTTGAACTTCAACATCCTTTATGATTTTGCCCTCCCTCTCTCCTCCACACGTTTGGGCTCATCTGGATGAGTTTTGGTGGATGCTTCAGTCAACAGGTTGAGGTGTCAGTCAGATCAGCCTGCTGATTGACAGTTGCACTCATTGAGACTCAGATCTGGCTCAGCTAGACACAGATCAGGCATTGATGGACTCTCCTTCAGCTACAGTGGTCTATCTCCTTGGGATTTGCACCCCCCTGGGCTGGATCTTTTTTTGTATAAATAAAGCTCAGGCTGCCTCTTCCAAGCTAGTTAGAGCTGGATTGAGGAGTTGTTGCCATTGTAATACTGCTATATTTTGTGAATAAAGAAGCTTTGGAGGCTATATCGTGTAGTGCATGTGTTTGTGTGGATTCTCAGTGTTATGCTGCTAATGTGGTAACTGCAATTTCTTTCCAATTTCTGTGCTGCTTTCGTTTTCTGGCTTCAAGGATTCGGTTGAATCAAGTAAGTGTATAAACTAGGCAAGTTAGATTGCTTGCTCTTGTTTATCCATATGATGTATGCTCAAGAATTTCAGTTATATGCTTAAATAAGATTATTTTTGCATGATCTTTCATTTTTGTTGCTTTATACATCTATATCCAGATCTCACGAGGTGTTGTGCAGGCTTGTGTTATCTAGTTGCAGGTTCTTGATTGGATGAAAGTGTGGATCAAGATTGACGCCTCTCCTTATCCAATAAGCTCAAGACTCTGTCCCTCAGCGCTCCACAAAAGGGCCTCCTTTCAGCTTGCTCCATTCAAGCAACGAGCCGACCTTCTCTCCTCTTCTTCTCATTTCTTTAAAAAAATCAATCTTCCGGTTACCTGTCTCTACCTCTTATGATCAGATCTAGTTCTAAGAATTGAATATATATTGTTAGATCTATTTCATAAGAGTCTTGCTGCTTAGATCTGTAATTTCATAAAGAATATCATTTCATAAAGATAGATCTAGGTGTAGGAATTGCCTTTTTGCAAGTAGCTAAATCATAGATCTAAAACTTGCTCATAAGGTAGTTTCTTTTTTCATTCTTTAAAGATTTAAATTCTGTAAGAAAAGTGCATATCTCATTGGCTGCCCAAACAGCAAGCCAAGATCCCAAGGAAAGCTTGCTTTCCTTGGTTCCTTTTCCAAAACTAGATTAGCCCCTTTTAACAATTTTTTACTTAGTTTTTTTCGGTAACTAGCGTGGTGACCCAAAACACTTTTAAAGTGTGTTTAGGCACATTTGATTTTAATTGCTCGCTGTTTTTTAGCAGGTCTAACAAAAAAGAGAAGGAGACTCTGCCCATTTTCTGATTCTTGGATGAACCAGAGCTTCCCGAAAGCTTCCCCCACTGCTGTGTTTTGAGTTTAGCTTGTTGTAAGCCTTTGGATCCCAGATAACAAGAACCAAAGTGCATCAATTTCAATTTGCTGATATTGTAAATCGCTGCTAATAAAAAGAAAAAGTCTTTTCGAATAGGCTCTTTCGAGCCTATTCACCATCCTCCCTGGGAGGATTTGCGTCTGTGTCATTTTTTACTTTTTGTTCATCTTTTTTCAATCTAGCATAGTTCTAATCTGTAGGGTAGTATAATTTGATTTATAATCATTTCCATATTCCATATCTAGTGGTTTCAAAGTAATTTTAATACTTACCCCACAACTTCCCGATTGAACCGCAAGGGGAAAGAGATGCGTGGTAAAACTAATTAGAAAACCGACATTGTGTATATTTAATTCCTTTTTCATCAACTGTTTCGTCAGCTATAATAAAATTAACCCCTCCTTTATTCCTTGATTGAGATCCACTTGGATCGAAAGAGGTTCCTGGAGGGTTTTCTTTTTAACAAGAACACCTATCTTAAAATTTACTAAAATTGACAAGACTTCAGTGTGTATGCTTTGCACTTGGCTGCGGTTTGTCCGATCAGTCAGGCCGCATCAAAAGCACTTGAGTGACTAGATTAATTAGTCCTCACCTCCCAAATTGACAAACCATCAGGCGAAAATCCAACGCCTCGAACGAACTATAAGCTGTGGCAAAATACCAAAAGGAGTGGGAACAACTGGAAGGTGACCTCGAGGCGTCGATCTCGGTCACACCCTAACGGGTGCGTTATGAACAACAGTCTCTGAGATTCCGTTCCAGCCCACAAACACCTTGCGGGTAGCCATGAAAGTTCACTTTTAGAAATACTCCAAGTACCCCTCGGGTATATCTGGACTCTGGAGTCCCTTTTTTGCCTAATTTAACTCATTCACATTCCACACTAATCTAAAATCTACCAAGAGACTTTTGCAAAACATTCATTCAAGCGAATGCAAGCACATTATTTTCTTTGTTGACTCCATTTAAGGCACTAGTAATTTGTTTCTTTCATTTCTATATATATTGAGTGTCATTACTGTGCTTATCTGCTTAAAATCTTACATCTTGTTATCTTTTGTTTCCACTGGTTAATTTCAAAACTCCTAAGTAACTCATTCAGTTTAACACCATCACACTAAGTAATTAGCCTTAGTAACTTAATAGCGTCTACCCCCCTTGGCTTCGTTAGGAGTTGAGCCTAAATGGAGGAGTCAAGAACAAGGTGACAGCCTTGACTCGAGACTTGCCCCCAAGGACACACCGAGTGGCTTGAATATTTCTGCCACGTGACCCAGGTGTATGAAAAGCGGCAACATTTTCTGGCGCCGTTGCCGGGGATAAATCTTTTTATTCCTGAGTACGACTTAGCTTAACTTTTTTCTAAACAACTAAAAAGATAGAAATTTTTTATTGATCTAGTCTTTAAAAAACATAAAAATTAAAACTCAATCCATCTGGCGACTCCACTGCCTAACATCCCTTCAAGAATTTCTACCCGTAGAAACCGCCGATAATTATTCAATCCTCTCCCTGATCCCGAAAGGTTTATCAAGGAAAGATTGAATAGGCATACTTCCCGTAGAAACCTTGAAGATTTAGGAGACCAATCCCTCTCAGATATCCATCACATATTTGTAGAGAGTCATGTTCACCAATCTCAAGAATTGACGGAATTATTTAAACCCCTTGACTTTTCTCAGATTGCAGGTGCTCCCCATGCCATTCCAAAAGATGCTATCAAGAAGCTCCCCATATTTCAGGGCAATAATGCCATCACTGCCAAGTCTCACCTTCGAAAGTTTGCAAAGCACCTGGTTAGTTATTGCAATGATGCTGCCCATGACCATGACGATGTCAAAATGAAGCTCTTTGCTTTATCCTTAGAAGATGATGCTGAAGAATGGTACTTTGACCTAGATGATGATTCATATAAAACTCTTAGTGAATTCATAGAGGGTTTTAAGAAGAAATGGGGGGAAAAGAAAGAACCAAGACATTTGCTTGCTACCCTTCATAACATAAAGAAGATGGAGAATGAAACCATGGATGAATTTAACACTAAGTTCAGGCGTGTGTTTGTGGACTTCCCTAAAGAAATCAAGTCAAAGGATGCCTCCATCCTCATATCTTACATCGAAGCTATCAAAGGTGATTTGAGGTACCAGTTAAGAGACAAAGAGCCGGCCGATCTAAAAACTGCTCAGGAATTGGCCGAGAAAATAGAAAAGAATATGCAGTCTTCAGGCAAGTCCAACATTCCAAGTCACACTAGGGGAAACAATTCCTGCAACAAAGAGACCAAGGGTAAAGCCGTTGAATCGGAAGAAAAGGGAACTTCTAAAGATCCCATGGAAAAGGTGACGGACATGATAAAAAACTTGGTTACTAGTCAAAACCAACTAATGGCCAATCATTTTGCACACTTGAATCACATGCATAATAGATTGATCACAATGGAAAGGAATAATGGACCTAGGAACTTTCAGCCCAAGCAAAATCAGATGTATCAAAATAATTTTCCTCAGCAGGAGCCTAGGATTCCAAACCAGTTAGACTCAGCTAACATGGTAGAAGAAGTAATTCCATGGTGTAGAGCCTGTGAACAATTCCACCAAGAAAGCACCTGTTATGTTGCAAATCAAGTCATGGAACATGGACTTCCCGAGTTTAGTAGTCAGGAAACAACTTCAAGTGAGCCTAATCATGTATTCATGGTAGGCCAAGCCTACCCTTTGTCACCAGCTAAACAGTACAAGCCTAAGGATGAAACCATTGCAGAATCTTATAGTGAAACTTATGATGAAAACTGTAATGTACATGATGGGACTCCTACGTGTTCTCCATATAATGATGACAGTCTGGAAGGTTTACTGGCTTGTGACCTTTTCTTTGAAGAAGATGAGTATGAAAATAAGGACAAGTATAACTTGGAGCATGATACAAGTGACGAAGAATCCCTTATCTCTGACAAAGATGTTGATGAGGAGTCTTGGACATTCATGGAAAATCTAGTCTGTGACATGAATAAAGAGGAAAATAATGAACCGAAAACTTTTGATGGTTTTGTTGATTTTTCTGTCTATGGCATATCTAAAGGAGAGAGCATGGACCATGTGGCCTTGGGAAACTTTGATATGGAAAAGGAGCATGCAGTTTATCCATATGATCAGTCTGAGCCATATATCAGTATCAATAATGACGACATGGAGAATCAGTGTTGTGAAAAGGCAGATGTTATGCAGTTAGTAGAATATCAGTCTCAACCATCATCTTCACATATAGAGTTTCCTCATGCTTTGGAGCCGCTTGGGGCTTGTGCAACGAGTTATCATTTGATAAGCCCCGGTGATCAGTATGATGATGTATTCAGTCTGCCTCATCGTTCTGATTGGTATATCAGTCCTATCTAGTCATGGATAGAAGCAGCCTGCGCAAGCACTTACCAGTTTGGGAGGAAGTTTGACGACATTATTCATTCTTATGATCTCCCATCCATCCCGCCCATTCCGGGTCATCACGCAGGTTTGCATTTTCTGAATAAAGTATCCTTTGGCTGGTAACCAAAGACAAGGAAATTTTTTTTTATGTTAATAAAATGCTTAGGTGGTTACATTGGATTTTTGATTACACTTAACCCTTTTTATATCATGCTTAGAGTAGGAAAATAAGCTCCTTGAAAGAGAGCATTTACTTTCTGCATTTCTATTTTATACTTAGCTAGACTAAAACTTTGCCTCTTTTAGTTAGTTACATTTATTTTGTTTAAATAAATCGGCTTAATGGTTCATTTGGTTTTTTATAAAACTTTTGCTACTGAGGTTTTTCTTGTCAAGTTGAGATGTTTTTACAGGGTATATAAACCAGAGATTCTGGTGTTCTCGTATCCTCTCCTTGCCTTAAAGACCAGATCGAGCACATGTCCCACAGTTGGAGCCAGAATGTTACCACCTAAGTTGTACTTAGTGGTTTTTTATCAAGTGAGCCTGGTGAACCAAACAAGGATAACTTGTTTGGACTTCAGAAGACCTTCAGTCTTGCTTCTGGGAAGATTTGTTGTACTATCACATGTTCATGCCCCATGGGGGAGTTGTAATAAATGTTCTAGCATGATAGTGTCTGTAAAAGACTTGGTCTCTTAGACTTTATTTGTAAATCCGATCAGCCCAGGGTGTTTTTTCCCTTGGTTATTATTGGTTGTTGAATAAACGACTGATAATTTTTTAGTTTTTCACTCCATACCTCCAAAGTTGGGGTGGTCAGCTTGGCATTTAGGCCTATTGAGGTTATTAGAGTCTATGTGTCAATGTATAAACATGCTAGGCATCATGGTCGAGTCATATGAACATGTTTAAGCAGCCCTAGGTTTTTTCAATTTTTCATTTTAAAATTTTTTTCAGTGTTTTTTATTAAAATTTAATTTTTCCAAAAGGCTTCCAAGGCACCTGCCTTTGAAGGTTTACCTACCTTGCAAATAAAGTGCAAAGAAAAACTTGTGAGAGTCTAAGGGAAGCATATCCAAGTACTTTATCCATTTGTGAGATACTTCCATCCCCTATTGCTATCTGTCATGCATATGTCATCTTGGTAGAGTGTATTGGTTATCATTCAGATAGATCATTGAGTCAAAGTCAGTCAAAAGTCATTCTCCTTTGCCTTAACCTTGTTCTTCCATCCTCACCCATCTGTGGCACATTGTTTACCCTTTGTAAGTATGGCATGAACAAGCAGAGTTCCTGAAAGTTCTAAGATTCTTCTGAAGCACAGGTACATCTTATTATTATTATTCTTATTTGTCACCATGATTATGAATAACTGGTTTAAGTTTGGTTTTGATATACACCATTGGAGCATTACTTACCTTGGATGGTTGCAGGATCATATTGATACAATATCTTACTTTGATTTTGGGTACTTTGACCTGGTCAATTCAGTTGACCAAGTCAATCACGGTTCCCAAGGCAGTGACTCAAAAAAGCAACATGATCTATATTTGTTCCAGAGATGCCCACGACCAATACTTTGGTTTCAGTTTTGAGAGTTTGGCCCTGCTTCTCCTGATAAGTGATTATTATCACTTAATTATTGGCCAAATGATTAAATTTTATTCTAGATGGCAGTATGATTGGTTCTCCTAGAGCAAAGCAGTGTTCCAAGGGGTATGAGTAGTCACTTATACCATTCTTCTATGTCTCCAGATCATCCAGAGCAGTCAATTTGCCCTAGTTTGCACCCTGGATAGAGTTATGGTGGATTTATTAGTTTCCAGAAATTGTACGAGCAAAAATGAACTAGAAAAATCATTGAAAAAATCGATTTGGCCTCTTGAGTCAATGAAATGGCTTGGAATTTTGACAGATGATGTGTTCAGAGTACCGAACAGTCCTGTAGCAGTTTTCAGCCAGAAGATGTTCGGATTATTTTATCTATGGTCCAGTAAGTGAAGAAATCCCCCCAAGGGGCCCCCCCTCTCATGGCTAATGATGTATTTCACACTTATATTATATGGTTTGAAGTTGTAAAAGGGGCCTAGGGTGAATTAAGCCTCTAGTGACCCCCTCCTATGTGGTATCATGTCACAACTTATGTTATATTGTGACTTTGACTTAGGATAGGTGTCCTTGAGCAAAGTGCGCCCCCCCACTTTTGACTTAGTCATTTGATCCATGTGATGATTTATATATTTTTGACCTCCACTGTTCATGATGTTTTAATCTCAACCATTGGATGAAAAAGAAAATTTAGGGTTTATGTCTCTCTCAAACTATTTAAGAGAGGTGACCCCCCATTGTAATTCATGAGCTTTGGCACTGGAATTTTAATAAAGAGATTTTTGTCTGGGATTATTCTTCTATGTATCTGGTGGATGTTTTGATGATCTGATGATTGGCATTGCTACTCTTTTATATTGATATTTATTCAGGATATACTTGCATTTCTTCTTTACCCATCTCATCTGCAGGAAAGGGAGGTGCGCTAGGAGGGAGAGAGGGCATTTTTGTGGGGTAACTCATCTTTGTCCCGACTCCTAGGTGTTAGAATTAGGGAGTATCTTGTTATTTATGATTTTTTATTCTCGTTCTTCTCCATATTCTGTAGATCTCGTTCGTTTGTCTGATCGGTTGATTTTTCTCTAATCTGGCAGGTTGAAGGAGGCGCTAGGGTGATTGGCTGTGGCAAACTAACAACAAGATCTTCCTCAAAAAAGTTCATTTCGACGGGAAAGTGGCATTCTTCATTGTTTCTCAACTCATCTACAAGATCCAGGTATGTCTTGCAGGTGAGTTTCTCTTCTTTTATTTTCTGTATATGCATTGCTCATCATTCTATTACATTAAAACCTTCATTTCATAGATCCATAGGTTCTAGCTTGCGGTGAGCTATAAAATTTAAAACCCACTTCAGAATTAACATAAAAACCTTAAGTTTAAAGTTTCATCACAATCGGATTCCATTTGCCCATCCAAAGCATTGGCCTGCTACTTAGGGAAAAATGCCCCCCTTAGGGGGAAGTGGGTATTTCACAAACCGCAAACTAGGTATTGTTGGTTTCATCTTTATTTGCCTAATTTTACATCCAACAATCAATCCGAGTGCCCAATTTTACTTGATTTCACCATTTTTCCCTAGATCCCAATTTTTTTGCATAAACCCTAGGGTAAATTTGGGGCTTTTTACTTGGACGCTCGAAATCTCTTGGTAATCATTCTAAACTCTATTTAACCATCCTACTAAGATATTCCACCAAGTTTCCCTCGGCTACTCATTCATTTTCCTTGTTTTAGGGTTTATTGGTCATAGCGACCCCCCCTGGGCTCCGTGTTTTCGCCGAGTATGAAGTGGTGGTATCTTTGACTGGTGTGACATCAGAGTTCTTTCGGAGGTCTTAGATATTGTAGGTCACGACTTTTGGTTGCCTTGCCTCTGCTGTCCTGAATAGGATCACTTCACGGGGCAACTACAAGATTCGTAATAACAGGTTGGACAACCATCAAGGTTTAGGATTTAGTATTGACTTTGATGTCTCATTTTTAATTTGGCATCCACTACATCATGCATATTAGTTTTTCCCTATATTTATGTTACCATGTGTTTTTTGATGTTGTTGTTGGTTCATATGTTTAAAAAATTGAAAAAGATGAATTTATTTTGTATCTTATAATGCTTGCTCCAGCATGTCGATTTTTTCCCTTTTTTTCCATGATGATGCCGAGAAATTATGTTCTAGATGCCCTACCAATTTTTTGCTGAAGCTGATTTTTTAACAATGAATAACCAAAATTGTAGACAATTAATAACCTACTCAAAGATAGAAGATTTAATTTTAATGAGCAATAAATGAGTTGTAATTTTTTGTTTTATGCCTTGGGAATGTAATTTCTAGATTCTAGAAATTTAAGAATTACTCACAATAGAAGATAAATGACTTGAAAGGACAAGCAAGTAGCAAAATCTGAATATGCTAAAGATAAATAGGTGAAACACCATTTAGATTTTAATGGCCAAGTGTAATTAAAATTTATCTTTCAAGCTGAGAGACCTAAGAAAAATAAATCTGAAAATTTATGAGTATTTATAGGGTTTTTTTTTTCAAATTTCTAACTAGATGTAATCCAAAAATATTCAGTAAAGAACAAGTACAGATCTATATTTTTTGAAATCTAAATAATATTTTCCTTTTAGGGTTAGTAGATTTCACCTCAAAAAAATGAAAAAGAAAAAGAGGTTTTGGGTTATTTTTGAGATATTTTACCTTTTGGAGCTTGAAAGGAAGAGACCAGTGGAAAACACAATTTAGGGCATGGAGTTAGTGGCGATTAACTTAGAGGACCTTACTTGAAAATTTCACTAAAAGAAAGACATTGCTTATGCTAACCTTAGTCTACTAGGTGAGTTGAAGATGCTTGCAAGAGATCACTAGGGGAAGGAGAAGCTCTCTCCTATTTTTTTTTTCAAGGTGTTCCCTACACAAAGGGGTTATTTTTGCACAATTCATACAAAGGTAAGACTGCAAAAACTAACACCCTTTAATGCAAGGTAACAAGGAAGAAGAGCATGGACATTAACTCATAATCTTCCTCCCCCAACAAGGAAATACTTCCTTGTCAATGGCCTAGGAGAAAGCAAATAAATAACAAGGATACCACGGTTACCATAAGATCACCTCCAACTTGAATCTTGAAGTAAGAAATAATGCCACACATTAAAGAAGAGAGTTGCCAAAATTTTTCCTCCAAAGCCTTATTATTGATATTCAATAAAAGTTCTCAAAGCCAATTAACTACAATGAAAATGAGAGTGGTAGTCTCTTTATATAGGATTTGGGACCTAACTACCTCTTCACTAAAAAATTATTTCCCCTAGATATATTCTAAACTAAGTAAACTAGACTTTACTTTCTCTTGACATGGTAAAAAAATTAATAAAGTAATGAGGTGCTTATAACAAATAGTTTAACAAGTCAAAAAAAAGAGTGCACCTCGCTAGAAGAGAGGATGAATAAGTTATAGGAGGGATGAATGGGTTAGGACTCAAGCAATTTTCTAGAAAATGATGGCAATTGTGAAAATACTGCGTGGTGGCTCTTTATATGATAGTTGTGGAATTGCTAACTTCCTCAATATTTATTAGATTTTCTATTATAATCACTTTTTAGAAATCATGGGCCACTCTGTATCTAATGGCGTTGAGATGGCACAATTTTGGGCATCTTGTCAGAAGATAACAGCTCCCAAAGCTAGGGTATGAGGTGTCCAAGTGGCTTACATGGATATATGCGTTTGCATCAAAATATTTTGGGGGTCAAATATGAGGTAAGGGGAATTGGGTTTTAAAAGGTAATTAAGAAAATTTTATTTAAACCCAAAGTTTGAGCTAGGGAAAGGTACCTCTAACTGTCCAACATATGTTTTAACTTCTAACCACCAACACAACTTAATAGTTATGACCAAGTGAAAGGATTCCTAAAAGTCTCTAACTAGGACTGACTTGACACATGTCCATAGTGACTCAAAGTGAGATGTATTAAACCAAGGGCCAAGAAAGCTCAATGATTAAGGTAGATGTATTAAAACATGCTCACAACTTTGGAGGATGTTGATGTTTTCTCCAGTATGTATCATTGGGAAGACATTCATTATGAATGAGGCCTGGAGTAATCTATTCTATGATAGAGGACTATAGTTGAATTGACAAGATCTAATAAGTGTCCAAGAATTCTTAGTGGGTCTATTCACCATTAGGACTCTATGAATGAACAAAAGAGTGTATGAGGATAAGAATAACATCATCATCGTGAATAACTTTTCTTAAGAAAGACGGAAAATCCAATAATAAATGGCCAACAAGTGAATTAACAATGAAGTGGTCAAACAAGTAAGTCAGCCCTCAAGATAAAATGAAAAGTGAAGATAAAAAGTGCAAGTCGGTCTAGATGTGAAATTTAAGTCATTTGAAGTGTATAAGTAAGTAGCTAAAAATTTCATTTTGACCCATCACAACAACACATCATCCTCTCCTCTCTAGTGCGCTATTTTAGCTGGGCATAGTGATAGATCAAGGAGCAAAATTTTGGGGTTACTTATCGTCTCTAAAAGTTTTCCCTCTTTCTAGGGTTTCTTGTGAAGAAGTGTGCACCCTCTATGCCACTGGGTTCACTCTATGTAGTTGGTAATGTTTGACATGCCCTTGTGAATTAGGGTTCTTCATGTTATGATTGTTGTACACTTATTATTGGTAAGATCTTCTTAAGAAAATTTGTTGGGTTTTCTCCCTATTGGGTTTCCCAAGATGAAAAAAACTCTCGTGTCTCTTGTGCATGGTTATCTTTTAGTGATCCTTGTTTTCTTTCCACTGCAAGTGAATGTTGAAATTTTCAGTGTGTAATTATGCAATGATAAAAGTGGGATGATAATCATTAGGACATAATTATCAAGATCTTAAAATTGTACTGCTAAGTCATAAAATTCAACATGTATGAGGTGTCAAAGTGGCTTGCATGGATAGATGCGACTACATAAAAATATTTTGGGGGTTTAATATGAGGAAAGGGGATTTGGGTTTTAAAAGGTAATTGAGAAAAAGATTATTAAACCCAAAATTTGAGCTAGGGAAAGGCACCTATAACCATCCAACTTATGTTTAATCCACCAAAACAGTTTAATAGTTATGACCAAGTGAAAGGACTCCTAAATGTCTCTACTAGGACTGACTTGACACATGTCCATAATGATTCAAAGTGAGATGTAATAAAGCAAGGGCCAAGAAAGATCGACGATTAAGGTAGATGTATTAGAATGTGCTCATGGCTTTGGAGGATTTTTCCAAGTGAAAAAACTTTGAAAGATTTAGATTATAAGGATATAAACCTTTCTCAATAAAAGAACACTCATGTGTCACTTGCAGAGTACAATTGTCATAGTTGGACTTATTATACATTATAGAATGACCCTTTATAAACAATTACGAGTGCTATCTCACTTTTTTCAATATTTTACAACATGACAATGGACAGATAAATACAATGATCTGACAAGAAGACTTCAAAATTTTGTTTGAAGAAGCCTCACAAGTACATATCTTTGGTTCACCATCATCTTCAGTCCTTGCATAAACCCTCATGCATATTGAGGGGTAACGCAACCTTTGAGGTATGTGGAGTCTTGTTCATCATGGAGGAGGGCTTCAAGTTCAAGCCCTAGATGAAATGTGGCAGCTTGGATTCCTGTTCGGAGGATTCTAGATGGGTTGGGGATGACTGGGGCTTTGATTGTGTTCTTGCAGTTGGTAGCTTACCCAATGGAGTACTTTTCTTTGGAGGATAGATGGAGTTCATGGAGGCTCACGGTGGAGTGGTGTGGGGCTGCCTTGTGTAGCTACATCACCTTGGAGTCCTTATGGTGCATGACTCATCATTAGAGCATTACACTTGTACTCTAGAGTGAACATCTCACTTTTGTGGCCTACAAGGGCTCATGTTGGTTGCTTGTAAGGGATTGTACCCACATAATATTGTTGGTTGTCCTTGCCTCTTATATAATAAAGGAAAGAGAGAGTCTTTTATTAATATGACTTGTGTGTTCATTCTTTCGCACTCATGTGGAGAGATGTGACCTAGAAGATGAGCACACAAGTTGTCTTTTCTCTCTCTAGTCTTCACTTGTTTTTCTTTCTCTTTCTCTTGGATGCTAGGGTTTCTTGGTTTCTTTGGAGTTTCTTGGAGTTATAGGGTTAGGGATTTACCCTTGGAGATTGGAGACTAGGGGTTTGGGAGAAAAATCCTATGGTGGACTTGTGAAGAAGAAGAGAAGAGGAGTCAGGACATATTGTCTTGGAGAGATTTTTGCACTTGTTCTCTTGGTGGGGCTAGGGTTTGATGATTTTCCTTAGCTAGGGCATTTTGCATGGTTGAATTTTGTAGCCTTGAGAGAAGGCTAAGGTGTGTACTTCATCATTGAGCTTACATTTGAAGTTTCCAGCCATACATATCTTGTGTCAATTTCATAGTTGATTTTCAGCTACAAGTGTTCTTTATATTTTGCTATTTGTATCCATTTATAGTCTTCTTGATTGGACATAAGTATAAAGACAAATTGTTAAGTGCTTTACATCTAAAGAAGAGGATAAAGGGACTGATTTCACTGCTGTAATACTACTGTTATTTCTGCTCTAAAAGTACATTTTTAGATCTGAATATTGATTGATAGGTTGTCCTAGAAGGGCCAAAAACGTTTCTCTTTGGCTGGTGTCTTTTCTCCTTAATTATTAGGAATTTTAGGGCTGTTTGAAAGTGAATTATTGTACTTAATCCATTGCTTTTTGTACTTTAATTTACAAGAGTCCTAGGGCAAAAAATTCTATGGTTAAGATTTGAGGAACTTTCTAGAAAGAAGTGAAATTTTTTAATTGCATTGAAAAAATTCTATGGTTAAGATTTGAGGAACTTTCTAGAAAGAAGTGAAATTTTTTAATTGCATCGAAGTGTCATTCCAGTGAAATTTCCAACAAGATTTACCATTCTTCATTGACATGAATGCTGGATAAAGTTCTTTGAAGGTTTTATTGTTCAACCTGTCCTTGTCTATAAAAGAAACCTTTGTTGGGATACATTTATAGCATTTGTTCCTTGCCTCCACAACACTGTCAGTGAACACATAAGGTGAGAATAAATTTTGAAAGTAACATGTGCTTAACCTGTGGAAGGACCCACTTTGGAATGTTCTTTCTCTTAGGGCAATTAAAATAAAACTTGGAGCTTCATGACCTTCCTAATCAACTGGAGATGAGCACATTCCCATGCACCCCTAGGAGCATCTTCTCCTCTCTTCTAATTCTGCTACTTTTTCTTGCAAAGCAGTGTTAGATAATTCCTCTAAGGATCTTCTAACCTCTTTCAAGATTTTAACTTGTTGCTTTAACTTCTCGCTTCTGGTTTTGTGCCATTATTCTTCCCCATCCATGCATAACTTCCATTGTTTTGCAGATGACAGATTCCCACCAAAGGGTTCAAGCTTATCACGGGTTCAACCTTATCACCTTGAG
Organism: Pseudotsuga menziesii; assembly: GCA_001517045.1. Lineage (NCBI taxonomy): Eukaryota > Viridiplantae > Streptophyta > Pinopsida > Pinales > Pinaceae > Pseudotsuga > Pseudotsuga menziesii. Next base: position 21,592 of record LPNX010770188.1, on the reverse strand, counting down.
GTCTATGGGACATACCAAATCTGCAAATGATAGCCCTGAAATATTCAGTCTCCATTTTAGAAACATTATTCTTGAATATTGAAAATTCAAGGTCATCCTAACTCTGTTCAAGGAAAAAAGTAGTATGAGTCCTGTGGATGTGGTTATGAGTGCGGTTAGATCTGGTCATTGCAGAACTGAACTTTTCATCAATGGATCTATAAGGAGATAGCTAGAAAATATTCTCCCGAGAAAAAATGAACCCCTTATCAACAAGTAGGCATATGGAGAACATAATGATCAAAAGTTAAAACCTACAATTGCAAATTTGTCAAATCATGATTATAAAGATTTATTCTATCAATATGCTTCAGAAGTTATGAATTTGTTAAATCATGGTTACAAAGATTTATTCTATCAATATGCTTGATAATTTTAATTTTGTTGATAAATTCATATCTTGTTGTATGGTAGTTATTTATTAGTGAGTTAGTGGTCATGTTATTCTTTATTTATGAATTTGTCAAATCATGATTACAAAGATTTATTCTATCAATATGCTTGAGAAGTTAATCATGTTGATAAATTCATATCTTGTTTTATGGTAGTTGTTTATTAGTGAGTTAGTGGTCATGTTATTCTTTATTTATATATTGGGACGTATTTTCCTTTTTGTTTTGGCCATTTTTCCTGTTAAATTTGAATTCAAGGGCTGCTAACTTTGTTTAATTTCTTTTTACAGGGCAATAGTAGTTATTTTGCATGGCCTTAATGAACACAGGTGAGTATTATTCAGATTCAATTCTTTGTTAGTAAATTATGCTTACATCAACTCTATAAATTACCATCGTTATGAAATTTTGTTGTCCATATTTCTTTCATTTTATCTAATCTTGAATACCTCATGATGGTTCAGTGGGAGATATGCCCGGTTTGCAAGGCAATTGAATTCACATGGCTATAAAGTTTATGGCATGGATTGGACTGGTATGTTTAACTTGAATCCTTCTATTTTTTATCGAGTAGTCTAAAGATTAGACGATTTGGACCTCTTTTCTGTCTCGTTTTTTAACCATTTGCCCTCAAAATCCCGCTGGAATTGTTGGAACACAAATATAAAGTGTTGAGATTGCACAATCAGGGTGGAACAGGGCTTTTTGAGGGTGCTGAATCCATTTCTGCAATAAAAAATGGTTTCAAACAATAAAAAATTAAGTGTTGAGATTGCACAATCAGGGTGGAACAGGGCTTTTTGAGGGTGCTGAATCCATTTCTGCAATAAAAAATGGTTTCAAACAATAAAAAATTATGATCTGGGAAAAGATTAGATCACTGGATTCTATCAATAATGACAGAAAAGTCAAAATCGTCTAATCTTTACACAACTTTTTTCTTGGTTCTGGCTCATTGATTTGGCAGTTGTTGCTGTCACTGCAATTTGTTTTTTCAAGTTAGTTATGTGGTTGATATTAGAGAAATCAATATATGGTAATATGGTAATGACTTCTTTTGTGATTCTTAAGAAAAATAGGTAATAAAGGTAACCATCCCACAGGTAGAAATGATTAATGCTGTTAGGGGCATGTAAAATAAATCCACTACAGAACTACATATGCTATGATCGCAAGTCTTTTAAAGTTTTATGAGCCATAACAGAGCTTAGAGCATTATTAGGGATAGAGATAAAAAAATGTGTGGTAGGTTAAACCCTAGATTGTAGACTCTAGAGTAATAATAGATTGGATATTGTAAGAATAGTGTATGCAGTCATGGTTTGTTTATGAGATCTGCCTTACAAGTATATATAGTGTTCTCATATAACAGGCCATTAGGTAAGTCGTTGAAATAACATCATATTGAATCTTTATGGGTCTAATTGTAATGTTTACAGTGGAGGAGGCCTTCTTAAATGCAGTAATATTTCTTTTCTGGAGTCTTTTCCTATCACCTTTTTGCATTTGTGCCCTCTTTCGTCAATATTGCTTACATATATGGTGGAACAGAAAGCATTTTATTGGATGGTTTCAAAGCTTAATCCTTGAACTTGTAGAGAAATATAGTGTTACATGGGGACACATTCCCAAGGGTAGGAAATGTGCTACCATGCCTCCGCACATCCTGGAAACTTGGAAACTCCATTGGAAACACCCCCCCACGTCCCCATTTGAAGGAAACTCAAGGAAACACAGAAGTGGACATTTCCTGGAAAAAAAGAAACATTTCCCTTCTAAAAATGGCGTCCCCACATTTAAGTTTGTTTTTGATAAAAAAAAGTAAATGAAAAATTAAATGATAAAGGGCTACTCTGTCCACTATTTCCCTTCTTTCTAGCCTCGATTTCATTTTGCTGTTCAATATGGTTGTATTTCCCATTTTGCTTTAACAGTTATAGCGTATGTATGGTTGTATTTCATTTTATTTCACTTGTGTTAATCTTTAGACTATAAAATTAAAGACTTTCATGACTTATGATCCAAATTTCAATTTTGATGTATTCTAATATAAATTTTTTAGTATTTTTGGAGGGGTCCTCTATGTTGAAGACTCTGACGTCCCCTTTGATGTTTCCTAAATTTTGAGGGAACCTTCTATATAGGCTGCTCCTGCGTTTCCCAGCTCCCATGTTCCCACATCCTGGAAACTTGGTGGAACATTGGAGAAATATGATATATCTGGTCAAATTGTATTTTTATTTAACACTTTTTTATCTATGGCAGGCCTTCTGTTTCATTTTTCTCGGAAGTAACAAGAGAAAAGCTTGAAGAAGTTAGAAGAATACTAGAGGAGGACTTATCTAATACAGCCTTTCAAGTGAAAGTAGCAAACTTGGAACACCTTATTATAAGAGGAGGAAGATGCTGCTAGGGGTGCATGGGAATGCACTCATCCTGCTGCATTTTGCATTTTTTATTGTAAATATAAGATGTAGTTAAAAAAAAAAGAATATTTTGTCTTTTTGGTCAATTGGTTTTTGTGTCTGTGTTTTAACTGATTTCAATCGACCTCCTGTTTTTGGGGTGGAGTAGTTCAGTGACTAGTCTAGTTTTGATAACATAGGGGTCAATAACCTGGTTCTATATCGAACTAGGTGTGGCAGTTGACAATCCTTGCAGAGTGGACCAATATGTACCCAGGAATCATCTTTGGGTTTCCTGACCTAATCTTTTTGCTCTTTTTCCTGGATGAAGAAAAATATTTTTTTCCTTCTTCTGGTTCCTTCATAAATTTGAATGGAATCTGACAACATGATCTCTTTAACATTCACATATTTCTGTGATGCTTTGTCTTCTTTGTTCTCCTTGTTAGCCTTAGCATGAGCTCTTCAACATTCACATTTTCTTTCTGCGATGCTTTCTTCTTTGTTCTCCTTGTTAGCATTTTCCTACAAATTGGAGGAATCAGGTGAATTTCTAATCACTTTATCAGTCTTTTCTCAAGGAGTCATGTAAAATTTCTTCTTCACTATCTTTATCTCATCCTCTGATGTTTTATCTTTTGCTTCTACTTCCCATACATCTAACTTTGCGTGGACTCGATATTTAGTGAAGAATCCTATTTGATGCTCAGCACTCATCTTCCCATCCAGATCTTCCTTTCCTTTTTGGCAATACCTTCTTTGACTGCCCTTGTGCAAGGCACATCAAGATGTTGATTTTTTTTTGTAAACACTACATATATTGCTTGAAAGATCAAAATGGTACGCCATGGAATAAAAATTAGATCACATTAACAACAGAGGTCCTGGGAAAAACGGAAACCACCTCAACAAGAACAAAAATACAATTGTATGAGCTTATGCACCAAGAAAGAGGGACGCAACACCTTGATAAAAACCACCAAGATCGACTCTCACAAGAACAACCACTTCCTACCTAAAACTCAAACCCCATAAGAATAAAGCAATGGTTTCCCACTTCCTACCTAATACTCAAACCCCATAAGCAAAAAGCAAAGGTTTCCTCTGGAAAAGTAACTTTACATCTTGATTCTCTACTTCCACAAAAAACCAAGAGTAAGCAACTGCATTGAATACAACAGGAGTTTGCAATTGTCCTAAACGATCCAATTGTCACCTAGAAGAGGATCTTTCCATGGGAGTGGAGAAGTAAAGAAGTGAAACTTTAGCCTGATACCATGTCCAAAACATTTGTGCATCACATCTCTAGAAAACATGCTCAACCGTTTCATCCTTGTCACATAGAGCATAAGTAGAATCTATCATCTTGTTTTATGAAGCCACTCTAAACAATCAACCCTTGTTGAAGCAAAAGCTACACCCAAATTTTATACTTAAAAGAAGAATGGCATGTCTAGATAACCTGAGGCCTCCTAAACAAATGAGACACGTGATCCTTCACTCCCCACCTTTTGTTCAAACAAGGTACAATATTAATAGTATGCCTTACCATATCATAAATATCCTTGGTCACATATCTGTAAAAAAGCTTCCTGTTATGTTATATTCCGCAGGCATACTTTTTCACACTTATTTTTGCTTCAGAGTGTTTTGCATTCCAGAGTATTGAGCCCCATCTCTTCTGCTATTGGGCTTTCTTCTGATTTTAATGATGAAATGATGTGATGATCATATGATATATGCCATTCTCTTGCTGCTATGCCATGTCATGATGATATATTATGTGATGTTGTACTCTATATTACTGTTGCTACATTAGATGTATTGATTACTTGATGAGTATAGTTAGTACTACCTAGTACCATCCATATGTTGATGAGGGGAACAGATTCTGGATTTACCTATGTACCATTGAACCAAGATGACTCTTGCTCTTTACAAGGTCTTTTAACTCCTTCTTTGGGTCTACCTTTGGCCACCTACACGTAATCAATCATCATTTCATACTTTGGTCTGCATCCTAAGGGTTTGAGATAGATAGACTAGTAGACGGACTTTTGTTCTCTCCCTTTGTAATTATCTCACCACAAAGTACCTCCATGTCTCCCCTAGTGTCTTGGGATTGTTGTGTTGTTGTGATTCCTGTGATGATTCAGGAGGTTCCCAGGTAGATCCTTGACGTTAGCTGCTATTAAACGGGATGAACTATCATTGAGGATTGCTTCTTTCCCAACTCCAACACAAGGACCCTTATCCATTGTTCCACATAAGACCTTATGAAGTACCGAAGAAGCTAATGAATCCATTGGTCAAAATGAAAGTTGAAAAAAAAAGTTCAAGTCCAAGAAAAATCAAAGCATCCCAAAAAAGCAAGATCAAGGGATAAAAAGAAAAATGAAAATGCCTCTGAATTCTCCAAAACCTCAGAGGCCAAATCAAGGGAGTTATGAAGATGAACCAGTGTATTAAAGACAAATCAAAGAGTAAAAGAATGGTCTCAAAGAATAAATTCAAAGTCTAAGCGTTGTCCAGTGCCGAAGAAAAAATCAATTCAAGAAGAAGGAAGCAGCAATAGGGTGACCTTTTAGGATCCAAGGAAGAGTAATTCATAACCTTCATTCCTCCCATGTCAAGGCACTTCCCTATTGTATGCACTAATGGAAAGGTGAGGTCCTTACGAAAGGTGGGCCCATGGAGTTATAGTCATTGCCCCTTGTTTTGCCTAATTCGCACCTCGGGTCACGTGGCAGAAATCTTCAAGCCACTGGGTGCAACCTTGGGGGCAAGCAAGAGTCAAGTGCTGTCACTTGATCTTGACTCCTTCGTCTAGGCTCTCTCCTAGCGAAGCCAAGGGGGGTGGTTCCTAGTAAAATAAACTATGGTGTTTAATCTATAAAAGTAGAACAACTAGTCTAGGAGATGATAACAATAAGTACCGAAATTGAGATGAACTGCAAATAATTGAAATAACTAGCTTTTAAAATATCATTCCATATAACACATTGATTAACTTAAACATAAAATGGAAATGCCAGATAGACCAGTGCTAATAGAGTGCTTGTAAGGTGGTTGCTAGTGAAGTCTCGAGAAGTATTGCAGTTGTCTTGGTTGGTCAGTTTTAAAATTATTAAATGAACAATTAGGGAGTGGGTAAATTCTTGGTAAATTTTATTAAGAACGTGGTAATGATCTTTATTATTACAAGGGAAATGGTATTCCAGATATACCCAGGGGGTACGAGGAATATGTTCGGATTTACCAAGGAGTGGCTCTCACAGTGACATGCGGGGTAGATGGAGTCGTGGGGTTGTGTTCAACACTACACCAAATGAGGGTGTAGCCTAACGGTGCCCCACGGTCGCTTTCTAATGGTTCTCGCTTCACTTGTAGAATTTCTCCACAACCTGGTAAAGATCGAATGAAGTGTCTGATTTTCACTTATAGGGACTAATTGAAGTGTTACACTAATTACTAGTTACTTCAATCCCTTTCTAATTGTCCCACCGATCCAGCCAAAGGCCTGCAGTGGTCACAGGAGCATATGGGGAATGAAGCCTTGTAAATTTAAAGTTTTTTAAGAACTAAATGTGATTTTTTAAATCACAATGCTGATACTCTCATTACCAAGAACACAGCCGGATTGGTTAATTTTACTTTAAAAAAAGCTTGAAAAAAAATTGAAAAAACTGAAAAAGTAAAAAAAATGTATGAATCCCCCCTGGGGGGATGGGGCTTGGGCACTTGGCTATCCACTTGCTTCTCTCTTTTACAATGATTTAGAAATAGAAATTACTTGTGCTCCTTTGTAGAATAGGAACCACAAGTTTTACAATATAGGGCCCTAGAAAAATGGCCAAAGAGAGAATTGTGAAAAGAGGGGTCTCCGGATGGCTTGGATCTTCGGAATTTGGCCAAAGCGCCTCTCTCTTTAATCAACTTCTGCTGCAAAACAGCAAGTAAACATCAATCAAATATGTCAAATTATTTATTTAAACAATTAAAATTTAACATATAATTCAAGTAACTCTTAAAAGATAAAAATTTAAAGTATTGAAAAGTACTTGTTTAAAGCTAGATTAATGAGTTGTAACATTCAAATCAGATCTAACTTTAATGATAAATGAAATCAGATTTAGTTATTGATCTATTTTAATATACTAAACCAAATATCAATTATCAAAATAATCGGTAACAGAAATAAATAATTTTTGTAGAATGAGAGAAGATAGGAAGAAGCTTGATGTCGGAATATGGATGATGGAGTTCTTCACAATGGAACAAAGAGGGACTATGTATTTTTTCAGTTTTTGAAGAGAGGAAGATGTAAGCAAACTCAACCTCTTCTTCAATCTACGTAACCTGGAACTAATACAAAATACTTGCACAAAAAATGGTTAAGAAATTTGGTGCCACTTACCACAGAAACTCAAAAAAACAAGATTATTGAACAAAATAAAAATGTACTTCCAAGATATTTGAAACAAATAAACAGTAAGATCTTCAAGCAATCAAGCTTTTAAACATTACCCTACCAAGAGACATCTCTCCTTCAAAGGACAAGCTTAACTAAAGAGATGCAACAAAATGAACACCACCGGTTACTTCACAAGATCAAGACAATATTCATCTACACATAAAATCGCTACACAGTTCTTGACTCCAAAGCCTTTTATTCAAAATGATAGAAAAATTATTACAAAGTACAGGAACATAAGTTCCTTGCCAAAATCTTCTATCCTGAATGAGGAATGAATGTCTACTTATATAGAAAATCGGAGCAAGAGAGGGGGGACGAATCTCCTCAAGGATGCACTAGGGTTGGAGAGGTGGCAATGAGTTGGTTGAGGGTTCGCATGAGTTGTATCAAAGCAAGAGTAGTAGCAACTTCCCAAAGAATGAGAGCCACATCACCAAAACTCAACCCACTCATCAATCTTGCCATTCTCTCTTGGGATTTGCACCCCCACTTGGAGAGGAAAGTTCCAAACTCAAAAAACTCTTCGAATTGGCAACATCTGACTTGTCCCCCTTGCCCAGGTACTTTCCAAATTAATTTTTCAAGTCATAAAATTCACTTTTGCAATTATCTTTTTTTTTTAATTGCCGAATTTTTTAAATATTTCGTTTTTTGGGTGATTTTGGGGTTTTTGAGTAATTATTAATTTTGACGTTAATTAATTACTCGAAAACTTAGGAAAGTGGGTTTAGGGGTCAAGTGGGTGCTTTGAGTTAGAAAATGAGTACCCCCATGGCAAAAATCACCTCCTAGCCACACTTTTATGACTTTTTACATTTTTACAATTAACTTATTTAAAAAACGCTGTAAAAACGGGAATTTTTTTTTTTTTTCTTCCGAAAATTAAAAAAAAACCTATGTGGGACTTAGGACATGTTCATAATGACTCAAAATAATGATTAGCATGGTAACATACATCGACACAAAGGTTTTAATAAACCTCCTAATGATTAATTATTAAGGCAATTATTTAAGTTTTGGAGGTTAGGATGAAAAACTCGAAAATGATTTATCGCTTAAAACAATAAATAATTAACAAGAAAAAAACACTCTGGAATAATGCATTAATAAATAAGTCCTAAGAAACCAAACCTTTTACATACAGTCATCATGCTAACTTATTTGATTACAATTCCCCATAGGGTATGGACATGTTAAAAAATTTAGAAAAAGGGCCTAGGAAGGCCTGCAAGGACTTCTAAACTTGAAATTTGAACAAGTGATTGTTCATCTTTGGTGGCTCATTTAGAAATCCAACTTAGTGTAACTTAGTTGGTAACACCCCCCATCCTAGATATGGTTCTTGAGGTTTAGTTACTCTTGGCAGAAATTTGAAGTTGGAGAGCAGCTTTGCTTTCCTCCTTATGATTTCTAGACATGCACTAGGACAAATGTTAGCGTCATGCTTTGGGATTCTAGCAAGGTGGTATTTCAAGTGGATGATTCCTCTTGTCACAACTTTCCACATAGCTTAAAACTCAAATTTTGGTTGTTTGTCTCATATTTAGTTTTGTTACCACCTGAATTGCACTTAGTTGGACTTTCAAGTGAACGGACAAAGTTTGGACATATTTTATGTTTGTCATCATGTTCAGAATTCCATTCAGGGCTTTCAAGGCCCCTTTTCACCTTTTTACCACATGTTCATGCCCTGCGGGGAAGTTGTAAAAAATGTGTTCGCACAAGTTTTTTGTAAAGAACTTGGCTTCCTAGAACTTGGTTATCAAGCTAGTTATTCCAAGGTGTTTTTTCCATTGCCAATTATGCAATGTTGAATAAGCGATGCATAATTTTTGAGTTTTTCACTTGTTGCTCCAAAGATGGAATGGTCATCTTGGTGGTTAAATCTTGGGAGGTTATTAAAGTTCACGTGTCAATGTATATGAATGTGCTAGACATTGGTATTGATTTGTATTAACATGTTCTAGGTCCCCCTAAGTTTTTTTTTCAATTCCGAGAAAATAATTTTTCCCGCAAAATTAGGACATTTTTTAATGGTTTAATTAAAAAATCGTAAAAGGCATTAAAGCTTGATTCAGAGGAGGAATTTGGCGCGTGTATGTTGTTTTCACACTCAGAGAATCCTCTTTACCCCGGGACCCACTTTTCATATGCTTCGGATGATTAAAAAGTCACCTAAAGCCATTTTTCACTAAAGAAGCATTAAAACATCAATTTAAATGTTAACAATGTGACAAATTGGCAAAATACGAGTTAAAAAAAAGTCAAAGGAGACAAGTTTTGACATGTTGGATGACATGGAAAACTTGTTTCCCTTAAATGGCAATCTCATCACATAAAGAAGGCCTCACTTTTGGGTAAGTTTTGGTGCTAAGTGAATATATGAAAGTTGGGTGATTCGCCATCCTCCCAAAGCTTGGTGTCATAGGATGTGGTGGTCCACTTTTTAAATTAAAAACTTGAACGAATAGCTTGGCGTCATGATTGAAAGAGTTTGTATCATGTCCCAAATTTTGCATTGGGTCACAATGGCCTAATCACATTTTCCATATTCAAGAGAGTTTGTCAAATTGATGCTAAGGGTCAAATAATTGCCAAGGAGGAAAATCACTACTTTCCTAGGTTGGGGGTGGAAGCTTTGGGATTTGGAATAAGGGGGACAATAAATGATGTTTGAACATTAGAGTTGCATAAATATTTAATAAATGAGCTAAATAAATAAATACAAGAGAAAATTGAAGTGGCAATGGAGCATGGAGACACATGGAGACTATGGGGCCCACACAAGCTAGAATTTATCTGCCACATGGCATCCTCCTCTTGCAATTTCGAATCTATGGGAAGCCTAGATGTTCTTGGATGAGTTAGAAGGCTAATACACTTGGCCATATGCATCATAGGTCGAATTTGGAAGGAAATGTAACTTACATGGGAGAGGAAGACTCATTTTAGAGCTAGTGAGACACTTGGACTAGATTCTCTAGCTCTTATGACAACAATGATAAAGATGATATGACACCTATGACATAAATCAGATCTGAAGGCTGACATCTGACATATTTGACATGTCAAGTCAAAATAGAGCTTCCAAGAGGGCGCTCATGTGAGTTGGGGAAGCTCAATGGGTTCCTACTCGAATTGGGGGAAGATGGAAGGCTAGGAAGGGAGGACACGACAAATCTTGAGCCCACACCCTAATTTGAATTGGCTTGAGTTTGTGGATGGATTGGTAACCTTAGAAGGCTAAGGATGTTTATAAAATACAGGGGTTAACTAAGAGAGGAGATTTTGATCATTTAAGAAATTTGCATTTGTGAATTGAGAGAGTTAGTGGATGACTAGTTTCTTGCCTTGGCCAATTTCAA
>LPNX010770176.1:23764-87396 GCA_001517045.1 Pseudotsuga menziesii | reverse complement strand
AGTTTGGTGATAAGTCTTGTATTTTGTTTTTGCAATGATTTATGGAGTTTGAGGATATGCCCTTATCTGAAATCCTTATGGCATGCTTAGGTGGCAAGCCGGGGTGCATAACTTTTGAAGAGAAATGTTTTGACCATGTCATTTGCACCAAGGGATTCATATGAAGCCCAATTGCAGTTTTCTTTGGAGCGAGGCGTGCCTGCTGTGATTGGTGTAATGGAGACACAACAACTTCCTTACCCTTCCCATAGTAGGGATCGAAACGTCAAGTTTTGCGAAATCATCCAACACAGATCCTTCTTATTTACAATTCTCCACTGTGTAAATGACTACTTTTATAAATACTACTTACTGGTAAGTTGTAATAGTAATAATTATGTAGTTTGTAGATTGATATCTATCATAAATTTGTTTGAATATCATCATTGTCAAGCAATAACAATTTCTTAAAGGGTTCTAGCTCAATGGTAGAGCACCTGCCTAATTATAGGCAGGAGGTTGGTGTTTTGATTCCTTTGTTCCCTATCATAAATTTGTGACTACAAAAACGACTAAATTCACATATATACGACTATTAGTAGGTAATTTCTCGTATCTTAGTCGTATTTAGCTTAGTCATTAATATGTTAACATCTAGTAGTTTATTTAGTCGTATATTTGGTCATTAATGGTTGCAATCAGTGACTAAATCAGCGACTAAATCAATGATTAACTCAGTGACTAAATCAATGACTAAATCTGTGACTAAATCAATGACTAAATCATTAACTATCAATGACTAAAACAATGAGTAAATCATTGACTATCAATGACTAAAGCATTGTCTATCAATGACTAAATAATTGTCTATCAATGACCAAATCAATGACTAAATCAATGACTAAATCAGTGAGTACTAAGTCAAGCTATTAATGAGTAGTGAAATACGACTAGCTATAAGATAGTGTTAATTTGCTACTATTAGTCACCGACTCAAAAATAGTCATTTATAGCCTGATTTTAGTCATTTTTTTAGTCATTAATTTCTCATTTTCTACTAGTGCATGAATCAAACCATAAAGTTTCTTGTAGTTGATGTTCTATAGAAATCAAAATCATATTCATCAGAAGTTCCATTCACTTATAATGAGAATGTACAGAGATTGACCTAGGCATGTGCCATTGATAGAATATTTTAGTACAATGGAGGATAGTGAAGACTTAGTGTTGTATAAAACTGCAGTCAAAATCTATTTTTATATGGTTCTATGAGAGTTTTCTATAGGATGTAAACGTGAATCACCATTCCAGTAGCACAGCAGAAGAGTTATAGAAGATTAGAAAATACTTTTGCTTCTTCTGTGGAGCCATTTCAACAAAGAAGGTATTCCACAAACATGAGATGAGTAACTGGACAGGATTGAGATGTCTTTATAAATAGTAGGAGCCCATTAGAAGCCTTTGCATGTATCATTTTACTAAGTGCTTCAGTGACTAGAAGGAATAACAGTGGAGAGAGGGCATAACCTTTCTTAAGGCTTCTAGAGGCAATAAAAAAGTGTGAAGCTGAGCCATTCACTAGAATAGCAAAAGTGGCCGAGGAAAAATAGGTATCCATCCATCTTAATGAAACACCATTGAAACCCTATGTTCTAAAATTCTTGTGAGGATAAATACCCACGGAGCTATAATTGATGTTCACCTTCATACAGATCCAATACTTTATCCTTGATAGATCAGTGGATCGGATGGATATATGATGTAACTGTAATGGATGTTTATACCTTATTGATGTAGGATATCACATTATAATTTCAATTTTAACCTCTGTAGCAGAATGCAAAACAAGAGGGTGTCTTCATTGAAATGATCATCTACAGCCAGTGTGTTTCTAAAGCCTGAGGCATGAATCGTAAGCAAATATTCCAAACAACAATTCCAGGCATTTTTTTGGAGTTCTTAGCATTCTGAAGGTGGTTATGAGCATGTTAAAGGCATGATATGGGTACTACAACAACATCAATCAATTTTGGGCACTCAATATCTTCATTCAATAGTAATGAGGCAAAGCAACAAATGATTGATTATTCTGAGAGTTCATATCAGCCCCCTAAATACAGATGACGAGTTTTCTTATCTGAGAAGGGATTGGTGGGAAGAATTAGATTTATTCCTCAGACGATCAGAGAATCATGAAAATTGATGATCTGAACATCACATTTGAGAACCTGTCTATTGAAATTCAGCAAAAGGTGCAAAGCAAAATGATGATTGGGCCCTCCACCTTTGCCTTTGCTGTTGTGGATTTATGTTGGGCCATAATTTGTGCTGAGAATTAGTGAGGTTGCATGTCTAAGGGAGTTAGAGGTTTTAAAGGATTTATGGTTCATTTTACATTCATCTAAGTGCTATTAGAGGATGTCCATGATTTGGGTTTATTTACAATATATATTAAATTATGCTCAGGTGACATGACTATCAAAGTTCGAAAATTTTTCCACTATGCGATCAAGCTGCTTTTTTCACTGCTTTGTCTCCTTTGGATGAGGAGAAGCTAATAATGTGTCATTTTTTGTGATGCCTCTGCTCATAATTTAACATAGCGATACTCATGGCATCCACATAAAAAGGGGAGTTGTTAAAATTTAAATTCCCTTTCTGGGATCTTCTTAGTGTCAATACATGTATGGTGGGAGAGAGAAGCGGCAGTTTGTTTTGGAAATTGTGGAACAATCTATAGTGCAGTCCACAAAAGGATTTCCCTGTCAAATCACTTGAACGTGAGAGGAAAAGGGCTCAAATACTATAAATAAAAGTTAAACCTATTCATTTTAAGTGAATTGGAATGAGTGAATATTCGTGTTGATATGAGGTAATCGAGTGTCGAAGGGTTTTTCCCTAGCGGGATTTTGGGGTTGAATACAAGGAGTGAAGAGAAGACCGAGGGTTTTCCCTAGCAATGGAGTATTTTCATATGTTTGACCAAATAACTATTGAAATATAAGGCAACGAAAAGGTTGATACATCTATCCTATCATTTGAGGAATTTCATTTTGATTTGAGGTATGTTGACTAACATTAAGTTTGAAAGTTAAGTCTAAAAGTGTGTTGGGGCTCCATCTTAAGTCTATCAATTGAGACAACTTAAGGAATGATAGTAAAGAGTAGTATAATAAATTTTTCAAGGTGTTGAGAAAACAATAGAGTGGTAAAGGACATGAAGGGTGTTAAAAATACTCAGAGTTAGAGTATACATAGAGCACATATTTAGCAGTAGAAACATTTGATTCTGATCAATAAAAGTGCCATGAGAAGAGGCACCTACACAATCAAGAAGTTTTTTTCCTATCTAAGTATGCTTTCATTTGTTGTAGGCACTATAAATATCTCATAGAAGACTTGTTATAATTTCTAAACCTGACTTAGAAATTTTGGAGCAAATTACTTTGAAGCAGATATGACAAGTTTGAAGAAGTACTCCTTTGAAACAAAACTCAAGAATATTGAAGAGGGTTGAAGCCCTTTCCAGTTGGAGCTGGATAAAGGGAGTGGTAGATCCCTATCAGTTGAAGCTAACAAAACCCAAGATCTCGATGCCTCCTCCAGTTGGAACTGGAAAAGACTAAGGTGGTGGAGCACCTTTTTGATCCATTGCTCATACACTTTGAATGTAAAATCATATCTATCATGAAAGAACTTTATATAAGTCTTTGATGTTCTTATATATTTGTTATGTTGCATTAATTATTTATTACTGAATAATAACATTAAGTGATTAAGTTCAAGTTTGAAGAAGAAAGTAATTAAAAATATAGGACACTAATTAAATCCCCACCCACACCCTCAGCGTCCCTGAAAAAAATCCTAGTTATTTGTTTCACGTCAATAAAAGGGATTACTTAAATTTTTAGTGAGCAGGGGGATTTTGCTGAATGTTCACATGGAAAATGTTTTGCTTGAAATAACAGAACACAAAAAGTAAAATATTCACACATAAATTCAAGTGCATATGTAATATTCATTATTTGAGGTGCTTGATTGACAGGTGCTTCCGGATTTTTGCACTCCCACCAATGCGATTCTTCATTTCATGGTTTGTTTAGCCTTCCTATGGCGAAGAATTTTGCTGAAGTAGCATACCGGTTGACTCTAATATCCATCATATGAAAAATATACTTATAGTAATTCCCAATCAGGGATGAGTGACAATCATATTATTCCCAGCGATTCCACCACTTTTCTTCAAGAAAAATTGCAAGGTGCATGTTCTATTCTTCTGTCAAAATGATTCTATGTGTATATTTGTAGTTAGCAGGTCTATCTATGAAGCATTTTTCATAAGATCAAATCAATTCTGGAAGGGATTTCTTTGATCTTAATATAACTGGAATTTATTGATTGCATGTGGGAATGTGCCCTTTATGTGTTAAAAATATTAGGTCCGAGGATACAGTTCTCATTTCTTCTACATCATTAATGATGGAAATACCAAAAAGAAAGTTGGGTCTAATGGTGGGATTGAATCAAGCATCATGGTTACTTGTGACAAGAGTTCAAATGACATTTATTACACTGCAAATTAGGATATGCTGATAGAGAACCTGCTGAAACTGCAACTTGAGCTCCAGAAATTAAAAGAGAGGGATGAAAGACCAAGGACTAGATGTCAGAAAAATAACGATGAGGATGGGGTACTAGAGAAAAAGATAAGACAATTCCATATAGGAATTTCCTCACTGAAAGAAGATAATGAATCCCCTTAAGGCATGAGACCTGATGAATCAGGTCAGAGATTGAATCCGTAGGAACATATTGGAAGTTCCCAAATGATTGCAAATACTGCTTTAGAATCCCATATTGATTCAAAAATTATGTAGATGGAATATTCAGAAGGTATTGAAATCTCCCATAAAGAAAACATTAATATTGAAGAGGAATTACAAGATGAGATAAGAAAAGGTAAAAAATTTCAGATGGAAATTGAATATTTGTAGAAAATGTTGGTCACCTCAGAAGAAGAGAACAAGGCTCTCAAAATGGAATTGCAAAGGTCTATTCAAAATAATGATGGGGTAAAAAAGGTAGTATGTGGATGGGGTGGATCTTCCACACCTGAAATCGATAAAATGAAATGTGAATCATCATCAGAGGAAGAGAACAATCCTATAGTGAACACACAGAATAATATAAATTTTTAGAAAGAATGTAACAATATGCAAGAATAATTGTTATTGCAAGAAGGAAAGAGCAATCTTAGAACTGAATCATCCTAGGAGCTGAAGAGAATGAGGATTTCTAGAGATGGAATGTCTAATTTATTGATGGAAATTGAGAATGCAAGAAAATAAAATTATGGGTAGTTTGATTGGATGCAAGAGCAATTTACCCTTTTTCTATAGGAAATGAAAGCTAAAAATGAGCTTGTTGACATCCAACAGAAACAAATCGGGAATCTTTTACAAGCACTTGTCAAATCCAATAGTGAAAACACCAGATTGATGTGTGAAAATAAAAAATGTATGGAAGAGCCAGTTGATGTCAATAATTTGTAGGTAGAGCTTGAACATGCACACGAAGGAAATTAGAAGCTACAAAAGGATGTTTCAACAAAGCTCGCCGACCTTAAGAACCTTCACATTATGTTCTCTACCTTGGGAAGGGAGAAAGAAATCATGGAACCTAAACTGGCACTGAAATACAAACTATTGGGTGACATGGAGGAACACCTAAATGACCTAAAAGAGAAAAACAATATATTTTCAAACAAGTTAGAAGCTTATGCCAGGGAGAATGAAAGTAAGAACCGAGGAATCCAAGAAACAATTGCTTCTCTTCAGAACAAGTGCTCATGACATCAGAAGGATACCGCACCTTCAAGAGGAAATCAAAAGAGTTGCGAGAACATAACAGTAGATTCAAGAGGGAGATATCCAACCTCAAATCCTCCATACTAAAACAAGAAATGTTTAGCCATGTTCTGGAATCAGAAAGATTTGTAATTCTGAATGAAGATCAGCAGGGGTAAACAACAACTGCATATTCTACTGAAAAAATGAGAGTTTTTCCAAGAAAAGACTGACTCACTAACAAAAGAATAGTTTACGAATCCAAATAGAAATAAAAGTATGAATGAGGAATATGTTTCGCTTGAGTAACTCATGCTTCGCTTCAAGGAAGAGATCGCATGTCTCAAGGAAGATCCTGATAGAAGATTTAAAGAGCATCAAAAACTCAAGGAATAAATGGCATTGTTGCAAAATGAGCTATTGTTTCTGTGTACAGAGAATACTTTACGTATAAAAGAGAAAAAAATTGATGTAGACAGATATGGTAGCATCAAAGGACTAGAAAATGTAGCTTACATGCCATCTTCCAATTGATAAAACCTTCAAGAAGAGATGACAAACATCGATATGGAGAAAAATAAGCTTAAACATGATGATCCTACATATCTCAGAGACCAACAATCAATCGGAATGTATATAACCCAAAATCAAGATGATGCAATGTCTTCACTAAAGAGTATCCCCCATGAATCAAACCATAAAGTTTCCTGTAGTTGATGTTCTACAGAAATCAAAATCATATTCATCAGAAGAACTATTCACTGATAATGAGAATGTACAAAGATTTACCTAGACAACTGACATGGATATAATATTTGAATACAATGGAGGATAGTGAATACTTAGTGTTGCAGAAAACTGCAGTCAAAATATATTTTCATATGGTGCTATGAAATTGTTCTATAACAGTTCTTCGGATGTAAATGTGAATCACCATTCTAGTAGCATGGCAGAAGAGTTATAAATGATTAAAAAATACTTTTGCTTCTTTTGTGGAGCAATTTCAACAAAGGTATTCCACAAACATGAGATGGGTAGTTGGGCAGGATTGGGTTGGAAAACTAGGCCTCCATCCATATTAATGAAACACCATTGAAACCCTATGTTCTAACAACTTATGAAAATAAACAACAACATGACTATAATTGATGTTCACCTTCATACAGATCCAAAACTTTATCCTCGATAGATTAGTGGATTGTATGGATATAGGATGCACCTATAAGAGATGTTTATACCTTATTGATGTAGGATATCACATTATCACTGTAATTCTAACCTCTGTAGCAGCATACAAAATGGGAGGGATTCTTTAGTGAAATGATCATTTGTAGCCAGTGATTTTCTGAAGCTTGAGGTGTGAACAACAAGCTAAGAGTCCAAACAATAGTTCCAGGAATGTTTTTAGAGTTTTGAGCATTTCGATGGTAGTTCTGAGAATTTTAAAGGCATGAGAGGGGCACTACATCAACAACAATCAAGTTTGGGAACTCAATATCTTTATTAAATAGTAATGAGGCAAAGCATAAAATAATTGATTGTTCCAAGAGTTCATATCATCCCCCTAAATCAACAAATACAGATGATGATTTTTCTTATCTAGCCAGGGATTGGTGGGAAGAATTAGATTTATTCCTAAGAGGATCAGAGAATCATGAAAATTAATGATCTAAACATCACATTTGAGAACATTTCTATTGAAATTTATCTGAAGGCGCCAAGCAAAATGATGATTAGGCCCTCCACCTTTTCCTTTACTATTGCGGATTTATGTTGGACCATAATTTGTGCTAAGAATTAGTGAGAGTGCATGTCTAAGGGATTTAGAGGTTTTGATGGATTTATGGTTCATTTTACATTCATCTAAGTGTGATTAAAGGATGTCCACAATCTAATTTTCTTTAAAATATATTTTAAATTCTACTAAGGTGACATGACTATAAAAGTTTGGAAATTTTCCCATTGTGATCAAGATTATTTTATCACTCTATCTCCTTTGGATGAGGGAAATATAATAATGTGTCATTTTTTGTGGTGCCTCTGCCCATAATTTAGCAGTTAGTGATCGTCATGGCATCCACATAAAAATGGGAGCTGTTAAAATTTGAATTCACTTTCCAGGATCTTCTCAGTGTCAATACATGTATGGTGGCAGAGAGAAGTGACAGTATGTTTTGGAAATCGTGGAACAATCTACAGTAATGTTAAAAAAAGGATTTCCCTATTGAATCACTTGAACACAAGAGGAAAAAGGCTTAAACCTATTGTTGACACAAAAAAGAATTATTTTGTCAAGTAGAGACCCTACTAAATTTTCACGTGATGGTTTGCGTATTATTGAATGGAAACATCCATAGTTGTCTCTCAACCGCCACTGCCAAGAATTACAACCGATATCAGTAAAGTGGGGCCGAGTTGGACTTTAGGTTGTCATTGATGTCATATTTGGAGGCCAAACAAGACAAGAAATTCCCACTGTAGATGGAATATCAGAAGGATATGGAAGTTGATAGTCCTTCATCGACAAAGTCAAATTGTTGCATCTAAGCACACTATTCTTCCAGGGTTGGAAATTTTTGCGTGCTTGTTGGTGTTGATATTTTGTATTGACCAAAGATAGTACAAGTGTCAAGATAGGTTGGCCCTAAGATTGAAATTATAAGTATATTTTGATCAATAGAAAAAGGGATAACATGTTGTCTCTAGACTATTTGACATGTCATCCCAAGAAAAAAATTGAAGATAATTCATAGGTTGGCTCTACAAGATAGCACTCAAATCCTACAAATAAAAGTTAAACCTCTTCATTTGAAGTGAATCAAAATGAGTGAATATTCGTGTTGATCTGAGGTGAAGGGGGTTACAGGGGTTCTTCCCTAGCACGATTTTGGGGTTGAAGACAAGGAGTGAAGAGAATATCAAGGGTATTCCCTAGCAATGGAGTATTTTCGGATGGTTGGACAAATCACTATGGAAATCTAAGGCAAGGAAAATGTCGAAGACATCTATCCTAGCAGTTGAATAATTTCATTTTGACCTGAGGTATGTTGACTAACATTAAGTTTGAAAGTTAATTATGAAAGTGTGTTAGGGATCTATATTAAGTATGTCAATTTATACAACTTAAGGACTGATATTAAAGAGTAGTATGATAATTTCTTCAGGATGTTAAGAAAATAGTAGAGTTCTAAAGGACATGAAGGGTGTTAAAAATACTCAGAGTTAGAGTATACATAAAGTGCATATTTAGCAACAGAAACAAATTCTTTTGATCAAGAAAAATTCCATGAGCAGAGGAACCTACACAGTCAAGAAGTTTGTTTCCTATCCGAGTATGCTTTCATTCGCTACAGAAACTATAAATATCTCATAGAAGATTTTTTATAAGTTCTGAAGCTGACTTAGAAAGTTTGGAGCAAATTAGTTTGAACCAGATCTGACAAGTTTGAAGAAGTACTCCTTTGAAACAAAACTCAATAATATTGAATATGGTTGAAGCCCTTTCCAGTTGGAGTTGGATAAAGGGAGTGGTATCTCCTTATAAGTTGAAGTTGACAAAACCTAGGAGGTTGGTGTGAATACAGAGTCATGTGCAGAGATAGAAAGCTCAGAAAGTGGGTCATTGAGTATAAAGAGCCTATTGCTGAGGATTTTCCATTGCTAAGTAAGGTTTTGAGGCTGCGCGAGATCTAAGTATGGCTTAGAAGCCAAGTACAAGTGTGATGGTTTAGTTATTGTAATATTTTGAAAAGGCATCGATGTACTAGATGATTTTCATGTAAATTTATATGGACATAGTTTTTGAGAAAACTCATATTTGTTGTAATACTTAACGTTTCATATAATATAATTTGTGTGGGTTAAAACTTATATGGTTGTACTTTATATTATTTATAAGTGTTGTAAATAACTAATTAATGTGACATTGCATAATTCACATGTGTTTTAGATGATGATAAATAATGTATGATTCTTTTTTTAATTTAAACATAATATCATATTAAGAATTTATATAGATTAATAATGGATACCATTAAAACTACTAAAATATAATAACCACACATAAAACGACTAAAAATGACTAAATTCGTGACCAATAAATGAGATTAATGACCAAAATTTGCATATAAAATGACCAAAAATTGAGAGATACATGAACAAACAATGAGATATAAATGACAAAAAAAACAACCAAAATTTGCATATCAATGCCCAAAAAACATTTTTGGTGGCTGATTTACGGTCTTTTATTACGCGACCAAATTTGGTCATATTCTAGTTTGTCATGTGGTCATTAATTTGGTCATATATTTGGTCATTGATTCAAATTTATGACCAAATTAATGACCAACTGACAATATATAAGTGACCAAAATAAAAATAACCAATATTGGTTGCGTAATAAAAGACTGTAAATTAGCCACCAACGATCATCAAACCAAAAGTGGTCATTGATATGCAGATTTTGGTCACTTTTTTGGTCACTAATCTCTCATTTTCCACTAGTGTACAAATTGCTAATATGTTTGATACAATGCATATTGAAAAGACTGTGACTGAAACAAATTTCTCATATGTTTGATACAATGCATACTGGAGGCAAGGATCGAGAAAGATAAAAATGTGAAAGTTTGCAAAGACATTCAAGAAGGAAACCATGTAATGAAAGATGTTATTCAATTTCATATCAGCGGAGACCAAGTTAATATAAACTCAATTCCATGGATGTTTACAGAGCAGAAAAGTAATGTTGTTAAAGAAGTAATGCAAAAAATTAAATTTTCCACTGGATTTTGTGCGAACTTGAAGAATATCATAACAAAAAAAGTGATTTTGTAGGGGTCAAAACAAATAATTGGCACGTCTTCATCAAGGTAATTATTATTTTTATGTCCATATAATTTTTTTTCATTTTATTGCATAAAGTTGTTTTCTTGTTTGTATACTCTTAGTTTAAAAAATGGCATGGTTTGTACATTGATACAGTATGTTCTACCTTTATCTCTCCCGAACAACTTCGACGACAATGTCAAACAAGTTATATATAATCTTGGTAAATACATGAGGTAACTATTTATTATTTTCTTATGCACTAATTCATGTTATGTAATTTAATGTTTTTTTGTTAATTATCGTTATTGGTTTGCATCACTTGTAGATGGTTGACATCTAAATAAATCCATAAAGAAGATATAAAGTATTGTAAAAGAGAAATTCCACCTCTCATGTGTGAAATGAAGAAGAATATACCTTCAAAAATTTTCAATGCACATGAACACTACCCCATACACCAAGTTGATGAGATTTAATTGTGTGGACCTGTGCACTCAAGGTCCATGTGGATGGTTGAGAGGCACTTGAAATTTATAAAGGGTTTGGTGAGACAACGAGAACGTGTTGAGGGTTCTATGATGGAAGGATATATGGTATACCAAGACATCTTGTATGTTAGTGAATATCTTCCTAAGTTAGCATCAAAGCTCAATTTACGTCGCATTTCTAATCCAGACTCCAATAACTATTTTGAAGGGGAGTACATGAAGGTGAAAGGTAGATCAAGGAAGGTGAAAGGTAATTATTAGGTAGTGGATGTTAATTATATCGTACATATTCTAATTACATATTCAATTTATTGCATCAATTAAGAGATTTATTTTGCTCAAAAAATTTACATATGTCTTGAATTTTAATGTTTATTGTCATCATGAAGTGGGTCGAGAGTGGGATGCAATTCATTTATACATCACAAACAATATTGACTGAATGAAGGTATGGATTGAACAATATGAACAATCGGGTCATGGAATATCATGGTAAGGTGTGGCTTCATTGGTAAAAGTAGCATGTTGCAATGGAGATACAAATATTACAGAAAGGGAAATCAATTTAACATATGGTTTAAAAGATAAGCAAGAAAGAATATTAATCAATCACTCTAAATATGTTATTTTGCAAATTACATTTTGATGTACATGTTGTTATTTTCCATGTATGCCTGCATAAATATGCAGTTATTCATAATTATTGAATTGTTATGTAATCATTTAGTGTATTTCTTATTGTAGGTAATACACCATAAGGCTATGGTCTGCATGGTTGTAGATATCACATCAAAAAATAGGATGAAACAAAGAAAACATCAGATTATGGGTTATCTGCAGTATTCAAGGTGACCAATGTTTCATCTAGAAGTGACATACATCCAAAACTCTCAGAAAATCGATACTATGGGTATTTGGAAGATATTCTACAGTGTGACTTTAAATCCTTAAAGGTAGTTTTTTCCATTGTCAAATGGTACAGGTTATGATTGCATCAATGCGATCCTAATAGAACTATTATTAAACATGATAATGGATTTACCATGGTAAATACAAGGTTATTTTAGCCAAGAACGGAGCCCTATGTTCTTCCAATCCAATGTGAACATGTATTTTACTTGGAGGTTCTAGGTAAAGCGTGATGGTCATTTGTTGTGAGACACGATCCAAGGGGAAGTCCAGTAAAGTATAACCTAGAAGAAGGTAATGAAGAGAGTACTATGGAAAAAGAAGACGATGATGAAGAGCATGATCAACATGATGAGTTATATGATCAAGATGATCCACCAGAAGATGTCCAAGAATTAGTTGAATCAGATGATGTAGCAGACAATACCCATGAATATTATATCGACGATGACATGATGAACGTAAGTGACTTAGATGACGATGATGATATGGCCAATCCTTACAATGTTGACTCTAGATCTGATGATACAGATGATGACTAAGATGAAGAAGATGTTGAAATCTATTGAAAGGTTAATTTCTTAATTAGACCTATTATTTTATCTTGTTTTTTTTTAAAAGAGTTACTAACGTTAATGAGATCATATATTTATAGATAGGAGATCATCATCATCATTGTCAACACCATCAATGTCATTTCCTTCATTGTCCTCATCATCATCAACATAATCATCCTCATCATCATTGACATTGTCATCATATTCATCATCATCATCATCATCGTCGTCATCGTCGTCGTCATCATCATCATCGTCTTTATCATCATGATCATGATCATCATCATCATCATCATCATTATCATCATGATCATCATCATGTTCATCATCATCATCTTCATCATCATGATCATCGTCATCACCATCATTATCATCATCATCATCGCCATCATCATGATCATCATGATCATCATGTTCATCATCGTCATCTTATCATCATGACCATGATCATTATCATCTTCATCATGATGTTCATCATCATTATATTCATCTTCATGATCAACATGCATCATAATCATCATCATGTTCATCATCATCGTCTTCATCATCACCATCTTCATCATTATCATCATCATCATCGTCGTCATCATCATTATCATCATTACCATCAATGTCATCGTCTTCATTGTCATTGTCATCATCATCATCATCATAATAATCATCATCATCATCATCATATTCATCATCATATTCATCACCATCCTCATCATCATCGTCATCTTCATCATCATCGTCATCGACATCATCATCATCAGCACCATCATCATCATCATCATCATCATCATCATCATCCTCGTCATCGTCGTCGTCGTCGTCATCATCATCGTCATCATCATCATCATCATCATCATCATCAACATCGTCGTCATCATCATCATCATGATCTTCATCGTCATCAACATCAACATCATCATCATTGTCATCATCATCATCGTCGTCATCATCATCATCATCATCATCATCATCATCATCATCATCATCATCTTCATCATCATCATCATCTTCATCGTCATCAACATCAACATCATCAACATCATCATCCACATCATCATCATCATCCACATCATCATCATCATCCTCTTCAGCATCATCATCATCATCATCATCTTCTTCTTCATCATCATCATCATCATCATCATCATCACCATCATCTTCATGATCATCATCATCATTATCATGATCATCATCTTCATCGTCATCATCATCACCATCATCATCATCATCGTCCTCCTTCTCATCCTCCTCATCATCATCCTCATCTTCATCATCCTGATATTCATTGTTATCAACATCAACATCATCATCATCATCATCATCAACATCACCATCTTCATCATCATCATCTTCATCATCATCATCATCATCACCATCAGCATCACCATCATCACCATCACCATCACCATCATCATCAGCAGCACCATCATCATTATCATCATCATCATCATCCTCATCATCTTCCTCATCATAATCATCGTCATCACCATATTCATCATCATCATCTTCTTCACTATCATCATCGTCATCATCATCATCATCATCATCATCATCATCATCACTATCTTCATCATCATCATCATCGTCATCTTCATCATAGATTTCAACTTTTTAATATTTTTGCAAAGTTCACATAAAAAATATAGTAGTAAAAAGAATTATAGACACACAATTGTAAAAGGATTTCATACTAAAGTAATATTTCAAAATAGTTACGACCTATACAAAATGAATATGTTAATAGTAATGAATTGTAAACTTCAAAGAGTGGTAAAAACGATAAATTAAATTTTAATTTTTAATGATTACGCTAATAGAATAATGCAATATAAACTTTAAAGACTAGTAAAAACAATAAATTATGACTTCATAGTTTTCTCATGTGAAAGATGATTTTAAAAACCTTCACATTTTTGTTTGTCAACTACTTGTAATGTGAATCTCAAAATTATGTTTGTAAATTTGTTCTATATATTTTCTTTACATTTAAAGGTTGATCATTCTCTTCCCTAAGCAAATTTTTCACATCTTCTTTCTCCTCAATAACTAGTATTTTCTTTACATTTAAAGATTGATCATTCTCTTTCCCAACCAAATGTTATACAACTTTTTTCTCCTCAATAACTAGTAGTTGTGTAATGGAACAAGTTTTGAATAAAGCTTCTTTCTCACCAATAACTAGTTTTTGTGTCATGGAACAAGTTGAGAATAAGCTAGTATTGCTTAGAGTATTGTATACTTTTCTGCAAACAAAATGATGCTTCAACTAAATCCATGGCTTATCATCGTGTCAATGATGGTTCTTTCATCTTCCACCATAGATTATAGCCATATAGTATACATGAAAAATATTATAGAATAAGGTAACCATGTGTTCCAAAGGTTTTTTAATAGTAATTTTATTTCCCCCTTACAAGTTCCGGTATTGTCATTGATAATATGGATTGCATGCTTTTTCATAGCTTTTTCCATTATAAATGTCATGTCCTATGTCAATTGCCTTGGGATGTTTTTAACATTTTTTTCATACTATATGTGGATGTGTGCAATACTTATGGAATATAATCGAATACAACAATAAAAAGTGAGTGTAGATCATTGTGCCTAATAATCGGCCAACACTTGAGGTGTATCCAAGAAAATTGTTTTTCTTTGGTACCAAGTAGAAGAATACCACTATGAGAAAGTATATATTATCACATTAGTGAAATTTCATTACACTTTTGGTGGTAGCACCATATTAAAGTAGCCATATGAGAAATTGGGGTTTTCCCATATGATAGGAAACATGTTTTGATTTGGGGATAACCATGACAGGTTATATTGCTTTTTTGCATACAATTCCAAAAGAACAAGTCAAGTACCGTGACAGTTTTTGATTTGGGGATAACGGTGACGGGTTTCATTTCTATTTTTCATACCATTGTAGAGGTCACCACAGAGGTCACAGTGGTCACAAAGGTAACCATGGAGGTTGCAGAGGAGGTCAAGTAGCTGGCAAAGGAGGCCGAGGAGGAAAATGCATTAGAGGAAATTTCAATTTAAAATCAACCTTCCAAAAATAATACAAATTCCATGTCATCATGTATTATCCAATCAAAATTCTTTAAAATTAAAAAATGGAGCACCTCTTAAACAATTTTTTTCATATAAATTTGGGGATATGTATCATAAAAGAAACTACTTTTTTTGTTGTATTTTCGACATATCTCCCTCTGTTTTTACTCAAATTTTGATCAGGAGAGCTCATTGGATGCGGAATTAAATTTTTCATCGAACGAGTACCCACTCAAAATAATTTTGATGGGCCCCACTATAAAATAATATTTATTAACTTTGGAGGAAGAAAAAGAAAAAAACTTATTTTTTGTTCATATTTTTGACATATCTCCATGTGTTTTTACTCAAATTTCAATCAGGAGATATCGTTGGATGTGAAATTAAATTCCTCATCTAATGAGTACGCACTCGGCATACTTTTGATGGTCCCCTCTACCCAAAAAATAAGAAATACCTGAAAAAATGTGATGATGACATCATCATCACATTTTTTCACGTATTTCTTTTTTTTTGTGGTAGAGGGGCCCATCAAAAGTATGCCGAGTGGGTACTCATTGGACGAGGAATTTAATTTTGCATCCAACGAGCTCTCCCGATTGAAATTTGAGTAAAAACACATGGAGATATGTCGAAAATATGAACAAAAAATAAGTTTTTTCTTTTTCTTCCTCCAACGTTAATAAATATTATTTTATTATTTTTTCTTAGGAGGCCCATCTTGAGTTGAAATTTCCTCTAATGATTCACAGAGAAAGTCAAGGAGGTCTCTCAACAATGGTAAATTTACATTGTTATTTATATTACCATCAATAAAATGATCATATTCAGTGTTTAATCACATCTTGCTTTGACTAGAGATGTTGATGCTTCAATCGCAGATTACAAAGCCACAACATAAATATTGTACCCTACTTCATTATTTATGGCTTTTGACAACTATAGTTTTCCAATTGACCAATTATCCCATTATTATTTGAAGATGTCAATCCATTTTGTTTATGCAATACATGGATGGATAAGTAGGAGTGAATAGTTCCCTTTTTAACTTAATTGTCCACTAGATTTATCCATGAAATTATCCCCATTTTTAGAATGTATCCCTGGAAGTTATTTTGAAAAACCTCATACTCATTTTTTTTATCGAAAATCTCTTGCAACCTAGCCATATTATATTTTTTATTTTTCATGGTTGGATTTGCACAATTGAGTAAAAATATGAGTTTGGAAAAACAATAGCAATAATAAAAGAATGACACACATATACATGGTTGACATTTAAACTCATGATTCCAAGTGCGAATACTTAACTATTGATTATACGTACATAGTAAACTAGATTCCTATTAAGATGCATCTAGTGGGAAATTAGTAAACCTACAAAATGTAAAAAAACTTATAGTTCTTTCGGTTCTGTTGACCCCGTTTGCATAGGGTGTTCACTAGGGTTTTCAATGATCAATATGAGCATTTTGAGATTTATGAGTGACCTTTGACATTTTAGGGACCTTAGAGAGGTATTCAAGTCCGCCCCTTGGGAATAAATATCCCTATAATCAAGTATAAAAGCTTTTTGAAGGAACTTTTTGCATCAAAAAAGGAAATATGGATTGTTTTGAAGTGATTATGAACATGGATAGTGGTGAGAAGTAGAAAATTTCACAAATATAGGCACATAAATAGTGACGAAGAGGGTTATTTATCAAGTATGGACCCAACTCGGGATTTTCCAAACATATCTTAGCCTCAAAATATCCTTGAAATGGAATTGTCGACCAACCCAAAACCATCAAGCAGCAACCCTTTCTCAATTCTGGGTGCATAAGAAGAAATTAAGGCTTGAATATGAAAGATGAAAATGGATTTTATCCCACTAACATTGCAGTCCTATGAATTCTTTCCATAGTTTCATCCCTAAGCCATGAAACCCATGCTTCATTTTCTAGGTTCTGAGAATGAATAACCTTCAAACATCAGTGGTACCTAAACTCTAAGTGTGTTAAATCAACATTTGTTGGGATAGGCAATCTATGCAACGATCTCCTTTACAACCTTCAAATTAGATTTGAAAATTTTGTCATCTTAAATTAGTTGTCCCATCCAGTAGTCCTCTTGCAGGAGTTTTGGGGAGGCTAGTTGTTAATTGAAATTGTTATCTTTACAATTAATAGTTACTGCATCCTTCTCTATCGTGAATTTTCAATAAAACCACACACATAGATCAACTGTTGATTTCCTTGATAACAATAAATCTAATTTTATTCAAGGGGGTATATTGAATAAGGGTAACTTATATTTTTGTTGTTGTTGTATATATGAAAAAAACTACTTATTTACAAACAAATATTCTTTTTTATGGTTTTTAGTAACTACATAATCTCTTGGATTCCACACATCAACATATTTGCAATAACTAGGTTTCCAATTGCAAGCCCCAACGTGTCCTTCCTATAGATATGTTTGTTATTGAGGAAGGAAGGAGGGGAAGTACTAGGTTTGTTGGTAAGGTAAAACAAGCTAATAGGATGGAACATGTAATATTAGGAGTATGTGGTATATTAGGCATATATAATCATACAAATATTAAGGGACCCCATCGATATAAGTTTCATTAAGGAGGATAATACTTTGTAGTCAAACTAATGCAGCTATGAGGAGTGATGTATACATTTGCTTGGACCATCTTGTTCAAAAGCTAAGTGTTCCATATTTATTTTTTCCATTTATGTTTATAACTATAAAACTAAGCTCATAGTTTTCTCATGTTTTAATTTAAATGGAATTTATGCCCATGTTGAGCATATATGAGCTTGGTTTTGTCATCATGCATTCATAAAATAGGTTGTCTACTAAATTCATACTCTCCATGTGATGTTTGATGAGGTTGGAACCACCATAAAAAACCTAGGTCATTCTCAGATGGACTCAAACCCTTGCACTTCAATTATTTTCTAGGTTTTGTCTTTCAAAAACACCAACCCTTCAAGTATCTTCCAGGTTTTGTATTTCAAAAACCCTAGCACCTTCCTTCCTTGCATAAAGACAAGTATAAAGACTGCGGGAATGGTTTTCTTCAAGTTACAGTTCATCCAATCATCTCCGGATGAAATGGCCCTTTGCTCACATGTGGCATCATTTAAGAAGAGGAGCAATCACATTTGAGGCTCTTTGTGCATGCATCTCTAGGTCACTCCACTCATCTAAGAAAGAGTTCTCATGTTAGGAGAGGACAAGTGGCATGTTGTTGAACATGTCAAGCACATTTGAACTTTTCAAGGCTAAAATCCTAAGGTTTTGGCCTCATTTTATTAATCTTTGTTTTGGTGGTAGTTGGATGGAAACCTACAAAAGAATAGCATATCCTCATTTGCAATGTGTTTCTTCAATTCTTGAGAAATTCCCTAGACTATTGGGTTAAATGATGAAGATATATTTGCATATTACAGATCCGCAATTTACTTATTAACAATAGAATTGTTACAGCCACAAATATTCCCTCTTAGAATCTATATACTTGTCAAATCACTCAACAAAATTAGCTAATTATTTATGATAAATCAGAATACCAAACAACCCTAGAAACTACTCATTCACCATGAGAATATACTTTTAAAACCATCTCTTCAAGTATACAGTTTGAACAAGAATGTACACTTGACATATACATAAAATTTAAGTTACAAGTACATACCAACAAATTATCACAAGTTGGTACAAAATAGTCCTTCAAGCTTATCCACATGCCAAGAGTCTTCAATGCATCGAAACCCTATCTAGGGTGTCTACCAACAATAGAAAACACTAATGAGAAATACAAAGACCTAGTAATTTATCCCACTAAGCTATCTAGCCACACCAAAAGCCGTAAAACAAGTTATCACCAACACCAACAAGTACATTCTTTCAACAAGATTGCATCACACAAAATATCCAAGCAAAGTGCTCCAAGACTCATCTAGGGTTTCTTTGCCACAAACTCTAGATCCTTCTCACATGGAATCAAAAACTAGCACTTTAAGTATCCTCTAGGTTTTATCTTTCACAAAACCCCAACCATTCAAGTATCTTCTAGGTTTTGTTTTTCACAAACCCTAGCACCTTTCTTCCTTGCATAAAGACAAGTATAAAGATTCAAGGAAATTTTTTCTTCAAGATACAATTGATCCAATCAACTATCACTTGATTCTACATGAATAATACAACTAACGAATCTCTCCTCCCTTCATATAAAATAGCTGATGGAGGCCAACAATAGTAAACTGGACTAAATCCACAAGCAACCTAACCTATTGTCAAGATATGTTCTCCTCTTGAAGTGCTCTCCGTCCAAGGTGTACACATGTTGACACAAGGATCCTCAAGGGTTGTGCTCTCCAAGCATGGGTTGCATTTACATAATCCTTTTATAGAGACCACCCATATAGGGATTTAAAAAACATGGACTGGTGTGACCTTTCCTTTCCATCTTATGAGTTTGTTACGATAAGTTGGAAGTTTATCTAAGTTATATGTAATCCTGTGTGTATAGTAAGGAGAGAGGAGTGGCCAAGAAAATGAGTAATCGGGCCAATGTAGATTGGATAAGTGACCTAGAAGTTGTGTGATCATGTTGGTGTAGGGATGGAAGCTCTCATAATGTGAACTCATCTATAGAGGATGGATAAAGTAATGCATTTCGTCAGATATTTGACATATATGCTCTACTATTTGTTTTTTATATAAATTTAGCCATGTCTACAGGGAGCACAATATTAGTGCAGAATGTTAATCCAAGGAAGCATGCCTCTCCTTCTCGTAACATTTAGAAGGAGAAATCATTGAGGAAGGCATGATATAGTTAATTTAAGAGCTTTTTTAATTCTATGGCATAGTATTTTTTGGTTCTTTCTGCTATGGGATACATCAACATCTTTATTTTTTTAGATGGGATATAGAATTTTTTTTCATCCTTTAAGGGGTGTGTTTTTTCCACCCTCGATGCCTCCTTATATAAGTTGTTTGGGCTCCTCATGTTTTCCTGCATGTGGTATTGCTACTTGTTGAAATATTGTAACTTTGAAGAATATTCTATATGTATTTCTTTGTGGTCCTCGATGGTCCTACCGGGAGAACCACTTGTATTAATTTGTACCCCGATTCTCATAATCAGAAGAACTAATAAGAGTCATGAGGCAGTCCCCTCTAATTGTAAAGGTGGGTCATTAGCACCCCAGTGTGGTTACTTGAGCCTACATGTGTAACTCGAGCCTACATGATTAACTCGAGCCTACATGATAGATGAGTTAACTTAAGTGAATGGATGAATATAAATAGAGGTGTAGTTCTCCTCATTTAGGATGCATGCTCTCACTTGTGTAGAACATTAGTGGAGAAGAGAAGTAGCTGGACAAGGAGGAGGATCAGGCTTTGATCTCCTTGTTGGTTTTATATTTTATCTTTTTGGGGCATCTATATTGAGGAAGCTTTTGCTGGGTTTTTCCCTAGGATAAATATTTGTGTTCCTTTTGTATAGTTGTGCTTGTCTATCTTTCAGTGATCCTGTTTATATGCTTTTTTATGAAAAATGAAATGAAATACTAATGTCTTAGCTAATCATATGAAAATTTTAACAAGGTATTAGAGCCACCCTGAAAAGAAGACATTGTGCAGCTATAGAATCTAGGGCTTATTAATTTTTGGTTCTCCCTCCACAATTGATTAGCAAAAGAAGGCTAGGCTGACTCTCCATTGAAGGGCGCATCTTTCTGTCGAAGCAGAATTCAATTCCAAGCATTTTGAGTTTTTGGTATGGTAAATTAGGGCTTCTTGCAGAAGAATAATTTTTGAGTGAGCCCAGAATAAGATTTCTCTCCTCATAAAAATGGAAGTTTAGAGACCTGGATCAAGATTTTTGGTTGGGTGAAACTCTGGGAAAGTCAAACCCTAGTTTGACTCGGAGCTAGAAAAACAGTAAATACTAAAACTGCTACGTTTTGGTATATTTACTATATCCCAATATTGGAGAAGGTTCAAGAGAAAAAACTTTCATAGACCTAATATAAAATCTTGGTGAACATTGTGTCCAAAATTTAGCCTCTGATTCACTATATTCTAGTAGATATGATCCCTCCAAGTTGGGGTTCCAACCTATTCCAGAATTCATCCCTAAACAGGACACCTAGGGAAAATTGCTATAGATTGGGCTACAGAGGTCCAAATGGAATTCCTAAATATTTTCCAAAAATATAACAGATTGCAATTTCTATGGTCCTAATTTCAGAATCTGAAGATGAACCAGTGACACGTGGCATGCCGTAAAACTTCACTGCTCTGAACAGTCCTGTAACAGGTCACCTTGGGAAAATGATCATATATCCAAATTGGTGAAACAAACTCTGATGAAACCTATTTTGTTGGATCAGGTGCATATTAGGTTACCTTAATACGAAACTTTAGAGACATAGTAGTAGTAATTACGGAGATATCACAGAAACAGTAACAGGAATTTCTACAAAAGAAATTGGAAAACTAGGGCTTCCTGTTCCAGGAGCTTCCCTCCACTGTTTTCAGAAAAGGAGTACATTAGACAGATCTATTTGAAGATATCTATATTTATATCCAATCAGATCTAAAATATTCCAAGTTTTGAAAATTAGGGTTTCTCTGACAAACCCTAGATCAGCCAGCTCCGGAAGCAGGACGGACACCTCAAATCGGTAAGATCTAATCTTTTGCTATTTGCATTTGAGGTTCTCATTTCAAAGTGATCTATCACATCAGCTTGATGATAATCTTGGTGAAGTTGAAAACTTCCAAGCATGAAAGTATTTGATCTCTCTAAAGAAAATGAATTGGACACCTACATGAGTAGAGAGGTTCCAGTTCTAGAGGGAGATGAGCCTCAAATCCTTACACAAGAAGAACTTGATCAAGGCCAAGAAGATCACTATTGATTCAATCACGGATCAACTTGTACCACAAGTGTCTTCCCTAAAGAAACCGAAGATGTTTGATTTCTTGATCAAGCTAGTTGAAGATAAGAACATAATTCAGAAGATGGATTTGAGAAAACAGTTGAAGAATGTGAAGATCCAGAATGCAGAAGTGGTGATAGCCACCTTGAATGGCCTCCCATGATCATGGGATTCATTCATGCAAGGAATGTGTGCCAGAATAAAGTGATTACTTTTAGTTGACTTTGGGAGTAAGAAGAAGCTTGTCTCATAAGAAGAGAAGAAGAAAGATGGGAGCAAATTGAAGATCAAGCTATCGACATTCAAAGAAGATCCCTCAAGCGATGAGGAATATGAAGAACTCAATTCTTGACGAACCTCTTATCCATATTATCATTTGGATAAGAAATGATGATAAAGCAGAATGATCAAGATGGAGTCTACCCACGAAACAAATAAAATATAAGTATTCACTTGTCATTTCATAATATTGTTTTACATTTGATTATATTTAGTTGATGTGTTATGCATGATAGATTGTTTGCATTAATGATTGTATACTACTAATATGCATGTGATGGGTAAGTCGCTCATGGTGCTATACAACTCTCCATTGCTACTTATCAAAACCTCTTTGATGACATACTGGATTAGTCTAGAAAGTTTCTGTGAGATATGGATGAATGTTGTATTGGCTAAACAGTTGCATGATGCATAAGAATTTGTCGTTATGCATATGATTTATGAAATAGTTCTAACCATGCAACTGGTGCATTTGAATTGTAGGAAAGGTCCTGTACAACCTCATAAAAGAAAAGAAGGATGAGACTTGTTCCAAAGAACAAGTGATGATGATTCAATAAACATGAATCTGAAGCTCCCAGGGTAAGAGACACCATGACAGAAGAAAGAGCTTCAAAGAGCGGTAGATCCACCTCGAAGGATGAAGACTACCATGGGTATGAGAGATAACTCAAGATGAAGAAAAGAATGCTATGAAAGAAGATATGATCAAAGAATAACAGTTGATCATGGGGAATGATGTATACGATATGATTTCGAGACATAAGAAAAAGTATGTAGTATCCTCCATATGGATATACAAGAACAAGTGTAGAAAGCAAGGTTCATGATTTGCCTCAGAAAGAATAGACTATGACATGACATACTCTATTGACTAGTATATATCAAGCATAGAACCACCTATACATAATGAAGAAGGAAGACAATACTCCACTTCAAGGGGAGTGACCACAGAAGATATCTGAGTTCGACACGGTACGACATGATGGACAGCTTCATGATGGATTGAGACTTTTGGGTTCCAACCTTCAAAGTTGAATTCAAAAGACTAGGATATGTTTATGATCCGACAAGATGAACTCATGGAAGATGTTATGATAAAAGAATACTAGAATGATGTTTGGGATATAGTACTCAAACTAGAAAGCAAGAATGTGGTATATTACAAATGGATTTGTTAGATGAAATATGTCGCTGATATAAGTAAGGAAAGACTTGTGGCTAGAGGTTTCTATAAGAAAGAGGGAATTAATTCTGAAGAGACACTTACTCCAGGAAGCAAGGTACACTTCCTTCAGAACTATGATGGGAGTTTCTTCCATGATGAAGTAAAGACAATCCTTCCTTAATGGTATGATTGTGGAAGAGTTTTACATCGAAAGGATTTGAAGTTGAAGAAAGATGGACTCATATATGTAAGTTGAATAAGGTCCTCTATGGCATGAAGCAAGCTCCCAGAGCTTGGTATGGAAGGATAGACAGTTTCCTGTCAATTATGGGCTTTACCAAGAGTAAATCTGATCCTAACCTTTATCTCAAGGTTGTAGAAGATGAACCTGTCATCCTGTTATTATATGTGGATGACTTATTCTTGACAGGGAAGGAGAAACAGATCATGGAAAGCAAGAAGAAACTAGCAGAATAATTTGAGATGAAATACCTTGGGTTAACGCACTATTTCATTGGTCTGGAAATATGACAAAGTTCAGAAGAAATATTTCACAAATAAGGAAAGTATGCGGTAGAGATATTGAAGAGATTCAATATGTTGGAATGCAAATCCATGGCCACACCCATTGTAGAGCCCCCAACTGGGTCTCCTTTAACTTTTATATACAGTCAGAAAATTTCTAAATTTGTTTTATCTACCTCTAACAATTTATTGTTGACTGTGCAAGTAGCAAAGATAATCACAGCATATAAAATTTTTAAATTAACTAGAATTTGCCAAGGTAGAAACGATAACATACCTGCTGGAAAATACCTGTAGGTAGCTAGTAGGTCCACCTTTGTTGCTGTCCTTGTTTGCCATTTTTCCTTGCTTTTCCCTACAGCCAAAAGTCCTTCCCAAAGCTCTGAAACTCA
The DNA here is from genome assembly GCA_001517045.1 of Pseudotsuga menziesii. Lineage (NCBI taxonomy): Eukaryota > Viridiplantae > Streptophyta > Pinopsida > Pinales > Pinaceae > Pseudotsuga > Pseudotsuga menziesii. The sequence goes on along the minus strand of LPNX010770176.1, from coordinate 62,413 downwards.
ACCAGTCCAAACCAATATTTCCACCATGCCAACTGGTGAGGTCTCTCTAACCACCCAACTCCAAAGGCACCCCTTTGGACCCCCGAGCCCAAACCGAGTACAATCCCTAAGCTGTTGTATCCCCTCAAAAAGAACAATCTCCAACAAAACCCCTTCTTTGCAGCTCTGTTCTCCCAAAACTTCTCCAAAAATCCTAAGGTAAGGATCCCCTTCTCCTCCCCCCTTTCTCCCTCTTATCTCCATGTTTTTCGACCTTTCCTCCCCATTACTACCCCTATCTTCCTCATAAATTTATCCACCCCCTTCCATCTACCATGTAAGTCCTCGAGCCCTCAACTTGGACTTGGACTCATTTAAATATTTAAATTAATATTAAAAGGTGTTGGTTGGGGTCACTTCTCAACTGTAACTTCTAATTCAATTAAATTTAGTCCTTTTATTTAATATAATAATTTTAAACACATCCTTACTCATATTTCAATATTTGACCATTTAATTAATAACTAATAAATGTTATATTTATTATATAGTTTAAACTTGCATGCTTCACCAATTTAATTTAATTAACAGTAATTGTCAATTGATTAATTACACTTACCTAATCATTTAATTAATGGTTTCTAATATTTATAATATGTAAATTCCCTTTAATTATAAATTCACTAATTCCATTTATCAATTATGAACAATAATCCTATCAATGTAAATTATATCATTATCAATGTGTAATCATATTAAGTCATTAAAATTCACTATGATTTAATCGACTCATATACCTATTTCCATTTTAATTACACCTTAGTTTGTAATTAGATAATTAACAATCATTACTAAAGATAAGCATAGTCTTGTTAAAATTAATTAACATCATTAACACATAATTAATTTAAGGGATCAAGTTACTATCAACTTATTTAACCTTGTAGTTACATTTCAACCCTTAGTCCTCGCTAATTAAACTCATTAACAATCAATCAAGCATTCTAATCAATTGCATTAGTCACTACCTAGGTTAACCATTGCTTTGTTTATTATTTAACCATAATTAATTATTAATGGACAATAATTAACCATTAATCAACATTATTAACCCTAATCATCATTATTAACTTTAGTCGACATTATTAACATTGATCAACAATAGTTAATTACTAAATGACAGTAATTAATATTAAGCGACACTAATTGACATTATTACTCAACAACATTTCATGTAATTCATAATATGCAGGCGAGTTATGTAAGCATAGATACTTCTTACATTCCTCACATAAGTACACTAAAAGTAATAATTCACATACATCAATCATAATCAAGGAAATTATTATTTACCGACACATGTTTTAGCATAGTTTACAAGGTATGATCCATTAGCTTACTGAAATCCATGTTACGACAATTCATACATCACTGATTTACGACACATACTAACCAAGGGTTTTACACACCTACAGTTAGATCTTGTTTTCACCCCTACTTCACGCTACATCTATCTACCTACATCATTACTAACTTCCACATCCTATCCTGTCCTATGCTAGACTACCCTGGAATGTCAAGTCATGACCGGTTCCAGCTAGAACCCGTAAGCGAAAGTGTCAACCACATCGACCAAGCTTCCCCAGCAGGCAATCACCAGTCATCATCACACACCTTGGGGAGCGCTCTGTAGCACATCCCTCCCATGACTCTGGGTTTCGGGGATAAATGGTGGGTAAAGCCTCCACCCCCCCTAATGGAACAAAGGACTATGTCTACTCGACATAACAACAGCGTTGCACTTGTACTCGGTCTGCCATCGTATAACCGATCTGGGTGGGTTAGTTTCCTGGAACTATGCTCCACCCATGTCATAACATACATCATAATAAACACATAATAACCATACGAAAGTAAATAATGCATCACTCGCATACCATTTTATCTTTCGAAGTCCATGTCCCCAAGGCCCTCCCACCTTGTAGGATCCAGCTATCACTTAGCCGTTTCAACCTGTAAGTCAGCCCTCGACATACAATATAGGATATCGTGCATAATCCTCGATATGTACACATATATATCTTATCGTAACATGACAACAATAAACTCATTCATTTGCCATGCACCTGGCATAACGTTCATTATTTCAACATATATCTGTAACGGTATCCACGTACCCATCATTCAGTAATTTCCATATATTTGACATAATTAACACATGATACATATCTAAACATGACTACCAATCATAATACTATCATCACACACACACACATATATATCGGCAAAATAATAGAGCCATATGTCCACAGTGTCGTCAAACCGATGAGGTCTCACAATCAAACAAATACAACATATAATAGTAGTTCAGGTAGAAATGTCAAAACACGGTGTTACATACACCCACCCTTCAGGAAACTTTATCCCAAAGTTATGATCAAAATAATGTGGGATAATCATGACGCATAGTCTCTGCATCCTCCCAGGTAGCAGACCCCGGGCTATATCAGTCCCAGTGGACCTTAACTTGGTCCACCAAACGGTGCCTCAACTGTTTAACCCTGCGGTCCAATATAAGTAATGGTTTGACCCTGATGGTTCCCTCATTCAAAACCTGTAGTTCCTTCCAATTTATTTTATGTGACTCATCAGCTACATAATGTCGTAAAAGAGATACATGAAATACATTATGAGTTTTGTGCAAATGGGGTGGCAGTGCAAGACGATACGTGACAGGTCCAATCTTTTCTAAAATTTCAAAGGGTCCTATAAATCATGGTGACAACTTTGTCCCCGTCCCAAACCTGATGGTACTTTTGCTAGGCCTGATGCAGATGAACACTGCATCACCAACCTTATAGCTTCGGTCAACCCTATGCGCATCGGCATAACTCTTCTGCCTATCTTGTGCTTCCTTTAACCGTTGTCTAATCTGAACAACCTATTCTTCCATCTCCTGAATCAACTCAGGTCCTATAATTACTCGATCCTCTAACCTTTCCCAATTCAATGGTGTCCTGCATGGCCTTCCATATAAAGCTTCATATGGAGGCATCCCAATTGAGCTATGGTAACTATTGTTGTAAGAAAACTCCACCAAAGGTAAGTGCTTTTCCCAATGAGTTTGTTGATCCATGACATACATTCTAAGCATGTCCTCCATCACCTGATTCACTCTTTCTGTTTTCCCATCTGTCTCTGGATGGTAAGCAGTGCTTAGGTTCAACTGAGTACCCAACACCGACTCCAAACTCGTCCAAAACCTGGATGTAAACCTGGAATATCTATCCGATATAATCTTCTTGGGAAACCCATGGAGATGAACAACTTCATTTATGAACACACGTGTTACATCCGTGACATCATAGGTCTCCTTAACTGGAATAAAGTGAGCAGTTTTGGTCAGTTTGTCAACGATGACCATAATGGAATCATGCCTATGAGAGGTAAGAGGCAATCCCACCATGAAGTCCATGGAGATAACCTCCCACTTCGACATAGGAATGTCATGCGGCTGTAACAGTCCTGCTGGGTGGTGATGATCAGTTTTTACCTGCTGACACTCAAGGCACCTAGCGACAAATTTGACCACGCCGCTTTTCATCCCTGCCCAAAAGAAGAGTTTCTTCATGTCTACATACATCTTCTTTACACCTGGGTGCGCACAATACACTGCTCTGTGGGCCTCCTTAAGGATAGTCTCTCTAATATCTCCCTCCTCAGGAATGTACATCCTCCCTTGATACCGTAGAAAACCATCGGCTTCCAACTCATAGCCTTCAAACTTTGGTCCCACCGGTTTCCCATTCTGGAGTGCTGCTGTGACCTTTAGGTACCAACTATCTCCGAGTAGCTGCCCTAAAATTCTTTCCCTCAAATCCACCTTCAAAGGTATAAGAGAGAGAAGTATTGGTTTTATGCTTAAGGCATCCGCTACCACATTCTCCTTCCCTTTGATGTAGGAAATCCCAAAATCATACTCGCTCATGAATTCACTCCATCGCCTTTGCCTAGCATTTAGGTCTCTCTGAGTGAAGGTATAACTTAAGCTTTGGTGATCAGACTTGAGCTCAAAGCTTTGTCCAACAAGGTAATGTCTCCAAAGCTTCAAAGCTAACATCATTGCAGCCAACTCTAGGTCATGAGTAGGGTAATTCTCTTCACGTGGTTTTATCTTTCTCGACGCATAAGCTATTACCCCACCTTCCTGCATCAATACTGCACCCAAACCCTGCCTGGAAGCATTGGTGCAAACTGTGAATTCCTTCTCCATATCTGGAACTCGTAGAATTGGTGCACTTGTCAATAGTTTTTTCAACTCGACAAATGCGGCATCGCATTCATCTGTCCATTCGTACCTAGTGCCCTTATGTTGTAGGGTAGTTATGGGTTTCACGATTTTTGAGAAACCCTCAACAAACCTTCTATAATACCCGGCTAACCCCATGAATCTCCTTACTTCATACGCATTCTTTGGCACGGGCCAATCCATTATGGCCTTCACCTTTTCAGGGTCAACAGAAATTCCCTCACCAGAAATTATATTCCCTAGGTAATGGATCTCCTTCTGATAGAACGAACATTTGGACAACTTACCATACAACTGATGCTCCCTTAAGCATGAAAACACTATTCGCAAGTGTTCCTCGTGCTCCTGTTCATTCTTGGAGTAGATGAGGATGTCGTCCAAGAAGACTTGCACAAACTGATCTAAGTATTTTCGGAACACGCTATTCATGAGACTCATGAATACGGCTGGGGCATTGGTCAAACCGAAGGGTACCAACACAAACTCATAGTTCCCAAACCTTGTTTGAAAAGAAGTCTTAGGTATATCACTTTCCTTAATCCGTAGATGGTGGTAACCTGATCGTAAGTCGATCTTTGAGAATATGGTCGCCCCTTTCATTTGATCAAAGAGGTCATCAATTCAAGGTATCGGGTACCTATTCTTTATGGTGGCTCTATTCAAATCTCGGTAATCTATAAAAAGATGCAATTATCCATCCTTCTTCTTCACAAATATTACTGGTGCACCCCATGGTGAAATACTTGGTCTGATGAGCCCTAGATCTAGCAATTCCTTCAACTGCATTTGCAACTCACAAAGTTCTAGGGCCGTCATCCTGTAAGGTGTCTTCGATGTTGGCTCTGCACCGGGTTTTACCTCAATGGTAAAATCAAGTTCCCTCTTAGGAGGTAACCTAGGTAATTCCTTTGGAAATACATCACTGAACTCGGCTAACACTGGATAGTCATCAAAGGAGGGTCCCTTCTCACTATTTACTGCTTCAACAATGTACAACTGGCATCCCTGTCACATACATCACTTTACGTTCATCATTGATATGAAACATAGGGACACCTTCCATTTGATACCTTGGATCTTGATGGCCTCTCCGTTGTCATTAATGCAAAGAACCTTCTTTCCATAACAGTCCAAGAAAGCTCGATGTTCCTTAACCCAATTCATACCAATGATGAGATCATAAGTTCCGAGAGTGGTGACATACACTTTGACTTGTGTAACACACACCCCGAGATCCACCACACACTTATCGACATTAGGTACTACTGCTTGCTTTACCCCTGAAGCCATTTTGACTAAGATGAAATCGTCATGTTCGTAGGCTTCCAACCCACATTTGTCTAATGCATATGGAGAAATGAAACTATCAGTAGCGCTAGGATCAAACAATATTCTAAGTTTTACATTATTGACCGTACCTATTGATTCCACCATAGTGGATTGGTGCTCTGCTTGATGGTTGTTTACTGCAGCCGAGAACTGATGCCTACTACCCCCACTCCCCATTGGAGCTTTTCCTTCTAACTGCACTGTACTGGATCATAATTCAGGACAATCACGCTGGTAATGTGGACCTCCACATCCCCAACAAGCAACCTGTAATGGAGTGGGATAAATAAACTGTTCATACCTTTGAGAGGGGCTCCTTCCCCTAGGACCCCTTCCTCTACCGGCTGATCCTATGAAATTCCTCACACCCTGGTGAGTTCTTGTGGCTGACTGGGGCACCGCCCTAGTTGCCACTGATTTGTCTACCACTGCGACTCTTGGTGTGCTCCTGTTCCCGTAGGGAGGTGGCCTCACATATCCTCCCTGAGAGTAGCTTCGAGGGGCCTTCCCCGCAAACCCTGACTGCTGAGAGTTGAATGACCTGATGGGATTTGCACCCAACATCTCCTCAATGTAACGAGCACAATCTACTACTTCGGCGACCGAAGTCGGTTTCCACATCCGTACCTGAGTTCTGATCTTGGCATTGAGCCCATACACGAAGCGCTCAACCTGGCGTTCGTCATTGTCAAAGTAAGGGACATACTTCACTAACTCCATGAACCTCTCTTCATACTCCTCCACCGATAGATGCCTTTGTACCAAGGCATGAAGATCCCCTGCTTGTTCTTTATGGTAGGATGCGGGTAGGTACTTCCCTTTGAATTTTTCCACAAATAGTTCCCATGGAATCGTGTCTGGTGTAAGGTGTAGCTGCCTTTCTTAGTTTCCCCACCAATTCAAAGTGGCCCCCTTTAGTTGAAATATGGCTAGTTTGGACTTGGACGTGGAGGTGTACTCCTGTAAGGTCAAGCACCTGGTCATCTCTTCCAACCATGACTCTGCTCGTATCCCTGATCGACCCCCTGAAAATTCTGGAAGCCTTATCTTCTGAAGTTCCCTCTTGATATCCTGGTGTGGATTTCTTGGTACTGTACTCACTTCTACCACAGGAACTTCCTCCCTTAGTGGAGGGGCATCCACTTCTACCTTCGAGGTAGCACTTCCTCTCTGTGCTAGTCCCTTGAGTGTTTCGTTTATTCCTTCCAATGAGTGTAGTATAAGGATGGTCTCTGGCGATGGTGCTGGCACATTCGGCTCAGGTAACGCCATAGCCTGACCTCACCACCGGCCTGCTCGCGTTCTTACCATGTCTATCCCTGTTACATGGAATAATAAAATAATTAGCATATGACGACATCATGACTAATTTACCATCAAACTCAACAATTAATTCAAAATGCATCATGACTAATTTATGAGCGTTTACTCTAAGAGCTATAGTTCAGGACGTTTCGATCAGGCCATCTTGAGGCCACTCGGTACTAGATATACTGTAGTAATTCTACGTAGGTGTAGGTATTGGATTCCATGCAACCCTCATCGAGTCGCCATCAACTCTTCAAGATATTCAATTAATGTTTATTTTCTCCGCTCTCATTAACAATTAATCATTTAATAATTTACTAATAGAATAACCTAAGTTTTAAGTCTAGCATCGTGTTTACCCAACATTTTTTCATGAAATAGAATCCGTGTCCTAGCGATCAGCTCGTCATGTTGGTCTGCGTGGTATCTCGTTTTCAAGATTCTGTGTCGGTCTTGCCCCTTCGACTATACGTCGAAGTTTCAGCAAGGAGTATTTTCAAGAAGAAAAGCTAATCATTAACTATATTAAGTCTTAACTATAGTAATGATTAATTAATACATATAATAAATCCATATGCTACTAATTTTAATGTAATTAATGTAATACAAGTAATAGATCCATATGCTTCATTAATTAAATTAATCAAATAAAATAGTTAATAGCTAATAACATTAATTTCCAAAATTATTTAAAGTATATATTTTTTTAATTAATTTATATTATTTTTATTTTTATTTTTTTATAAAAAGAAACTATTAACCAACTACGCTTTATTATTTTTTTATATATTACGCTTGTTGGCTGGGCTGGTAAACCTCCTAACAACTACGGGCTGGTAATCCCTCTCGTTAACTACTTGTTTTAATAAGTGACCTCGTCTTGTACTTCTGGGCTCATAATTCCCTTACCTAAGCTAGTTTCTAATCAGTGACCGGATATAGGTTTGAAACCCTTCGAGTTGTGACCGGAACCTACTTTAACTAGGCGCCCACACTGTTGCTTGGGGCTTGAATCCGTACCTACAAGAAAGAGTTCTTGGGCTGATCATTCCCTAAAGCAGCAGCCGTACCTTGAACTTTAACCTAAACCCTCAAACTCTTACTCAACTGGAAATAACTCTACATCGAAATTGATGAAACCCTAGATCCTTGACCCTCAAGCTTTACAAAAACATAGACCTAGAACCTCGAACTCAGTTACTTTAGTTGCCTTAACCTAAGGCCCGTGGAGTGTTGCAGTAGATAATCTAGTTGACACGAGGCTACTTTATCAATACCCACCTCACCCACCGGAATGAGCCTCCAATTACACACCACCTAGGTTGCATGCGAAGAGGTTCGAAACGTTGCATGGTGGCAAGCTCGATCCACGTGTAGGTAGAAAATGAGCCGAGAGTCTCACCATGATATTCAGCCCTGAAAGACAGAGACAGATGGTCAAGCTACTCTGTTCTCTCCTTAGCAGTCGACCCACTTCCGTTCTCTCCTTAGTAGTCGACCCACTTTCGTTCTCTCCTTAGCAGTCGAACCACTTCCTATGTTCTCTCTCCATCTACCTGCTAAACAGAAGAAATAAAACTGGAGGATCGACCCAAGTGGATTGGATTGTATCTGTCATCCAGCTATCTATTCTCTGAGCTGAAAATGGAGAACCTAGCCGGCTGGCAGCGATTTACAACAGATATTATTTTTTTTCCTACTAATCCAACTTTATCTGATAGGTATCCACTATTACACAATTGTATATGTGCAGTATAAGCTGCGTTCTTAACTCTAGTGTAGAGCAGATGTTCTCTTCTTAAACCATATTGCTCATGTGATTAAATTTTGATAATAAAGGATTGGTTCCTACAAACTTCTAGTTTTTACATGCCTACCTGCAGCCTGTTGTACATGGGTATTCTGCTGTTGCGCAGTAGATTCGTCATATATTCATAGGAAGAACTTTTGCGTTTGGAAAAATCAGGTAAGATGCTTCCATTAAACGTTTACTGCGATTAAAGCTTTCTTTTGCAAGGGTTGTGAGTTCATATCAGAAGGAACTAGGTCAATTAATTAAGGCATAGAGATGAACTCAACGTATGTAGGACTTTTTGTTCCATTTCATTATATTTCTAAATAATGCTACAATTAATCCTTCGTCCATTGACCCCTTTCTCTTCTTTTAAATGCTCAACAAACTATGCGTTGATGTGAAGAAACGAATTTTGTCTGCCAGTGTTTTGTTTTGATAGAAATATTGTAACTCGTTGATTTAATATGACACGATATAATGTATGCGTAAAGCAACCCTAAACCCCAACTTTTCAAGCCCTGGCTAGAGCATGAATTGAACTGTAGATTCCTTCGAGCACAAATCACCTGTTGGTAAATAAACTGCAAATAAATTTAAACAGAATCCTATCGTATGACACGATATAATCTCCAGGGAAGACATCTTTTACAGATAATTTTTTTTTATTCTACTTAGAACGTGTTTTCAATTGTTTCTGTTGGAAAAAGCTAAAGATTTCTGAGATAAATTAATTTCTCAGCACAGCTAGGATACCTTTCAGGGAGGGCGCATCTGTCTAGAAATTCCAGTGTTTTGTTGAGGAGGAAATAGGAGGCGCAGTAGTCTAAGAGGCCGTTAACATCCCTTCAAGGCTGGGATTTTATGGTGATAGTTCTATTTCCTCATCTGGGCTGAATATCTTCATCACAGGCTGAGATTCCTTGTTAGAAGGGATGAGTTTGATTACTGGGTGCTGCATATTGCCAGTGGGTCCACTTCCTTATTGGTGGTTGCATATAAACCGAATAGAATCAAAACCCTAGAGACTACGGTTTCGTTGTAGTATACATGTGAGTATTCATGCTGTTATGCGGGTTCGATTCTCGTCAACTGTGAGTTGATTTCCTAATGGATGGTGGACATATAAACCATTGGAATAGTTGAATATATCTTCCATAAGGGCACATGACTGTGTTATTTATCTTCAGGGTCAATTCTACTTATTTTGGCTAAATACTCTTACCTAGAGCTATGTATTGGTTAGAGAGTTGGAGTTTCACCTTCCTTGAAAAGCTGGGTGGACTTTGGTGAGGACGCAGGTCTCCGAAAAGGGCATTTCCTTGCTTTTGTTCTTAAACATCTTAATGAAATACGTTCTATAGATTGACACACCAGCTAGGCGCACTTAGAAAAGGGTATCATCCACTGTGCAGCAAGTATATCAATATGGGAACCAAATGCCATTTCCAGGCATACAAGAAATTTGGTATATTCACTAGAAATCTGATATCAATTTACTGATTCACCTCTTGATTGAAGAAACATTGTATTCAAGTTTATTGTGAATGTTAGCATTGATATTCATGTCTTAAATGCTGCTGGTATTTTTTTTGTTGATATTTTGTAGATTTATCTATAGTGTAAATATCATGATATTTCTAGTTGTGAATAGGTCCATTAAGGCCCTCAAAGCATGAACCATGGCTCTGATACCATGTGTAGAGCCCCCAACTGGGTCTCCTTTAACTTTTATATACAGTCAGAAAATTTATAAATCTGTTTTATCTACTTCTAACAATTTATTGTTGACTGTGCAGGTAGCAAAGATAATCACATCATATAAACTTTTTAAATTAAACAGAATTTGCCAAGGTAGAAACGATAACATACCTGCTAGGAAATACCTGTAGGTAGCTAGTAGGTCCACCTTTGTTGCTGTCCTTGTTTGCCATTTTTCCTTGCTTTTCCCTGCAGCCAAAAGTCCTTCCCAAAGCTCTGAAACTCAACCAGTCCAAACCAGTCTTGCCACCCTACCAACTGGCGAGGTCTCACCGACCACCCAGCTCCAAAGGTACCCCTTTGGACCCCCGATCCCAAACCGAGTACAAGCCCTAAGCTGTTGTATCCCCTCAAAAAGAACAATCTCCAACAAAACCCCTTCTTTGCAGCTCTGTTCTCCCAAAACTTCTCCAAAAATCCTAAGGTAAGGATCCCCTTCTCCTCCCTCCTTTGTCCCTCTTATCCCCATGTTTGCCGACCTTTCCTCCCCATTACTACCCCTATCTTCCTCATAAATTTATCCACCCCCTTCCATCTACCATGTAAGTCCTCGAGCCCTCAACTTGGACTTGGACTCATTTAAATATTTAAATTAATATTAAAAGGTGTTGGTTGGGGTCACTTCTCAACCGTAACTTCTAATTCAATTAAATTTAGTCCTTTTATTTAATATAATAATTTTAAACATAACCTTACTCATATTTCAATATTTGACCATTTAATTAATAACTAATAAATGTTATATATATTATATAGTTTAAACTTGCACGCTTCACCAATTTAATTTAATTAACAGTAATTGTCAATTGATTAATTACACTTACCTAATCATTTAATTAATGGTTTCTAATATTTATAATATGTAAATTCCCTTTAATTATAAATTCACTAATTCCATTTATCAATTATGAACAATAATCCTATCAATGTAAATTATATCATTATCAATGTGCAATCATATTAATTGATTAAAATTCACTATGATTTAATCGACTCATATACCTATTTCCATTCTAATTACACCTTAGTTTGTAATTAGCTAATTAACAATCATTACTAAAGATAACCATAGTCTTGTTAAAATTAATTAACATCATTAACACATAATTAATTTAAGGGATCAAGTTACTATCAACTTATTCAACCTTGTAGTTACATTTCAACCCTTAGTCCTGGCTAATTAAACTCATTAACAATCAATCAAGCATTCTAATCAATTGCATTAGTCACTACCTAGGTTAACCATTGCTTTGTTTATTATTCAACCATAATTAATTATTACTGGACAATAATTAACCATTAATCAACATTATTAACCCTAATCATCATTATTAACTTTAATCGACATTATTAACATTGATCAACAATAGTTAATTACTAAAGGACAGTAATTAATATTAAGCAACACTAATTGACATTATTACTCAACAACATTTCATGTAATTCATAATATGTAGGTGAGTTATGTAAGCGTAGCTACTGCTTACATTCCTCACGTAAGTACACTAAAAGTAATAATTCACATACATCAATCATAATCAAGGAACTTATTATTTACCGACACATGTTTTAACATAGTTTACAAGGTATGATCCATTAGCTTACTGAAATCCATGTTACGACAATTCATACATCACTAATTTACGAGACATACTAACCAAGGGTTTTACACACCTAAAGTTAGATCTTGTTTTCACCCCTACTTCACGCTACATCTATCTACCTACATCATTACTAACTTCCACATCCTATCCTGTCCTCTGCTGGACTACCCTGGAATGTCAAGTCATGACCGGTTCCAGTTAGAACCCGTAAGCAGAAGTGTCAACCACATCGACCAAGCTTCCCCAGCAGGCAACCACCAGTCATCATCACACACCTTGGGGAGCACGCCATAGCACAGCCCTCCCATGACTCTGGGTTTCGGGGATAAACGGTGGGTAAAGCCTCCACCCCCCCTAATGGAACAAGGGACTATGTCTACTCGACATTACAACAGCGTTGCACTTCTACTCGGTCTGTCATCGTATAACCGATCTGGGCGGTTGAGTTTCCTGGAACTCTGCCCCACCCATGTCATAACATACATCATAATAAAAAGCATAATAACCATACGAAAGTAAATAATGCATCACTTGCATACCATTTTATCTTTCGAAGTCCATGTCCCCGAGGCCCTCCCACCTCGTAGGATCCAACTATCACTTAGCCATTTCAACCTATAAGTCAGTCCTCGACATACAATATAGGATATTGTGCATAATCCTCGATATGTAAACATATATCTCATCATAACTTGACAACAATAAACTCATTCATTCGTCATGCACCTAGCATAACATTCATTATTTCAACATATATCTGTAACGGTATCCATGTACCCATCATTCAGTAATTTCCATATATTTGACATAATTAACACATGATACATATCTAAACATGACTATCAATCATAATACTGTCATCACATACACACATATATATATCGGCAAAATAATAGAGCCATATGTCCATAGTGTCGTCAAACCGACGAGGTCTCACAATCAAACAAATACAACATATAATAGTAGTTCAGGTAGAAATGTCAAAACGGGGTGTTACACCCATGGACTGCAACTTGAAGCTGTTAGCTTATGACTCATCAGAGTTAGTGGATGTGACTCATTACAGACAGATCATTGGGTCATTAATGTACTGAACAAATTCCAGACCAGACATTTGTTTTGCTGTGAACACCTTAAGTCAATATCTTGTTCAACCAAGATGGGTTCACCTAGTAACCGCAAAACATGTGATGAGATATCTGAAAGGGACTATAGACTTTGGTCTATACTATAATGGTAGCCATGAGTATAGATTGTCTACACATATGCAGATTGGGCTGGAAGTATCTCAGAAGAGAAAAGCACATTAGGTAGATGCTTTTGTTTGGGGTCTGCTATGAGTTCATGGTTTAATAGGAAATAGTCCAGTGTTTCTCGTAGCACGGCTGAAGCAAAATACATAGCAGATTTCTCTACTAAGTTGTGAAGTCATATGGCTTCAGAAGCTGATATCAAGTCTCTTTGACCTGAAGATGGATACTACAATGATTCTATGTGATAACCAGATTTGTGATGACAGAGAACCCTGTGTTCCAATTGTAACACATAAAAATTTGATATTTCTACATACGAGATAAGATGTATATGATTATGTTTCAGTATTCCCATACTAAAGATATAGATGATGTTTCAGTATTTACATACTGTAGATGCAGATGATGATGATTCCTTAATTCTATACTGAAGATATAGATGATGATGCTTTCAGCATTCACATACTGGAGATACATATGGTGATAGCTCAGTATTCACATACCGAAGATGTAAATGATGATGGTTTGAATGATGATGTAATGATGAAGCCTCTGTCTCGGGTAAAGTTTGAACACTTTCGAGACAAGCTTGGTGTTGTTCGAAAAGACCTTTCTCGAAAGGGGGAGTAGTGATGTTGCAGTGGGATTGTATCATTCTTGGGAATTTTCCCTAAAGTGATCTGGAGACCTCGGTGCTCGAGAATGAAGAGGGATTGTATCATCCCGGGACATTTGTCCAAAAGTGATCCGTTGACCTCGGTCCTCAAGAATGAAGACGGATTGTATCATCCTGGGACATCTGTCCAAAATAGATCCGGTGACTTCGGTCTTCGTGAATGTGGTGGGATTGCATCATCCCTGAACTTCGGTTCAAAATGTATCCGAAGGTCTCGGCCCCCGTGAATGTGGTAGGATTGCATCATCCCTGAACCTCGGTTCAAAATGTATCCGGAGGTCTCATCCCCTGTGAAAGTGGTAGGATTGCATCATCCCTAAACTTCGGTTCAAAATGTATCTGGAGGTCTCAAACCCCGTGAAAGTGATGGATTGCATCATCCCTAAACCTCGGTTCAAAATGTATCCGGAGGTCTCGGTCCCCAAGAAAGTGGTGGATTGCATCATCCTTGAACCTCGGTTCAAAATGTATCCAGAGATCTCAGTCCTCGTGAATGTGGTAGGATTGTATCATCCTTGAAATTCAGTTTAGAACAGATCCGATGACTTCGGTACTCGAGAACGTGTGTTGATCCCGTAATTCCTAGAGGAAGGATTGTATGAGTTCCACATATGTGTTGATCCGTAATTCCAAAAGGAAAGATCATTGAATTGATCCCATAATTCAAATAGGAAGGATTGTTTGAGTTCCACAGATGTGTTGATCCTGTAATTCCAATAGGAAGGATTTTCTGAGTTCCACATCTGTGTTGATCCCATAATTCCAAAAGGAAGGATCGTTAGTAACTCTGTAAAGACCTAAATCCCATAATTCTGAAAGGAAGGATTATTGAACTGATCCCGAAATTCCAATAGGAAGGATTGTCTAAGTTCCACAGATGTGTTGATCCCATAATTCCAATAGGAAGGATTGTCTGAGTTCCACAAATGTGTTGATCCCATAATTATGAAAGGAAGGATCATTAGTAACTCCATAAAGACCTAAATCCCATAATTCCAAAAGGAAGGATCATTAGTAACTCCATAAAGACCTAAATCCCGTAATTCCGAAAGGAAGGATCATTGGTAACTCCGTAAAGACCTAAATCCCATAATTCCAAAAAGAAGGATCATGTTGATGTTTTTATGATGATGATGACGTACTGATTGAAAGATCAAAATATGATGATGATGCTGTTGCTGATGATGATGATGTTCTCTGATCGAAAGATCAGAATATGATGATGATGATGTTTCTCTGATCGAAAGATCAGAAGTTGATGATGATGATGATGTTCTCTAATTGAAAGATTAAAATATGATGATGATGTTGTTGCTCATGATGATGATGTTCTCTGATCGAAAGATCAGAATATGATGATGATGATGTTTCTCTGATCGAAAGATCAGAAGTTGCTGATGATGATGTTTTCTGATCGAAAGATCAGAATGCGATGATGATGATGATTTTTCTGATCGAAAGATCAGAATGTGATGATGATGAGATCCTGATGATGATAATGCCGTATTATCAAAGTATGATGATGATGACGTACTGATCAAAAGATTAGAATATGATGATGAGTTGATGTTAGAGTATGATGATGTTTGGTTGATGATGTTTCTGATCGAAAGATCAGAGGCTGATGATAATGATGATTATGATTGAAAGATCAGAATGTGATGATGATGATATTTTGATGCTGATATTTTGATGATGATGATGTTGATTTTTTGATGATGTTTTCATGATGATGTTTCTGATCGAAAGATCAGAGTATGATGATGATGTTGTTGCTGATCGAAAGTCCAAAGTGCTGAAGAAGATGTTGTTGATCGAAAGGTCAAATTGTTGAAGATGATGTTGCTAATCGAAAGGTCAAACTGCTGAAGATGATGTTGCTGATCAAAAGTTCAAAGTGCTGAAGATGTTACTGATCGAAAGGTTAAAGTGTTGAAGATGTTGCTGTTGATTGAAGAGTCAAGTCATGCTGAAGATGTTGTTGATCGAAGCGGTCAAAGTACTGATGATGCTGAAGACTAAAGATTGTAGATGAAGACTACATGATGTTGAAAAGCTTCCAATGATTTATAGATGTATCACCCTGATGATGTTGATGATGTCCTCTATCTCTCTCCTATTATTATTGTTGTTGATGTTGTTATAGAATACTCTTCTTGTTAAGGGGGAGTGTTGAAATATTGTAACTTCGAAGAATATTCTATATGTATTTCTTTGTGGTCCCCGATGGTCCTACCGGGAGAACCACTTGTATTAATTTGTACCGCGATGCTCCTAATCGGAAGAACTAATAAGAGTCATGAGGCAGTCCCCTCTAATTGTAAAGGTGGGTCGTTAGCACCCCAATGCGGTTACTTGAGCCTACATTTGTAACTTGAGCCTACATGATTAACTCGAGACTACATGACAGATGAGTTAAATTAAGTGAACACATGAATATAAATAGAGGTGTAGTTCTCCTCATTTAGGACACACACTCTCACTTGTGTAGAGCATTAGTGGAGAAGAGAAGTAGCTTGAGAAGGAGGAGGATTAGGCTTTGATCTCCTTGATAGTTTTATCTTTTATCTTTTTCGGGCATCTATATTGAGGAAGCTTTTTCTAGGTTTTTCCCTTTAGGGTTTTCCAAGAATAAATATTTGTGTTCCTTTTGTATGGTTGCGCTTGTCTATTGTTGGAGCAGGATCCCGCAGCTACAGAAGAAGCTGCTAGTTTTGGCGGAAAGAGAGAATTTTAGCGAAAAAAGGACAGGGCAGAGCTACGACGCCGTAGCACGTTTCCAGCTGGAGAGCAGAGCCGGAAACTATGACTTTTGGGATAGAAGAGTCAAGAAGGCGACGGTACCAGAGCGGCCGAGAGAAGAAGGCTCAACCACTGCATTGAAGGCAGCGGCGGAAGACAGGAGGGCTCAGCGACCCTCATAAAGAAGGAGGAGCAACGAGGCTCAGGCATTGAAGGCGAAGGACAGAAAGAGAAGCGGTGCATAGTACCCATGGTCAGTGCCGAGAAGCATGGAATACTGCAGAGAGCTGCGGTGTGACGGGAAGCGGCTACCTCAAGGACAGAGAGGACCGACTGTCACTATTATGGGTACGGGTTTACTGTTGGGACAGGCCCACAGTGTTGTAATGGCACGACCTTCGGGATGCCTATAAAAGCTTGCATTTTTGTATTGTAAAGGGTTGGTTGGGTGGTTAGACAATCAATCAGTAGATAGTTGGTCAGTTGATAGTTTTGTAGATTCAGGGATCAGTCAGACAGACTACGTTGTAACGATCCAGACACATAGTCGTCTGTGAGCCATTTGAGTCTGTATGTAATCATTCATAGAGAGAACAGAGAGGGAAGTGATATAGAAAGAAAGGCAATACAGGGATAAGATCAGAGATCTAGGAGATACCTTGCGCTGCATTTGTAGTGCAACAAACTGTGCTAACTTCCCTCAAAATATATAATAGAAGCACAGTTTGGTGGACGTAGCTCCCATCCCGGGGGTGAACCACGTTAAATCTGCGTGTTATGTGTTGAATGGATGTGATTGTATTTGCTTATTGTCATTGGTTATTATGCATGTAATGATAGTAGCAATAGATGAATGTATGTATTGGTCGATCATGATAATGCAAGAGGATAAAAGATAAGTTGAAGTACCACAGTAGACTGTTAAAAGACTCCTTTACGTCTGTCTCTAATGACCTGTTACTCACGATATAATTCTGAGAAGTAGAGTTTCACTCACCGGCACAGTCAACGCTAAGAGCGCAAGGTCGTAGTGGTAAGATATCGCAGAGAGGCGATATCACATCGGCAGAGGAGCTGCGTTGCGCGATACTGCGAGCTGAGGGCTTAGCGTTGAGGAGAGGATGGATGTTCCGCGGTGCACAGAAATGTGGTAAGGTTGGGAATATTGTGAGTAAGTGGAAGTTGTGCGACACGGGAGGAAATCGTGCGACGTGCGCCGGATTAAGTATTGCACGGGTAAACAGTGCTGCGAGTAGAAGGAGACGAGCGGTGCGCAGGTCTAGTTGATCTAGTAGTGCGAAGGAGTAAGAGGAAGGAAGTAGGATGCGCAGAACCTGGTCCAAGACACTTGAGTCTTGGCCAACCCATTAGATTCACTTCGGGTGAGACTTCAGATCGCTTCGCGGTCTGTCGCCGAAAGGGCCAGTGAGTTTGGGGTGTTGTTGATTAATGATAGTAAACCTGGGTCTGCCCATGCAATCAACAAATGGTTCCGTTGCCGGTTTAAACAACTGGGATTCCATGTTCTGTTGGCATCCTACGCGAAAATAATTTCACCAGTGGCTGGATTCAGACTTAATGGAGTTCGCCAAAAAAGAGAACAGAAGTCCGAGACTAAGAACAGAGGCCTGGCTAGAAAAGCACATCGCTTCAGACATACACGCTATATTTTTTGTAACCTACGGAAACGAGCTTTTTGATTGGTTATCCAAGTTGACAGATAGAAACACCTTCAAGAAGAAAAGAAACATTGTCTGGACACCAGAGCTGATTCAGACCGTACAGAACCTTGACAACCCGATTACGCGAGCAGTGGACTTCTGGCTCACTAGTGTGCTAGAAGGCTACGTTACAGAGTTTGCACTTGACCAAAGAAAGAGCTTCAGCGTAGCCGAACGATACTTCTTCAAAGGATATCGCGGTAAGTACCTAAGATCTCTAAACTTATCCCTTAAGATGTTGCTGTATGAAAAAGGAACAATGGATCTAGTCTCAGATGAATAAGTAAAGCTAGTAATGTCACAAGAGTTTGAAAGTGATTTTGATGACATTGGACGAACAAGGAGTGGAAAGAAGTATAAAGTAGCATTTAGTTCTCGTATATTTGAAGACAGTTCAAACAGTATTAGACAACAGCCGAGCCCTAGCACCATCGAAGCACCAGAGGGGGGTATCCCTTACCACCCCTATACTCCACAGAAGTAGATAGGGACTCAGAATAATACCGTAGGTACTCCATCTAGTAGTTCACAGTCAGTACCCACTCTCGTTACAGCACCTTCACCTACACCGCTGAGTGGTAGTACTCCAGTCAGTCAGAACCCACCACAGAGAAATAGAATGGGAGACGACATGAAGTTACCTATTTTCAAAGGTACCGGAGCAGAAGACCCAGAACAACACCGGTTCCTATGCGAAGCTATGTGGACCATTAAAACAATCAACGATGATAACCTTAAACTTGTACAGTTGGTTACCACACTTAGAGATAGAGCCTTGAAATGGTACATAAAGTATACTACATTACCCAAGACGCTCGCCCAGGTCAAGAACGCCATGATTAAAGAATTCAAGAAACCTAAATATGAGTCTCAGTGCATTACAGAGCTTAAAGATATTAAACAACTACCATCAGATTCAGTCTAGGACTTTGACCAGAAATTCAAAGCTCTTATAGACCAAGTAAGTTTCGACTTTGCACCAGAGCAGCATAAAGAATGGTTTATCGCAGCGCTGCTCCCCCACATCAGAATGCCACTAATGCAACAGAAACTCACTACTCAAGATGAAGCGCTGGAGATGGCAATGAAAGAAGAGATGAATAGCTTAGCAGCTCTTCAGCGGATGAAAAAGACAAAGGAGATGAACCAATTACAGCAGGAAGCCCAGCAGTTGAGAACAAAGGAGCTGCACATCACCGACCTGCTTCAACCCTTCCAGGAGCAAATCACCGAATTAGTTGACGCAGTGGAGCAAAAGGTGAAGGAGTTCACTACCGTCCGTGAGAAAGCTGATCAAACAGAGGACTCCCATATCAATCAAAACTTGCTTGATTCGGCACAAGAGCGTGCCGAGGTGATGAAGAATGAAGTTACAGAACTTCGGGATAAGTTGCAGAAGACTTCGCAGGAGGCGAAGGAGAAGCTACAACAGGAGACACCTACTGGTAGTGGCTCGGGGCGAGCCACAAGTAAGTGTTAGGGGACTATTGGAGCAGGATCCTGCAGCTACAGAAGAAGCTGCTAATTTTGGCGGAAAGAGAGAAGTTTAGCAGAAAAAGGACAGGGCGGAGCTACGACGCCGTAGCACGTTTCCAGCTAGAGAGCAGAGCCGGAAACTATGACTTTTGGGATAGAAGAGTCAAGAAGGCGACGGTACCAGAGCGGCCGAGAGAAGAAAGCTCAACCACTGCATTGAAGGCAGTGGCGGAAGACAGGAGGGCTCAGCGACCCTCATAAAGAAGGAGGAGCAACGAGGCTCAGGCATTGAAGGCGAAGGACAGAAAGAGAAGCGGTGCATAGTACCCATGGTCAGTGCCGGGAAGCATGGAAGACTGCAGAGAGCTGCGGTGTGACGGGAAGCGGCTGCCTCAAGGACAGAGAGGACCGACTGTCACTATTAAGGGTACGGGTTTACTTATGGGACAGGCCCACAGTGTTGTAATGGCACGACCTTCGGGCTTCCTATAAAAGCTTGCATTTTTGTATTGTAAAGGGTTGGTTGGGTGGTTAGACAATCAATCAGTAGATAGTTGGTCAGTTGATAGTTTTGTAGATTCAGGGATCAGTCACACAGACTGCGTTGTAACGATCCAGACACATAGTCGTCTGTGAGTCATTTGAGTCTGTATGTAATCATTCATAGAGAGAACAGAGAGGGAAGTGATATAGAAAGAAAGGCAATACAGGGATAAGATCAGAGATCTAGGAGAGACCTTGCGCTGCATTTGTAGTGCAACAAAATGTGCTAACTTCCCTCAAAATATATAATAGAAGCACAGTTTGGTGGACGTAGCTCCCATCCCGGGGTTGAACCACGTTAAATCTGCGTGTTATGTGTTGAATGGATGTGATTGTATTTGCTTATTGTCATTGGTTATTATGCATGTAATGATAGTAGCAGTATATGAATGTATGTATTGGTCGATCATGATAATGCAAGAGGATAAAAGATAAGTTGAAGTACCACAGTAGACTGTTAAAAGACTCCTTTACGTCTGTCTCTAATGACCTGTTACTCACAATATATTTCTGAGAAGTAGAGTTTCACTCACCGGCACAGTCAACGCTAAGAGCGCAAGGTCGTAGTGGTAAGATATCGCAGAGAGGCGATATTGCATCGGCAGAGGAGCTGCGTTGCGCGATACTGCGAGCTGAGGGCTTAGCGTTGAGGAGAGGATGGATGTTCCGTGGTGTGCAGAAATGTGGTAAGGTTGGGAATATTGTGAGTAAGTGGAAGTTGTGCGACACGGGAGGAAATCGTGCGACGTGCACCGGATTAAGTATCGCACGGGTAAACAGTGCTGCGAGTAGAAGGAGACGAGCGGTGCACAGGGCTAGTTGATCTAGTAGTGCGAAGGAGTAAGAGGAAGGAAGTAGGATGCGGAAGACCTGGTCCAAGACACTTGAGTCTTGGCCAACCCATTAGATTCACTTCAGGTGAGACTTCAGATCGCTTCGCGGTCTGTCGCCGAAAGGGCCAGTGAGTTTGGGGTGTTGTTGATTAATGATAGTAAACCCGGGTCTGCCCATGCAATCAACATCTATCTTTCAGTGATCCTGTTTATATGCTTTTGTTATGAAAAATGAAATGAAATACTGATGTCTTAGCTAAGCATATGAAAATTTAACACTACTTCAGTCATCTTGGGATTGTGGGTTCCGTCCCTCCTCTTGGGAAATATTTTGATACTTATGATCTCCACTTGTTACTGGACTGACTTATTGTCAGGAATATGTACATGTTAGCTTTGATTCACTATTGAATATCAAGGAACACCTCTTTTTCTTCTGCAAAAAAGTTACAACATATTTGCAAATGATTTTATTAGATATATTGAGATCTGTAAACTGGGTCTTCAATATTTTTGGGTGAGAAAACAAACTAAATTAAAATAGGTACACCTAAGAATATTGTAAAAAACATAGTTTTATTTTGAGATAAATTGGCTGAAGCATTTTCTATGGAGCGACTTGATATCTATATCATGTTAAAGGGTTATGTGATGAACTATTATACTAGGGAATTATTAATATTAATCAGGATAATTATAGCACCTTTATTTCATGCATATAAGTCTTTCCAAGTTCTTTGCTGGTATTTTTACTATTATTTTTCAAATTGTTTTCCGGACATGGTGTAGGTAGAACCAAACAGGTATTTGTAACACCTGTCTTCCTTCAGTGAGGGGAGTTTGGGAAGGCTAGAAGAAACTGATACATCTAGTAGGTCTACAAGGGGTAATGTTCCTATGATGATGAGACAATAGGAGACATTGAGGTTCCCTTAAAATACAAAAACCTTGTGAAATAATGGGTACGTATGGATATTCCTCAATTCAACACTGACTTTTTTGTGAATGATAGGATATATAGAATTGTACCATTGTCATTACATGGATTGGAGTTTTTTGGTATGGATGGCATAAAGGTTGGATACGACAGATGTGAAGAATTGATGGAGTATGTTGGATCCTCTTACAACTATAATGATTAGATTCCCATGGTCCAATATACATGAAGTAAGCGTAGATATGGGTTGTGAGAAAATTATTTACAACTAAAAGATAAATATCAAAATAAAGGAGTAATGTTGTACATTGACAGAAGGAAAAAAATAACTAGGAATATTGTGGGGTTTATAAACAGTACACAACCATGATCTACAATTAAGCAAACCAACTGTATATTCAAGGTGCATGAAGGAGAGTATGTCTTTATATGTGCCATTAAATCAATATTTGTTGGCAAAGAACTACTTATTAATTACAATTTGAATTGTGTAGATACAAATACAGTTAGTATGGATGTGGTACATCCAACAATTTACCCAACCTTTTATTAATTATTTTAACATCTTTAGTATTTTTTCGTTAGCATATAATTATAATTTTTTATTAAATATCCTATGTTGACTTTGCAGGGAGGTGATGGGGGGCGCATCACCCCAACAGAAGGTGAGAGGAGTACACGATCTGTGAGGCAACAGGTATACATCAAAATTATATGTTTTAAAATTGTTTTAGTGGGTATTTTGGTTTCGTTAGGTAATTTTTAGTATATTTTTTATGCATGGTTGTTTTAGGGACACCTCCCTCACATTAGATGTTAGTAGACCTGCCTCAAGGCGACATATATACATCAATATTTCCAATGTAAAAATTTAGGATGGACAAACAGATCTGTTGTTATGTATTTTCAATAGAATATTCGGTTCATTTATATAATCTTATCTATTTTCCATGCAGAGTGTTGATCAGGGAAGCCAACTGAAAATTGATTCGACAACTGCAACATTGATTAAATAGGTAAACATGAATGTAATTCTACATTTTAAATACTTTAAAATTATACACATGTATATCGTGTAGCATAATGTTTGGTTTGTTATGTATTTTTTTTTATGTTTGCGTTCATTATGATAATGTTGTCTACTTTTTTTTGCAAGTTGATGATCGGGGAAAGTCCCCATCTCTTTATTAGATGGCTGGAGCCTCAAGGAAATCGGTAAACCTAAATTAATTATACATTCTAAATACTTCAAAATTGTACACATATAAAACATGTAGCATAATGTTGATTTTTGTTATGTATTTTTTAGTTTTTACATATTGCGATTATTATGATAATGTTCTATACTTTTTTTGTAGGTGGATGATCGAGAAAATTCCCTAACTGTTGATCGAACCACACTATCATCTAGGAATCATGTAAATCTAGATTTAATTCTAGGAATCTATCATGATAGCCATTTTTTGTTAATATAATTGTTTGCACATATTGTTGCTTCAAAAACTAAGCAATGTTTTATATATTTCTATTGCAAACAAGGGATTCGATTTATGAAACACCAACTCAACACTATAGATTTTTTATGTCTACCAGTTGTTGAAATATAATGAAATTGGTACATATATAGACCGGTTGAAGGTGCTACATAAGACCATGGAAAAACAAAATGAGGAACTAGTTTGCCTAGCATTGACAGTTCCACAAACAGACGAGATCAAAACAGAGATTCAATTGTTGATCCAGAGATGTCGACAATTGAAACTTAAGTTCCAGAATAATAATGTAAATTCATTTAGAACTTTATAATTTTTAAATATTATATGATAATGAACTTATAATACAATGGTTTGTATTTACAAGAAATTATGCAATTTAACACTGGTGGTGAAGGAATTGTTGGTCCCAGTGACCCAACCACTCCACGTACACCACATACTGCACCCTTTTTGTCCACTGAACATTCGGCAACACGCTCTACGACACCCCAGAGGATAGCAAAGGGTGCAACCGATGCTTCTTGACCCACAACAGATGCTGCAAAAGAAGGGGTGGATGCAGGGTTTGATACTAATGGTGATGCTGAAGCAACATTTCCAGGATCTTCTCATGTCACTAGCACTAGTTAAATAGTGACAACATTTTTGGTGAACGATGAACTCGTTCCAATAAAGATAGAGAAGATTCTAAGTAAATATAGATTGTTCAATTTAGTTTTTATAATTTGTTTCTAATATACCGATAATTTTTTTTAATGTTGACTAATGATGGCATGATTGTTTTGTAGGAAATGATGTATTTTATAAAAATATAAATGATTTTTCCTTGGATATCTTCAAGCCCACCATTCGCACAAGGTGGGATAGACAGGAAAAAGATTTAAAGGATGAGCTGACTAATCAGTTGGTTGGTCTGTTCGGAAAATATACATTCGATACATCGAAGGTCCTACATAAGGTTGGACAACATCTAAAGATAGACCGAGACAAATATAGGGTTCACCTAGAAAATAACCCTAGATATGAGTGCCCTCCAATGATTCCATCAAGGGAGTGGAAAGCCCTAGTGGAATATGGAAAAGAGAAGGGTCTTGGAAAATGAGGAAAGATGGAAAAGCAGGAAAGATACGACTGGGAAAAGGGAGGTATGCAATACATTCGACAATGGTATGTAGTGGTGAGCCTTATTATTATTAATTATTATATCAAATTTTGAACATCGACTAACATAATTCAACACTTGATTAGGATGTCAGACACATCAAAGGCCACTAAGGAAAGACTGGAAAAAATTGGTCAACACAAGCTTGGGCCTGGTGGTTATTCAAATTTGGCATCATGAATTGTAAGTATTGAAAACCTGATACTGCATCCAAATAATATATAGAAAATTATTTTTCATTTTATTCTAGAAAAAAAATGTAAAATTAATGACGTCATGCAAATATGCATGCCAATCGATTCAAATAATTGCCCACTAAGGAAGACTTGAAGCTTGGATTCAAACACGACTTTGAAGCTGTTGTTCAACACCGAAGAAGCTTGTCTGGGTATACTGCACGATCTTCTACTGATCCATCTGGTGCACAGGTATATAAAAACTTTATAGTTTAATGAAAATTTATTAGTTCTAATGGAATTTATTTGTTATAAAAAATTAACATAAATTATTTATTTTGTTTTGAGAAGGAAAGTAATGATCCCGTTAATGTCAAGGATTTACACCAACCAGTCGAAGATGATGCTTCGATTCTTGGTAATGACTTTATTAATATGCTACTATTTTGTATAGATAATTGTATATGATGAACATTAATTCTAATTCTCCACAATTCAACTACAAAGCATGTAGATGTAGGTAACACTGATCAAGTTGAGCCTATACAGGATAATGATGAACATGATGATGTGCCCACGCCAGGTAAAAATACACCTTTGTAATGTTTTTATAAATGAATTAATTGTAATTATTAAAACAAAAATAAATTAATGAAACAATTTTGACATTATTGAAGCAATTCTGAGCCCCTCGCTGCAAGTTCAACCTTGCGAGCAATCTACTGGGGAGACCGATGAGTAGATTTTGGAAGACGCGCTTCTTGCTAAATATGTAAAGAGAAGGAAAGTAAAAAGGAAGTGACTGAATAAATTTTGAGTAATTATTATTTATAACACAATGTATTACATGGTTTTTTCCTCTATTTAATGAATTAATGAATGTTTTACTAAATGTTTTTTACGCGATTGAATGATTTAATGTATGGTTTAATGAAAGCTTTTTTCCAGCTAATGAGTGAATTAATTTGCAGTAAATTGTTATTTGCAAGTAGATGCATTGGGTTTGGGGAATTGAGAGTGATGTGAGGGGGGAGGGGCCATAAGGGCTTCCACCTTCACGTGGTTGGTCATGTTTAGTAGAGAATATTAAATTATTCCCAAAACAGAGAAGATATAAATGAATCCTAAGGAAGTATACATTAAAACAAGTTATTTTTATAACTGTAGTGTTTAAAATTTACTATTGCTATTTGACTCATCGATTATAACTTGTTATAGATAGCGTTGGGAAACATTTGAATAGTTCAGAGGAAAAAAATGACATTTTGATGTGATCGATGACCTTATATACATAGTGGTGTGGTTCTCCATGTTTCCTTAGGTGATCTATTATTAATAATTACTTTACTTGAATAGTTGAATAGTATTGTAATTTACATTGTAATAGTATTGTATTTATTTAGATTGGTTTTGTTATTTTCATAAATAGGAAAATATTTATTTGATGGGTCCTAACATGAAATTATTGCAACGGGAAAATATTTTTAGTATGTTGAATGATGTTTTTAAAGGTAAAGAAGAAGAAGATAGTGCAAAGCTCCACAAATCAAGGTAAGTTGTAACAATTTTCTTTATGAACAGTATAGGAAACACATTCCTAATTCTCATACATATTTTTCTTTAGTTAATTTGATTTTTATTCCATACTTGCTCAATTTCTACCATTTTTTGTTTCCTATAATTTTAACTTGCTTGAATTGCTAATAGAATATATCAGATATGCTTAGAAATCATCAAATATGCTTAGAAGTACAAAAACATGCACAACATACTCATAAAAATAGATTAAATAATAAAATAAAATTAGCATGAAGTATCTATGAGCCCTTGTTTTTCTACTATTCAATTAAGTATTTCAAATTGAAAAAATAGATTAGGTAATTATTTCATAAAAAGGTATATTTCCAAAATACTCATAAAAAGAAGAAAAGTAAAAATAACTATCCCTTAGAATGAATTCATAAAGGTATGGATAAATTCAATCAATTTAAAGCAAAAATACTAGTGAGACCAACCCAAGATAAAGCCATAAGAGAGAAGACAAAGAAAAATATGAAGAGAATTGTGAGATCAACTCCCCATGTTTCCAACACATGAGAAGAACTTGTGTATTTGGAACTACTTCAAAGGAAGATTCAACTGATTCCTATAATAATCCAATAACTAAGGGAGAAAACCTAATGGCAGATGATGGACAAACCATAGTATATAAATTTACCATTAGAGTATATGATTTTAGTAGATGATGAAGATTATTTTTTTTATCAATATACAAATTCTCGTCGTATTTTCAACAAATCATGCCTAAGATCCGACGCACTTGCCATGGTTCCGACAACAAAATAGTGGTGTTGTCCGTTGGATTTCTGACCACTCGTGGCTAAGATACGATGAGATTTCCATGGCTCCAGCAGCAAAGGAGTACTGAATTCCATCATAATTCCGACCAATAGTGGCTACGCTCCGAGAACATATCTGACAAATATAATTCGATTATTTGACAATAAATCCAACAAAGCGCTGTTGAAAATTCGACATTACGCAGTAAAAAAACCAACATTAGATCTGAAGAGACTATGATAGTGGCAAGTCAGTTTTCGACAGTGGCGAGTCGAAAATTTGACAATGGAAAGTCATAAATTTGACTGTGGTTATTTGGCAATTCGATGATTCAATATTGGAAATTCAACAATTCATGAATGAAAGACTTGTCCATATAATTTTGATACTCTGTCGAATTGTCGACATGTTTCAATATGAAGTCGAATATTCGACGACATCCCACTTGTTATAACTAGATCTTGTTCTTAGTTTATATGTTCTTTTTGTTCTAATTTTCACTTGTTGGTTTAAAATGATTTTACATTTTATGTTGATTTTAAGAACTTTTGACAATTAGTAATTTTTGTTGGATTTAATGCTTTTAATGGTTGAATTATTTCATTAATTTAGTTTTAAGGTTTGTCTTTTGGGATTATTAGTTAATATGTATATCTTAAAGCTTTCAAAAACCTATAATAAAAGTTTATTCCAAGTTTTCTTTATAATCTAACCCTCATTTTTTAGTCCTTTGTCAAATATTTTCATGAGGAGATTCCTGTAGCAGCTCTGTTTTTCTTGTTTTTGTCATTATCATTGGGAGCAGATTACGAGGTACTGAAAACGAATTATGGAAAAAAAAGAGGTTTTCGTCCACAAAAAACGCATTCACAAAAACCACTCTTAGTTTTATAACAAATGTTGTCATTTGAGAGATCCAAATTCATCTTTGTGGCCTATTTTCAGGGTTTGAATTATTTAATAATTTCATGTTTTAGTCACAAATTTACAACACGCATGCCGATCAATTGGAGAGGAATTTGTAAAAACCAAGAGAAATTTTTGTTCATAACATACTCATTTAAAAACACCTCTCTCAGTTTTTGCACATGTGTCTAGGATCGATAGATATGAAGGTGTCTTTAAGACCCAAATTTTCAGAAATTTGCCAAATTTTCCCAAATCTGATTTGCTATTTTTGGGTTAATTGTCTTTAAAGATTTTGAGTTATCATGTAACTAATTGATTTAAATATTTCAAATTTCCACCTATAAGGTATTTATGGAACTACTTTACCTTTGTAATGATAAAAGGAAGACAAACATACAGTTTTGAGGGGGATTTTTCACTCAAGGAGAGGATTTTGGAGCTTTGATTTCTCAAGGTAGCATTTATAACTCTTATGTAGGTGGATGAATATTATTGGTTATATACAAACTGATAAGCCCTTTTACCTGTCATGCTTTTTTATTTCTGATCTGGTTGATTGCTCAGTCTACAATTTCATTTCTTGTTTAAACGTTTATTCATGTAACTGCTTGTAGCCTGTGGGTGGAATTAGTATTTCATGTGTAATATTTATGGCTTATTGGAATGTGTTTGATCCCCAGTTTATCGGATTTGCATGATTCAGTTCTATATTAGCTTGTGGATGTTCATTTCCTCCTTGCTGACGAATTTTGTAAAACCAAAACCATAAACAAAAACCCTAGAACCTATTTTATTTAATTTTACTTTTGAGATTGTGTTGGCTTGTTCTTATAGTAGTCTAAGAACAATTTCTGGCACTAACATCTTTGGCACCATTTTTGGGGATGAAGCTGAAGTATATCTCCCCTAGGATATCATTATTCATTTGATTTTGAGAGGTGAACAAAGTCAGAAAATAATTAGACAGCAATTTTTCACCGTTGACTCCATGATTAAAGATTCCACTGCAAGGAGAATTTTGTTGATAGAAAAATGAATAATCCAAATGGAAAGACTATGTATCATCTTTTTACTTTCCTCCATGAGGTTTTGTTCTTATTCATTAGTTCTTTCCTATCTTTCCCATTGCATTTCAAAATAATTATTTTTTGTTTTGTCTATTTCGATGATCATAAACCTTCAAGTACATATCCCTCTTTGGAAGAAGAAAGTCTGCATTCTTCTTATTTTATTGATGTTGATCCTATTCCTTCATTTGAAATACATGTGCAACATGACATACATATACCCATGTCTCTTGAACCTGATTATTCTGGTCATCTTGTAGAGAATAAAGTTGATCTATTACCTTCTACTATCACTGCTGAAACTTGCGAACAACTTGTTGAACCTCATTTTCAACTCATGGATTTTCAGTCTAGACTCAGTCAAAAGATGTTTAAACCTCTTAGGATACCATCTCTCTTACATCCTTATCCTTCCTACTCTATTGAATATATTCCCCATTTTACTGGAAAAGACTATATTACAACAGAGAAGCATTTAGAATATTTTCATAATTTCATTGATAATTTTGAAATCATGCATGAGGATGTTGTCATGAGGTTATTTTCGAAATCCTTTACTGTAGATGCTGGGTTTTGGTTTCAAAATTTAAAGCTGATTCAATTGGATCATGGGAAGAGTTACATTATGTCTTTTTGAAGTATTGGGTTAAGAATAAATCTTATGATCAATTTTTTTCCAAATTTTATATTTTGTAAAGGTAAAATGATGAGAAAATTACTAAATTTAATTGAAGGTTTCAAATTTTTTATATCAATATGCCTATAGAGATCAGACCTTCGGAAAAGCTTGCTATGGTATATTATGTTATGGCTCAACATTCAAATCTTGTCTTTTTCCTGTTAGAAAGGAAATCATTATCTTTAAGACAATTGTTTGAGGATGCAAAATGAGTGGAGGAGAACATCCGATATTGCAAAATGCTTCCAGATCAGGCTCATGTTGAAGATATACAAGCTTATGAACATGAAGAAGAATGTAGGTATCATTCATATTTAAGACAGTTTTCTTCATCATTTTCATATTTTCATATGAACAAGGATATAAATGACGCTTGTGTTGATTCTTCATATAATTTTTCTGACCTTTTTGATGATAATATACTTTCAGTGGATTATGGTAGAAATTTCCTAGTTCCTGCTATGAGATTATCATGTTACGAAGAAGAAGTTGCTGCTCTTCAACCTCTTACTATTGATATAGGAAATATGCTTCCATTCTTGACTTATGGTCACTTTCAGAATTTTATTTGTTCAATTTTTGATCAAGGGCTTTATTTAAAGGTCGAGAAGTAGTTTGAAGAGCCTTTGGTTTCCATTCTTGAGCCAAAGTTTAAAAAGAATAGCAATGGAGAGGAAGAAAATGCTTCACTTTATGATGAATATAATGAAGACATTGAAGTTTTAAATCAAAAATTTCATGATCCTTTGGCTTCTTGGATGGAGTTTTATTTTTCAAAGGTTTCTAATGCTCCAACTTTTGGCATAATTCCTATTTTCAGTCATAAGTATGAGCTTCCTACATACTCTTTATTGCATTGATCACATATTTTGTGGGTTTTCTCAAACAATAGCATGCATGGAATTACGATTCTTAGTCAAATAGTTTCTTGGCTTCACTGGTAGTATGATTACACTTGATTGGGTTGTTTTCTCCGATTAGAAGTAGGAGTAAATAGCAAAATAAGATCGCTATACGAGCATGTGGATTCTTTTCAGTATGCTGGTTTGTAGCAGTATTTTGTCATTTTAGAGGTATGTGTTCAGAGTTTAAGAAAGTTGCATATATTTGGTAAATGACTCCATCACCCAATGAATAAGGCAGAAGGTATACAAATTCTTGAAGCCTCACAAGGAGGAATTCATCCCGCGGCAAGAGCAAGATGTTATAACTAGATCTTGTTCTTAGTTTATCTGTTCTTTTTGTCCTAATTTTCAACTATTGGTTTAAAATGATTTTACATTTTATGTTGATTTTAAGAACTTTTGACAATCAGTAATTTTTGTTGGATTTAATGCTTTTAATGGTTGAATTATTTCATTAATTTAGTTTTAAGATTTGTCTTTTGGGCTTATTAGTTAATATGTATATCTTTAAGCTTTCAAAAGCTTATAATAAAATTTTATTCCAAGTTTTATTTATAATCTAACCCTCATTTTTTAGTCCTTTGTCAAATATTTTCATGAGGAGATTCCTATAGCAGCTATGTTTTTTTTGTTTTTGTCATTATCATTGGGAGCAGATTGTGAGGTGATGGAAATGAATTATGGAAAAAAAAGAGGTTTTTGTCCACAAAAGAATCATTCACAAAAACCTATCTCATTTTTTCAATAGATGTTATCATTTGAGAGATTCAAATTCATGTTTGTGGCCTATTTTCAGGGTTTGAATTATTTAATAATTTCAAGTTTTAGTCACAAATTTCCAGAATGTATTACAATACATTGAAGGATAATTTTTAAAAAAACAAGAGAGGTTTTTGTTCATGACATAATCATTTGAAAAAACCTCTCTCCATTTTTGTAAACGTGTCCATGATCGAGATATATGAAGGCGTCTTTGAGACCCAAATTTTTAGAAATTCGCCAAATTTCCCCAAATCTGATTTTCTATTTTTTGGTTAATTGTCTTTAAGTATTTTGAGTTATCATGTAACTAATTGATGTAACTGTTTCAAATTTCTACCTAGAAGGTATTTATGGAACTATACCTTTGTAATGATAAAAGGAAGACAAACATACAGTTTTGAGGGGGATTTTTCACTCAAGGAGAGGCTTTTGGAGCTTTGATTTCTCAAGCTATCATTTATAACTATTATGTAAGTGGATCACTATTATTGATTATATATAAACTGATAAGCCATTTTACCTGTCATGCTTTTTCATTTTTGATCTCGTTGATTGCTCAGTCTACAATTTCATTTCTTGTTTAAAGGTTTATTCATGTAAATGCTTGTACCGTGTGGGTGGAATTAGTATTTCATGTGTAATGTTTATGGATTATTGGGATGTGTTTGATCCCCAGTTTATCCAAATTGCATGATTCAGTTCTGTATTAGCTTGTGGATGTTTATTTCCTCCTTGCTGATGAAATTTTTAAAACCAAAACCATAAACAAAAACCCTAAAACCTATTTTATTTAATTTTACTTGTGATATTATGTTGGATTGTTCTTCTAGTAGTATAAGAACAATTTTTGGCACTAACACCACCGATGAAAAAAAAATACATGATTTTCAAATAACATACATGTGTCTGTCGGCCAGATTTTGGGCTCAAATTTTGTTGTGTATGTCTGGTAGAATGTCATCAAAGAAAAAAAGAAAAAAAATTTCCCAGTACCTGCTGAAGACACTATTCATAAGGCACATAAATGTTGCTGGTGCATTTGTGAGACTAGATGGTACCACTACAAACTCATAATGTCCAAAAATTTTCCTAAAGGATTTCTTATGAATATCTTCATCCTTGATTCTTACCTGATGGTAACCAGACCTCAACTGAAACTTGGAAAAGACCTTTGCTCCTCTCATTTGATCAAAGAGGTCATCAATCCTAGGAAAATGGTATTTATTCTTCACAATGAATTTGTTAAGCTGTCTGTAATCAATACACAACCTGATTGTACCATATTTATTTTTCACAAACAACACTGGTGCTCCCCAGGGGGACACACTTGGTCTGATATAATTCTTCTCCAAAAACTCTTGCAGCTGCATCTTCAACTCTATCATTTCTGGTCTACTCATCATGTAGGGTGTCCTAGACACTAGTGCTTCTCCTAGCACAAGTTCAACTGTGAAATAAATGTCCCACTTCGGAGGAAGTCCTATAATCTCATAAGGAAAAACATCCCTGAATTCCTTTAACACATGAAAGTCCTCCAACTTGGGAGTTTCATTCTCTGTTGCCTCCAACACATGAGCGAGATACAATCTGCAACCTTTCCTAGAAAAATTCTTTAGCTGCATGGATGAAATATGCCTAACATAAATCACCTTTGGAATTCCTCTTACAACCCTTAAGATGCCTTCTTCATTTATGCACTCAAAATTATTATTGTAAAAATCAAAATTAACTCTATGAACTTCTAACCAATACATTCCAATGAAAACATCATAGGATCCAAGTGGTAAGACATTCAAGTTTACACAAGTGACTAATCCATCCATAGCCAATCAGAAATTTTCTACCACTTCACTAACCTTTCTCTTAGTCCTAGTCTCTAGTTGAACTAACCATGATTTTCTATGCTTTAACTTCTTAAAAGCACAAATATCAACAACTCTAGGAGTAATATAATTGTGAGTAGATACAGGTTCAATCAAAATAGGATCATATTGCTCAATAATATTACCTACAACTTCAGTCAGCATTGACTGATGATATTCCTGGTGGTCCTCTAGCGTTGCATAAATCCTAGGGACAATCCTTGCTACCTGACCCACTATTTCTACTTCCTGAATGTTGTGAGATTTCCTCACATACCCATTATCAAGTGGAAAATTCTTGCGCATGTCGGGTCCTCCACATTTCCAACATTGGAATGGTTCTCTGTTCTGTTGTGAGTCTCTTATATTTTCCCCTATCACTCAGGCTGTATGATTCACATATTGTGATGGATGCCTCTGTTGATTTCTAAAGTGAGAAGGTTTGAAACGTTTCTTCCTCTGATCAAAATTTTCATTCTTTTTATCCTTGCAAACCTTATGGATATCAGGTTTTCCCTTTCTTTTCTCATAGCAATACTTAGCTTTCCTGATTGCTTCTTCCAGAGTTTTATGTTCATAAAACTCAATCATGTCTTTGTAGGATTTAGGTATCCCACTAAAAAAATGTTTTATTTTCACTTTGTCATCCCTGGTATACCTGACATACCTTAACACTTCCAAGAACTTATTTGCATATTCTTCCATGGTCTACTGTCCCAATTTTAGCTCATGGAATTCTTTCATCTTGTCATCATACTACATGTCAGAGGGCTAATTCTGCTTGAAATACTTCTTGAATTGTTTCCACAATTTTTTTTTGTCATTGATCTTTTTCACCTGCTTGAGGTGCTCCCACCATATGGATGCTCTTCCATTAAGCTTGAAGATGTCTAACCTAGCCTTCATATATCCTAAATAGTCTTGGACTTGGAAATATTTCTTCATCCAAAGAAGCCAAGATTCAGCTTCTTAACCAATCTTTACCTCACCATTAAAGGTAGGAGCCCTAGGTTTTTTGAAGTTGTCATGTTAGTTGCTTCTGTAGTGACTCTTTCTCTTTTCTATGTGAAATGAAGAGCTCAAACCTGTAGTGGATCCTTCAGGGTCAGATGATCCCATAAAATGCCTCTTTCTCCTTTTGGTACTTATCTTACTACCTTATGGTTTTTCTGTATGATTCCCAAAGCTCATCCACATTTGGATGTTTTTCAAACTCTGTAGGATGGATGCATTCAACTAATTTTTCTCTTCCTGAGCTTTAATCAGGATTCTCATAGTGGTTGCAATATATGGGGGAGTATCTTGAAATATTATCCCATTAGACTCTATATCAACATTTCCAATTCGGGCATTTTCTCCCATAGCATATTCCTCATTCTCATAGGGATTTCGTGCATCATACATGTTGTAGGTTCTCATGGACAAGCCAAAACCCACTTTTTCAATCTGCACTATAACACTGCAAAATGTTTTAACAACATCATTTGTTAGTTGCATAGAAATTTCAGAATTAAAAACCATTTACTTACTAGGACCAATGTTGCAACCATTAGCTCTGATACCAATTTGTAATGCCCCCATACCCCATAATGCATATTAATTAAAAACTTTACTTCAAGAACCCTTGTTCTACTTTGAAACATAGGCCATATATGTTAACACACACTTCACTGTTCATTATCAGGATTAGAAATCACTGTAAAAGTTGTTCCTCCCTTGACATATCCCGTCTGCGACCGAAAACACCTTTTTCACATTGAACCTATCCTTTCCGCACTCTGCATTCCACACTTCATCTTTCTACCTTCCAACCTCGAAAATTGGGAGTCGAAAACTTAATGTGTGAGAGAAACCTTTAACCACTCTTCTGCCTTCTGTCTTCTACACTTCCTCTTGCTTCCTTTCGACCTCAAAAATTAGGAATCAGAAACTTAATGTGCGCTGAAAACCTTTGGCCAATATTCCACCTTCTGCACTTCCTCTTTATGCCTTCCGAAATCAGAAATTGGGAATCAAAAACTTAATGTGCAACAAAAAACCTTTAACCACTCTTCTTCCTTCCATCTTTTGTACTTCCGCTTTCCGCCTTCCGACCTCAGAAATTAAGAATTAGCAACTTAACTTTCGACCTTAGTTTTCTTCTACACTTCAAACTTCTGCTTTCTGATCTCGGACTTCAGAAATCCCAAAACACACTTTCTTATTTATTTCAACTTCCCTTTCCACCTCTCATCTTCTCTGTTCTGTAGGCAGATCCCAGGGTGCGGAAACACAACAATTTTTCCATGTTCAACTTTCTCTTTTTTCGGTTTGTGTCTTTTGCCTCCTGTAGATAGGTTTGAATGGGGGGAAACACTAAGTCAGATGCCTCTTGACTCTATTATGGGATTCTAGCCTCCATGAACTTAGGAAAATGCATTGCGAAAACACAAGGCATGTACAGAAGTAAAATGCAGGTAAACATAACAGAAGTAAAATTCGACTTTACCATCAATAAGCATTCAACATGATCATAATAACTCATAAGAAAATACATGGCATAAACAAGCATAATAGAGATAATTATATTGATGATTAAGCTGTCCCGCAACTAGCTATGTTGCTCCAACGTTCCACCCAACCATAGGCCAGTGTGTTCATTAATATCTCAACACCACTGCCACCCCTGAGCTGGGCATGATTTCCACAAGGAACTAGGGAACAATGTACTTACACATAGCCAGGACTGATAACACACAATCAATCCAATAGAAGGGTTTCATAGGATATTCAACCAAGCAATCTCAAATTTGGGTTTATCAGACTGTCCAGGAAAAAATACAAACACTATTGGGTTTCAGAGGCTACACAACTAAGAAACCAAACAGTTGGGTTTCACAGACTGTACAAAGTCAAGCCAACATCCACATTAACGACCAACCAAGCCAATAAAATGGGTTTCATATGATACTTAGCCAAGCCATATTTCACAGTTGGGTTTCATGAGTTGTCCAACCAAGGATTACACACATGGCCCAAACAACAACAAGAAACATCCAATCCAACTACCAATTGGGCTTCAGAGAATGCTTAGCCAAGCCAAGATCCAATTGGGTTTCACAAGCTTCCCAACCAAGCCAATATACAATTGGGTCTCACAGTTTGTCATCCAAGCCAATATCCTTTGCGTTTTAAAGGATGTGAAGGAAGTGGAAAGGAAGAATTAGGGAGCTCAACCACAGAGCTAATGAAATGTTCACAAGAACTATCTGGCCTGGCATCCACATTGCCTACACACCCATCATAAGAAAGTTTCCCCTTCTCTGCTACATAGTCCCTTGGTCTACACCTTCCCTTCCAATGCTCTTTAAGATGTGTATAGTAGATTCACCAGCCACTCTTATCTTATTGTGAGGTTCCACACTAGGTTTACCAAGCACATTCTATGTTTCTTCCACTCCTAAGTCTTGCATAAAGTTCAAACCCAAACCAAGGTGCACATATCACAACAAACCATAGGGAGACTCAGCAACATAGAGCTCCACTATGAAACAAAGATAATAGGTTTTCATACCATTCTGTAACACAAAGAAAACAACAAGGTTCACTAGCACACAGTTCAGAACAACACTTCCATGACTCAGGGTAGTCGAACAACAACAATGCCTGCATGAATGATAGAATTCCCAAGAATGAATAAGAGAGAATGAATAATGACCATCATGAATCCCTAGGGAAAACCAAAATATTTTTCTCTACTTGGAGAAAGGACTGACTAGGAATGCACCATGTGGTTACTTGCTGTAGAAGCAAGAACGCGACCTCCCAGACTACATACTTGCAAGTTTTCTTAGACACACAATCAGAATTCCATGCCTTGCTATGTCCAATGCATTAACTTCCTCATCCAACTTCTGAAATAAATTAATGATTGAGGACAAAGGACAAAAAAGGTAGCTGAGGGTTCATGGGTTTCCCCATTGACATCGAGTCACACCCTATTAGCTTAGGGGGTTTGACTAAATCCTCACCCTATCCTTTATGGAATCATTCCCCCATCTATTTCACATTTCATTCCTGTATCTAGCTATGGTATTTTATTAAATTGTACATTCACATTATATTCAAAATGCTCTATGCTTAACTTAGCACCAAAACCATAGGTATCAACCTTGATCACCTATCTGCAAACATCAATCAGTGGAAGGGCCTTAGCCTTGAGCTCCTTGCCATGATTCAAATACAATACATACATCATGTACAATATTAATACCATGGGGTCAAAAACCTGTGTGTTACATTTCCCTCCCCATTACAATAGCACTTTCCTCAATGCTTTGCAAAAATGAACAAAAATGCTGCACTGGCACCGCCTCAGTGCTCTGTAAAATTGACAAAAAATGGATGTGCCAATCACATGGCATCCTCCACCTCCCAAGTATCCTCCTCAGGACCTTAGTGCTCCCATTGCACCTTTACCTATCCTATGGATCAATTATGGAGCATTGTGACCTTCCTCTCGAGGATGCGCAATGGATCGGTTTGGAACTCTCCCTCGGGTTCCACCTGGATCACATCCCAATCAATCACATGGTTAGGGTCATGTACATATTTCTTAAGAAAATATACATGAAAAAAATTGTGAGCTCTAGTGTTAGAAGGAAATGCAAATCTATATGTAACTGGCCCTATTCTTTCAAGCAGTTCAAACGACCCACTCTATCTAGGTGATAGCTTGGCACAAATTCCAAGTGTCAAGTAACTCCTCCTTTCCTTCACTCTGAGGTAAACATGATCCCAAACACTGAACTCTCTATGCACCCTATGCTTGTCTGCATAGCTCTTATGTCTATTATGGGCTGCATTCAGATTCTTCTTGATCTTTGCAACCTCTTGCTCCATTTTCTTGAGAAATTATGGACCAATCATAATCTTGTTCACTGGATTATCCCATGTCACTGGTGTCCTACACCTTATTCCATACAATGATTCACAAGGATCCATCCCCAAGGATTCTTATTGTCCATTATTATAAGCAAAATATACCAA
>LPNX010770176.1:1326-14967 GCA_001517045.1 Pseudotsuga menziesii | reverse complement strand
TATGTGACATACACACCCCCTTAAAATGTAACATTGTCCTCGATGTTACTTATTCCTCATCCTCTGCAATCTCCTGGAACAGATTCGGGTATGCTTCCCGCATCTTACTTTCCAGTTCCAAGGTAGCTTCTTCAGGACTAAGGTGCTTCCATTGCACCTTCAGTTGTCCAATTGTGCAGTTCCGCAGAGTAATTTCCCTCCTCCCGAGGATACAGTCCGGTTCCACCAGAACTTCTCCTTCTGGTTCCACCTGTACAACATTCCAATCAATCACATGAGTAGCATCATGAACATACTTTTTCAAAACATAAATATGAAAAACATTATGCACTTTCAAGTTAGGTGGTAACGCTAATTGATATGCAACTTGACCAATTCTGGATAGAATTTCAAATGGACCACAGTAATGTGGTGCTAGTTTTGCACAACTCCCCAGTCTTCGGGAGCAGTTCTTTGGTCTTACCTTTATGAACATGTGCTCACGCACCTGGAACTCTTTGGGAGTTGTTTTCAAATCTGCTTGGCTCTTTTGTCGGTCCTGAGCTACTTTCAAATTTTCCTGCACTTGTTTCATAATCTGTTCCATTTCCTTCAATAATTCAGGTCCTAACACCAATCCATCTACTGGATTATTCCAGGATATAGGAGTGTTGCATTTACGCCCATACAGAATTTCAAATGGGATGAACTTAGTTGATGACTGATAGTTATTATTGTATGCAAATTCTACTAAATGCAAGTAGTCCTCCCACTTACCTGGCTGATCCTTAACATACATTCTTAACAGATCTTCCAGCACCTGATTCACTCTTTCAGTCTGTCAGTCTGTCTGAGGATGGAAAGAGGTGATGAATTTAAAGGTTGTGCTTAATCCCTTAAACAAGGACCTCCAAAAATTCCCTATGAATTTAGGATCCCTGTCTGAAATAATAACCTTAGGTACTCCATGTAACCTAAAAATCTGCTTTAGAAATATATCAGCTATATTGGCAGCCTTGTAAGTAGTCTTGACAAGAATGAAATGTGCTGCTTTACTTAACTTGTCCACCACCACCATAATTGAATCATTCTGATTTTGATTTCTGGGTAATCCAGTAATGAAATCCAAGCTGATTACTTCCCATTTCCAACTAGTAATAGGCAAAGGTTGCAGTAAACCAGCTGGATGTTGGTGTTCAGTTTTCACTTGTTGACAATCCAAACATCTAGCTATGTATTCAGCTACTTCAGATTTCATATTAGGCTAGAAATATTATTTTCTTAACATGGTGACAGTCTTCTAGTAACCTGGATGTCCTGAGTAAGGTGTTTTATGAACTTCATCCAGAATCAATAGTTTAACCTTAGGCACATTAGGCACATACAGTTTGTCCTTAAACAATAAAAATCCATCTTTATTTAGAAAATAACCTTTTATTAAGCTTTCTGTAGGTTCTTCTTTAGCTGTAACTTGTAATTTTTTATATATTTCATCATGTTCTATCGCTTCTGTCAGCTGTTCATTTAAATCAGAAGCATAAGTGCTGATAGCTGCTGTAAAATTTAGCTTTCCATTTCTGCTTAAAGCATCAGCCACCTTATTTTCTTTTCCTTTTATGTGTTGAATTTCGAAATCATATTCACTCAAGAAGGCTAACCACCTTGCTTGTCTTGCATTTAAGTTGGGCTGATCTAAAAGGTATTTCAGACCTTTATTATCAGTCATTAAAATAAACTTTCTGCCTATTAAGTGGTGTCGCCACATTTTTAAGGCATGTATAACAACAGCAAGTTCTAAATCATAAGTTGCATAATTATTTTCATGGATCTTTAACTTCCTGGACTCATAGGAAATGACATGCCCGTATTGAGTCAGCACACCGCCTAAACCATAATTACAAGCATCGGTGCATACCACAAAATCCTTATTAGGAT
Organism: Pseudotsuga menziesii; assembly: GCA_001517045.1. Lineage (NCBI taxonomy): Eukaryota > Viridiplantae > Streptophyta > Pinopsida > Pinales > Pinaceae > Pseudotsuga > Pseudotsuga menziesii. Next base: position 13,053 of record LPNX010770176.1, on the reverse strand, counting down.
CTGCTATTCTTAGAATAGGCGCAGTTGTTAATAAGGTTTTTCGTTTCTTAAAACTTTCTTCACACTTTAAGTTCCAATCGAATTTCTTGCCTTTCTTTTGCAAGGAAGTGATTGGATTAGCTATTTTTGAAAAGCCTTCAATGAATCTCTGGTAATAACCGGTAATTCCCATGAAGGACCTAACATCTGTTACGTCTTTTGGAATTGGCCAATCTTCGATTGCCCGAATCTTTTCAGGATCCACTGAAATCCCTTCCTTAGTCACTACGTGACCTAAGTACTGGATTTCATCCTTAAAGAAATCACACTTGCTGAACTTCGTAAAGAGCTGTTGCTCTCGCAGCTCTTGTAAAACTATCCGTAAGTGTTCCTTATGTTCCGCTTCATTTTTAGAATAAATTAAGATGTCATCGATAAATATGACAACAAATTTATCTAAATATTTATGCATTATATTATTCATTAGGCACATAAAGACAGCTGGGTATTTGGTAAGCCCAAATGGCATTACGACAAATTCGTAATGTCCATACCTTGTTCTGAAGACTGTCTTAAAAATGTCCTCATCTTTAATTCTTACCTGATGATATCCTAATCTCAGGTCTATATTTGAGAACACCGTAGCTCCACGTAGTTGATCAAAAAGATCATCTATGCGGGGCAACGGATATCTGTTTTTAATTGTCATCTTATTTAGTTGACAGTAATCTATGTATAGTCGCATAGTTCTGTCTTTCTTTTTGACAAAGATGACCTGTGCTCTCCAAGGGGACACACTAGGTTGAATGTACTTCTTATCTATTAATTCTTTTAACTGTGATTTTAATTCATTAAGTTCCAAAATATTCATGCGATACAGATCTTTTGAGCTAGGTACAACACCTGGTACCAGCTCAATAGTGAAATCTAGTTCTCTCCTGGGAGGTAATCCTGGAATTTCCTCTGGAAAAACATCAATAAATTCATTTAACACAGGAATATACTCTATTTTTAACTTATCTTTTTCAGATTTGCTTGCCTCATCTGTAATAGTTACAGCATAGGATTTGCACCCTTTTCTAACTGCTCTTTTAAGTTGTAAGGCAGAAATCTACCTAATTACAGTTTTCCTAGGAATACCTTTAATTGTTACTCGTTGTTCATTATTATTTACGCATGTAAAGGTTTTATCAAAACAGTTTAAAACTACTTTGTGCTGCTCTAACCAATCCATACCAATCAGTAAATCATACGACCCAAGTGGCAAAACATTAAGCTTAACTGTAGTTTTAAAATCATTCATAAGTAAGGCACATTCTTTCACATAACATGTTACTTTCCTTTTTGCCCTAGTGGCTAATTGAACTAACCAGGAATTATCAAACTTTTCAACAGTCAATTTACACTTTTCCACTATCTGAGGTGAAATGTAACTAAGACTAGCCCCTGGATCAATTAAAATGGTTATAGGGGTTTGGTTAACCGTACCTTCCACTTCCACCATGGAAGTCTGATAGTCAGCTTGGCGGTTCTCCAATGCTGCATTTATTCTGGGCATAGTCCTTGCAAATTATCCAACAGTCATTTCATCCTGTACAATGTGAATATTGTTGTTCGACTTTTTCCGATTTGGGTAGACCGAGGCATAGTGCGGTCCATTGCACTCCCAGCACTTAACAGGCTCCTTTCGCTCAAAATTCTTAGTGAAGTTCCCATGATTGTTTGCAGCTTCCTTGCCTTTAAAGTTACTGGAATTATTAGAATTATTAGAAGCACCATTTCTATTTCCCTGGAAGTTTTTACTGTTAGAATAATTTCTGTTTTTATTATTCTCGAAATTTTTCTAGGGTACAAATTCCTTTTTCTTGAACTCAGGCTGATTATTGTTCTTTTTAGCCTTCCAGTTGGCTATACCTTCTTTCTTTTTGTTCTGTTCAAAATAGAAATTAGCCTTCCGCATGGCTTTTTCCAGAGTCTTAAAGTTATCATACTCGATTCTGTCCTTGATATGATATGGCAGACAGCTGAGAAACCGCTGTATTTTAGGTTTCTCATCGACTAAATAAGGTACATACCTCAACAAGCTTAAGAATTTACTGTTTAGATCCTTCATAGTCATGGATCCTAACTTTAATTCGTAAAATTCTTTAGCTCTTTCTTCATAATATTGTTCGGACATAAATTTCTTCTTGAAGTACCTTTTAAAGGTACTCCAATTGACTTCTTTTTCTTTGATCCCCTTGACTCTTTTCAGATCTTGCCACCATATATCTGCTTTTCCAGAGAGATTATAGATGGCCATTCTTGCCTTCAGCTGATTTGAATAATTGTATATCTGGAAATACTTCCTCATCCCGGATAACCAGGACTTTGCTTCTTCCCCTTTTTCAGTCTCTCTGTTGAAATTTGGGGGGTTTATTTTTTTAAACTCCCAGGAAATCTCTTCATATGGCCTGTACTTCTTCTTTCTATTATACAACTCACCCTCACTACTGTCACTAGTAGAGTAATAGTTGTGTTGTTCCCTGAACCCTTCAGACGATGAACTACTTTCAGCTTTAGCCAGTTTCATCTTTTTAGATCCTTTCTGATGGATAGCTTCCTCAGATTCAGATCTTTTGCTCTTCCCTTCTGTCTGGAATTTTTCTATAAAAATTTGGTTTAACTCCTCCTGAGTCTTTAATATCCTCTCATTATCCCTTTTGACTGATTCCATTTCAGTCTTCAAATCCTTTATAGTCTGTATCAGCTCTGAATAGTGAGCAGTTACCTCTTCTAACACAGGTTCTCTATACATCTGTCTTGTCTCAGTGTTTGGAGACTCCTCCTCAGCATATTCTCCTAGATTCTCCATACCTGCCTGTTAGATTCAGAAAAAGAAATTTTCTGATCTTTACATAAAACAAAATACAGGTTAGTATATTATTTTTTTACTGTTCTACGGAAACTAGTTGGCCACATCAAGGCCTAGTATTTGAACCATGCTCTGATACCACATGTCAAAACCCAAAATTTTCTAAAAAATTTAAAACTTTTAATTTACATAATATTAACATAATTGCAGTTAACTAATCATTTAATTAGTTAAGGGTTATCACCTTATTATTAACATTCATCTGTTATTTGCATAGATTGATAGAACAGATCTTTTATGTTTACGGACTTGTTTCTTTTTGCGAACATAAGGTGGGGCTGTCATGAAAAACTGGGCTTACTTAGCTTTTGAGCTAATGTAGAAAGTTTCTTCTTTCCTTACAGATTACAGGTAAAGAGATTTGGCTGCTGTAATAAAAATTCTAAAGTCTTTATGTACAAGTTTGTTTGCAATTCAAAGTTCAGTAAGACAGTAGTAGCTAAGCACATATCAATGCTTACTGAGGTAAAATCATTATCTGTTCTTCATTCTAGTAGAGGTAGATTTATAATTCTTACGATTACTGAACTGTTTGATATCTATCATAGTTATCAGTGTCAAAAGATCTTTAAATATCATTGTTTACAAGTAGAATATGAAAGTCAAAAGTTTATGTTTAAGAAAGCACAAATACTCTTACTTCGTATAGTGTATAAAGAAGGGGGTTTATAATATACTGCTACCAAAAATTAAACTATTCAAATATAAGAATAAACTTATACTGTCGCACCAGGTCTTATATACATTACCACTGATTCGTACAAGTTTCAAGGTCTAAGCCTTACTTTGATAAACTTTCTCTTAAATGACTTCACCTTCCTATGTGATAGAATTCTAAGTTTAAGGACATTTAATCCAGATGTTGCACTCATCAAATATTTAGTTGCCATTTCCTCTTGTAATATTTTATCCAACTTAGATGACTATGGAAAAACCATAAAGGTTAACATTATAATACCAGAGTTACTATGGTTGAATCTACAACCTCTTTAAAGTGTACCAATAGTATACTCTATAATTACAATATAAATGTTGGTGGAATACTTGTAAAACTAACCTTCTTACTTAACCAAAAGTATAAAAATTCCACCCTAATAATCATGTTACAAACCTATTCTATTAAGACTATAAATGTTCAAATTCAAGGTAGTCATTTACCCGGATGAACGGTTCATAAACAAGTCCATGACAATTTAAGTTTAAAGTCTTCTCTAAGGAGAACTCTTAAAATCTTTACCTTAGACATTTCAAGTTTGTAAATAAGATGGTGTTATTGTATTTACCACTCTAAATGTGGTGTTCATTAAATCAAAGGTTTATTAAATACCATAACATGTTACAAGGTTCTTGCCATATTATTAGTTGTACCCACGATGAACTTAATGTTATCAGTTTATTGCATCGCATGCATCGTGATAAGTTCCAAGGTATAGTTTTATGTGCTATTATAATTATTGTTATTATTTTCCAATAATAGGTTGACTTCAGCTGGGATTATAGTATAGTCTTCAAGATAGCCAATGATTGTCAACAAGAGTTTTCTCGTGATTTTTCTCCTCCAAACTATGGAAATATTACCCACCGTGAGTAATTTATTTACATGGCGATGTGGCTTCGTGTGAGCCAAGCATTATGGTATTTAAAAGGATCATTTCTAAACCTAGCTCATTGTTCTCCCTCACCTTTAGGCACTCATCCATCTTCTGCGAGTAAGCTGGCCATTCTGTCACCTGGGTAGTGCTATGAATGCCTTCGGCTTATTCCTCTCTGGTTTGCTTGTGCAATTGCACCCAAGTGGGGGCCATTCCTTAGCGTTTCTCTACGCCATGCTTACTCATTCTCCTTTTGGTTTTTCATTGCCTCAACAGCTTAAACTTTAAACCCTCAACTGTATCAGTCCTCACCATATTCCTTCAATTCACTACTATGGAAGTGGCTTCTTCTTCTTTCAGAGTATTGTGGCTTGATTGCACTGTATACTGTGTGTTATTTGTAAGGGAATAACATCACAGCTATAGGGTTTTACCCTGTCCATTGAATAGCTGGGGTTTCTCTGCTGTCAGGGGTTGGGAAGTATTGTAAACGCTGCCTCCTGCTCGTGCTGTCAGTGGTCACTGCAAAGCTGGTCATTACTTTAGAAGCCGAGGTAAGGTATTTTCATTCTTTTTAATGATAAGCTCATTTTCTTGTTTACATATTTCCTTTGCTTTTAATATGTATTTAACAACTGGTCTTACGTTGGTTTTCCAGTCACGGCCTGCTTCTCTTCTTTGTTCGCATAAAGAGTACGAGTTGTGGCGATAAGAGCCACGATAAGCCTTGGTTTCTCCATGGCTCATCCACCTTGTGTAAATCCTTATGGGGTAATGAAGTATTGGTCATTGCGGCTTGTTAGACCCTCATGGTTTTTAATTGTTTTTTATTGTTTGCTCGCTGTTAAACATCGTTGGGTTAAGGCCCTAGCTCTATTGTAGAGCTCTCCGGCTTCGGCCGTGATTGTAAATTTTGTTTTGTTTAAAAATTATGCTTATAGTAAAGAACAGGCTGTAAGCCTTCATGTGTATTTTCTTAATATGACCGTGGGTTAATATTACAAAACTGGTTTTTACTGTCACTTCTTTTTGTATAATCTGAAGGAACAGGGTTTTTACCCTAGGTTATTTATAAATAATTATTACTGAACTCCTTCTCGGCCTTCCTCGTTTACTTACATTAATGTAATTTTTAAAGCTTACTAAATTTAATTTTAAAAACCACGACTGTGAGTAAATACTGTTAATTCCACCGTTTGTTGATTTATTTTCATAAATTGGGTTTTATAGGGTTTAACCCTATTTGACAGTGAAGGAAAAATAACTCTGTTTTTTTTCTTTTTTTCCTTTTTAAAGTTACTATTAAGTTAATAAGTTCTTCTGCAAAAATTAGGGTTACTAGTTATTTATAATTAAGCTCGAATAAAGGAGTATCGTGAACTTCTGTTATTTTCTTCCTGCACGAAATGCATTTGATTTATTACTGTTTAAGGATAATACTATTATTAGGGTTTATGTAACTGATTTATAATCTAACTTTCTTGTTAATAAGAAATTGTAATTATTGAAGTTTAGTTTATACCTTTTAAATGATATAGGGTTTTTATGTCTTTCATTTTAAAATAGTTTTAAGAACTGTCAGTTTACTTGTATACTCAGACAGTATAAATAGTTCTGGAATATACTTGTAATAACAAGAATACTACTTTATATTAATAGTAATAATATTTCTATACTGCATAAATAAAGTACCTTATTAATATTATAATGTCTATATTATCTCTCTGTGATTTCTATAGTCTCTACATTAATATCCTTAGCTTATTTTGTAAGTTTATCGTATATAGTACTTGTTATTTGATTCTTGTGTAAATTATGCTATACTATCTATGTTCTGTTGTAATTAATTTGTTTCCTTAGTTATGATATTTATCTATATATATATCCAGGTTTAAATTAACTCTATCCATAGTTTATCGTATAAGTACAAATATAATCATTTATTCATATTCTAAATAAACAGAATAACAGCTCTGGAACTTGTTCGAGCTCAGTTTTAATAAAATAAGGAAAACGATGAAATGAAAAACATCACAAAACATTCATAACATCCAGACCAGAATGGTTTAGTAGTAGTATCTAGTCATTATATAATTATTCCTATTTTTTAGTTTATTATTAGACATTTAGTCATGAAGTTATTCAAATATAGAAGAAAGGAACTGTATGGTAAAACAGGAAATAGATCTAGTCTAAAATCTACTATTTATTTTTTACAACTTAAAAATTACTGAAAGAAAAATACATAATTAACTAAGAACTCATACAACTGTCAGTAAAATATCTTTTCTGAAAGATAGATAAAGAAACTACTACTTTGCAATCTCATCATACTATTCTTATTTAAATTTACCCCTATGCTGGAGTACGGTCTGGTAAAACCTAGATGTGGAAAAACACAGAGGGTATTTATCTTTCATCAAAGATTCCATTACTAATAAAATAAAACATTTACATCATTTAAACCAGTTAACTCTTATATCATAAACTACAAACATAATATTCAACCATTCACAATATTTAAACAAGACAATTAAGTGACAGAACCTGCTTGATCTTTGGACAACAACAGCAATGGGAGGTCATTCCTCCCTACCAATTCCTGGAGAGCACTCAAACAACAACTTCTCAGGACCCCCGAGCTTTCTCTGGTCTCCCTGGATGGAACTAGGTGCAGCAAAAGTCAGATACCAGTCTTCAAACTCAGTATTACTCCTGAACTTAACAGTAAGTTCTCCCAGCTAACAAGCTGTAATAATCAAGTTACTGCAGCATTCCTCTCAGAAAAACTCCCTTACTGTTTTTCCCTCTTTCCACAATGAATTTCCTGAATAACATTCACCTGAATGAATTCTCTATGGAAAATATCTGAGCAGCCTCAGCTCTCTTCATTGAGTACTTTTAAAAGATTGCCTAGGTATTTTTGGGTTAGTTGTCATTTAATGAGCCACCTGCTTTGATCCCACTTTCTTGGGGGATCATGACCCCAAATATAGGGAAGTTTCCACCTACAACTTAGGAAGTGTTTGAGGATGTTTCCACTTGTCTTTTTCCCTCCACCTAGTTCCATCCACCACTTTGACCAGTAACCTCTTTTTAACAGCTCTCCCATGCTGTTGTATCCACAATTTATTTATTAATAATAAAATATTCTAAATTTACATTCCACTTCTGTTGACTCTGCTGAGTCATCAGTCCCTACTTAGCATTAAATTTAATATAATGTCTCAGGAATATAATTAAAACAATTAACATTATTTTACGAAATTGGGGTATGTGACAATGGATGCATTCAGCTGATTCCTCTCTCCCTGATCTTTAATTAGGATTCTCATGGTGGCTGCAATATCTGGGGAGTGTCTTTAAATATTCTCTCATTCTACTTTGTATCAACATTCCAAACTTAGACGTTTTCTCCCATAGCATCATCTGCGTGCTCGTAGGGATTCTATGCATCATACATGTTGTAGGTTCTCATGGCTGAGCCAAAAATTGACTTTTTCAATATGCACCATGAATCTGAAAAATGTGTTAACAACATCATTTGTTAGCTACATATAAATTTAAGAATTAAAAACCATTTACTTACTGTCACCTGGCCCATCTACGCCCAATGTTGCAACCATTAGATCTGATACCAATCTGTAATGTCCCCATAACCCATAATACAAATTAATTAAAAATTTTACTTCAAGAACACTTGTTCTCCTTTGAAACACAAGCCATGGACATTAGCACACACCTCAAACTTCATTATCATGCTTAGAGACCACTATAACAGTCGTTCTTCCCTTGACAGATCCCTTCTACGATCAAAAACACCTTTTCCACACTGAACCTGTTCGTTCTCCACTCCATGTTCTGCACTTCCTTTTTCCACCTTCCAAAATTGAAAATCGAGAGAGGAAACTTAATGTGCACGGAAACCTTTAAGCACTATTTCGCCTTCTTCCTTTAGCACTTCTGCTTTCTGCCTTCCAACCTTGAAAATCAAGAATGAAAAATTTAATTTGTGACGGAAACCTTTAACCACTCTTTTGCCATCCACACTTCCTCTTTCTTCCTTCCGAACTTGGAAATTGGGAATCACAAACTTAATGTGTGACATAAACCTTTAACCACTCTTTCTCCTTCTGTCTTATGTACTTCCTCTTTCCTTCTTCTGACCTTTGAAATCGGGAATCGAAAACTTAACTTTTGACCTTAGTTTTCTTCTACACTTTCGACTTCCACTTTCCGACCTTGGACTTCAAAAATAAAAAAAAACAATTTATTCCTTATTTAAACTTCCATTTTCACCTCCCACCTTTTGTAAGAGGATCCTGGGGTGCGGAAAAACAACAGTTCTACCCCGTTCAACTTTCCCTTTTTCTAGTTTTTTCCTTTTGCCTCCCACGGGCAGATTCCAAGGGGTGGAAAAACTAAGTCAACTGCCTCTTGACTCTGTAATAGGCTTCTAGCCTCCATGAACTTAGGAAAATGCATTGCAAAATCACAAAGAATGTACAGAATTAAAATGCAAGAAAACATAACAGAAGTAAACTTCTACTTAACCATCAATAAGCATTCAACATGATCATAATAACTCATAAGGAAATACATGGAATAAAAAAGCATAATAGAGATATTTATCTTGTTGATTATGTTATCCTGCAACTAGCTATGTTGCTGTAATTTTCCACCCAACCATAGGCCAGTGTGTTCATTAATATCTCAACACCACCACCATCCCCTAGATGGGCCTGATTTCTACAAGAACTAGGGAACACTAGACTTACACATAGCCAGAGGTCATAACACACAGTCAAGCCAACAGATGGGTTTCACAGGATACACAACCAAGCCATCTCACATTTGGGTTTATCATACTGTCTAGGAAACAATCGAAACACTTATGGGTTACATAGGATACATAGCTAATCCAACAAACAATTGGGTTTCATAGACAGTGCATAGTCAATCCAACATCCACATTAAGTACCATCCAAGCCAACAAATAGGTTTCACAGGTTTCTCATCCAAGCCATGTTTCACAGTTTGGTTTTGCGGGATTTCTAGCCAAGAATTGCACACATGTCCCAAAGAAAAACAAGACAAAACCAAGCCATCTACTAGTTGGGTTTCATAGTCTTCCAAGCCAATCCAAGATCCAATTGGGTTTCACAGGATTCCTAGCCAAGCAAATATACAATCGGGTTTCAAAGGATTTCACCGAAGCCAATATCCTTTGGGTTTCATAGGATGCTAAGGAAGTGAATAGGAAGAACTTATAATCTATTGAGCTCATCCGTAGAGCTAAGGACACCTTCACAAGATCTATCTGTCCTAGCATTGACATTCCCTAGAAAGCCAACACAAGGAAGTGTCCATTTCTTTGCTCCACAGTCCCTCGGGCTACACCTTTCCTTCCAGTGCTCTTCAATATGTGTAGAGAAGATTAACCAACCACTCTTATCTTATTGTGAGGTTCCACATTAGGTTCACCAAGCACATTCTATGTTTGTTCCACTCCTAAGTCTTACATACAGGTCAGACGCAACCAAGGTGCACAAATCATAAAAAACCATAGGGAGACTCAGTAACACAGGTCTCCACTCTAAAACATAGATAACAGGTTTGCATACCACTCTGTAACACAAAGAAAACAACAAGGTTCACTTAAACACAGTTCAGAACACCATGAAACTATATTTCCGCAACTGAGGGTAGTTGAACAACAACAATGCCTTCCTGGATGATAACATTCCCAAGAATGAACAAGATTGAATTAATAATGACCATCCCGAACCCATGAGGAACAACAAAACCTTTTGCACGTCTGGGAGAAAGGATGGAATAGGAACACACCACATGGTTACATGCTGCAGAAGTAAGAGCACGACCTCCCAAATAGCATAGCTACAGGTTTTCTCAGACACACAATCAGACCTCCATGCCTTACTCTGTCCAAGTCATTAACTATCTCATCCAACTTCTGGAAGAAATTAATGATTGAGGACAGAGGAGAAAAATGTAGCTGGGGGTTCATGGGTTTCCCCATTGACATTGGGTCACACCCTATTGGCTCAGGAGGTTTGACTAAATCCACACCCTATCCCTTGTGGAATAATTCCCCCATCTCTTTCATGTTGCAGTCCCATAGCTAGCTCTGGTATTTTATTAAATTGTACATTCACATGATATTCAAAATTATATGTTCTTAACTTAGCACCAAAAACATAGGTATCAACCTTGATCACCTATACACACACATCAATTAATGGAAGGGCCTTGGCCTTGAGCTCCTTTCCTTGATTGAAATACAATACATACATCATGTACAATATTAATACCATGGGGTCAAAACTAAGGTGTTACATCAATTGACAATGAATGGTGCCAACGCCTAATCCCTTTGATCAATACACGGTGTAGGCATGGTAACACTCTGTATCTATGCAGAAAAGGCGGTGCTTGATTTTCACAAGGAAAAAGAGAATATTTATGAAGCTTCTCGAAGATCATCTTTGTGGCACCCTCATCCCTACCTTTGTGAACCACCCAGACTAGAGACCCCCCCTAGTAGGACCTCCCTTGCACCTCATCCACCTTTTCCTCGACCATTCCTATCCTCCCAAGAGCTATAAGTACTAGTTCACCCTTCATGGGTAAGGAGAGGAAAGTTATGCTGCTACACCAAAGTTCTGGCCAAATCTAGGGTGAGCATAGAGAATACAAGTTGAATCTTTGAGGATAAGACTTTGCAAGATAGGAGACATATCAACACTAAGGCATAATAGTTGTAATCTCTCTCTTTTATTTTACTATGCAATAAAGAGTTCCTTTCCCATAATTCTTATTGTGTTTCAATCACTATTTTTATTGCGTCGAGAGGCACTCTACAACCTAGTACAGGGGAGATGTTGTAGCATCCCTGTTGGGACGAATTAATGTAGTTTTAATTCAGTTGTAGTATTTGCCCAACCATTCAATTTGTCAATCCGAGGTTCGTAGGCTTATGAAGCACATGCAAGACTGAAGCGTAATTAAGCTAATCTAACCCCTTGTGAAATAAGAATAATCTAATCTAACCCCCATTAAGTTGAAACACGCAATTGCTAATCTAATGCAGGAAGGTGAAAAACACGACTAAAAGTAAATTACATAAAAGAAAGACAACATATGAAGAGAAACAAGACAATACATGTGAGCTCACATTAACAATCAAGCAATCTTAATTTACATCACAAGAATCAATTACAA
>LPNX010770167.1:50931-68610 GCA_001517045.1 Pseudotsuga menziesii | reverse complement strand
GACATAATGCCATGCATTAACTGTGGAGAATAACGTGTCAATTAGACAGCATCAATGATTAAAAGCGACTGCAAGGTACATTCATGCCATCGCACGGGATGAAACGATCGACGGCCACGATTACAGTTCGAAAATCAAGAAGACTCCATTAACCAGGGTTAACCCTCGCTCGTTCTCCAAGAACCTTCGCTTCGCTCCAAGAACCTTCGCTTCGCTCTCTCTAATATGGGGGAGATGTTGTAATATTCCTACCTAACAAAACAATAAAAAAGTAAAAATTTAATTATCCGTAAAAAAAATATGTGGGTCAAGAAAAAAACACAAAATTGAATAATGCACAAAAAAATGTTGGCCTTGCACATGGTTTTCATTATAAACAACCTATGGTTTTATTGTACATGGTTTAGGAGGCTTTGGGCATGGTTTTTAAACCATGTGCAAGGCCTCCTAAACAACCCATGGTTTTATTGTACATGGTTTAGGAGAGCCTTGCAAATTGTTTTAAGACCATGTGCAAGGCCTCTTAAACAACCCATGATTGTAGGAGGGCCTTGCATATGGTTTTAAAACCATGTGTGGGGAAATGATGCAATGTTCGTTCGTAACAAAATAAAAATATTATATGTCGGCCATAAATAATATTAAATAATAATAATAATAAAATTATGTGTGGACCTTAAATAAAAATATGTGTCTTTTGGTTTGAATCAAATCAATGGATACCTAAGAAGAGGTTTGCACCTCGAGAAATTTGATCCATCTCGGCGCTTGATAGAACCTAGGATTTGGATCTACCTTGATGTAAGACATGTCCAATTTATATATCACATTATATGATTATGTAACTTATTATGTAACATAATGTTTTGACATAATAATAATTGAGTTAACATAAATTTTAATGAAAAAATATAAAAAAAATAAAACAATGTGAAAATAAATAAAAAATTAAAATAAAGTAACTTAAACTTTTAAAGAATAGGAAAAAATAATAAGTAAAACAAAATAAAACAATAATAATAAATAAATAAAAATAAAACAATGTGGAAAAATTAAAAAATTAAACATTGTTAATATTTAAAGTATGTATTTAACATAGTCAATTAAAATGAATTTAAAACATGTGTTTTTGACTCCTCAAAATAATTTTAACATTTAATTTTGAAGTGAGTCAATTTATTCCAAAGAAAATTTAAAACTCCATTCTAATAATTCCAATAATTAGTGACTCAATTTATTTCAAATAAAATTTAGAACTACATTCTAATAATTATATGAGGGCTTTTATAAATCTCAACTTTAATATTCAATTTTGAAGTGACTCGATTTATTCTAAAGAAAATTTACAACTGTATTCTAATAATTTATTTTAAAAAAATTGAAACTCCATTTTAATAACTTTGGATAAAAGTTTCTTATAATAACAAGATTTTGATAATTTTCTTTATGCTATCCATTAAATCTTAAATTTAATTCACATTTAAAATATTATTCTCATCATTCTTACTAACCCAACCTATTCTATTTTGAACACAATCAATTGCTATATAAGGAATTAAATATTAAAATTAACTTTTTTAAAAGTTGAATTAACTCTTTCTTAAGGCTTCCTATTTTTTGAAGAGTTTCAAGAAGGCACCCATTGGTAACTTTTGGAATTTGTGTGCTTTATTGAAGATAAGTGAACACAATTCATTGGTTACTTCTGGGATTTGGGTGCTTTCTTGAAAATGTGTGAACAGTATTTTACTTTTTTTTCTTTTGAATATTTTTTACTTTGAATATTATTGGATTATTATATTAATTTTTAAATGTTTAAAGCATACGCACATTAGGTTAATGTTGGGAAGCTTTATATGATTTTTGGGTTAATGTTGGGAAGCTTTATATGATTTATATTAGTATATAAAAACTTATAAGAAATAAATGCTTAGATAAAAAAATTAAACTATTTGCAAAATGTTTCAAGCAAGTAGAGAGATTGTGTAATGCATATAAAAATAATATTTTGCTATTAATTTTTGCTTAGATATTTTATTTATTATTTGAAATATTTTTTTACACAAAGTAAAAAATAAAAAAATTGTAATGAATTGTTTTGTTATTAATAAATGATATTGATTGGACAAAAGTGGAATAGGTATTGAAGAGTGTTTGATGACCCACAAGATGAAAAGACAAGTGGTTGAAGCTACTCACTGAGAACTCAAGGTGTAGGAGGCATCTTCCCCAAAACCAGGTCTCAATTCCTAGTTGAGTGCTATAGAGAAGGAAGCTCATAATTGACCAAGTCCTAGGAAAAATACTATATAATAGTATGTCCATTAGGATTGAATATGACAATGCAATATATGGCATATCAAGTGGATTTTTCTCTTGTCAGCGAAAACGCTTGGGAGTTCTGGAGCAAGTAACGTGGCTGCTCTGGGAGTTGGTTGGGAGGAATCGCTATTCCATTTATGTTTTCCCAGCAGTGATTCCTTGTTCTTACTCTATGTTTTAACTATAGTAGGCTATTTATTCTAGATCTAGATTTGCTGCTATATTCATTAGTAGATATGTGTTTACTTAATGTCATTGCACAATTATCTAACATTTATCGATTAGATCTGGTTTATTTATCAATCGTAAAATTGTGTATGTTTTCATTTATATCTAGGAATGATTAATTCTATTTAGGAAAGTTTCTTAGATCGGGCATCCATACCTGAGTTAGGAATTTCTAAATCATTTTATATGTTGTAGAATCGAATTATTTCCTTAAATGTTTATATATCAATGAATTATATATGTTCTTTCTCATGCCATAGACCTAGTTATTTTTTTAATTCAATAGTTAAAGATAGTATGTTCAAATACTAAATGATTTAAACTAAGAACGAAAACAAGGAAAACTAATTAAATAAACTAGGATCAAATGATTTATAAACTAACAAGACACACATACAAATATTTACGATTTATAATCTAGACCTAACCAATAATCCAAGAATCGCATTCATCTACAGTCGTAGAGATATTTACATACAATATAGATATTATATAAACGGTCACATATAGAATTGTTATACCTAACATATAACTTATCTAACAAAATCCTTTACGGATCTAATGCTAACAGTCTTTAACCAAACTCAAGGAATCCAAAATAATATGTATTACAAGTGTAAACAAATCGCATAAGCGAATCTTCCTTTTCCAAAGACCGATAGTAAGCCCATCTATGATGGTAGCCGACTATTAATGAAATAAAGTAAGGAGACCAATAAAAAATACAAAAAAAATTGCAGTCATGCATAATATCTTTTACGCCAGGATTCCAATAATAAACTACTCCATAGAAATCAAAAGACCCTATGGGTCATATTTATTAACCAATAACCAAGTTAAAGGATTATGTCCATATGCCCATTTTAATGGCTACCATTTCTTACGTAGGAGATAAACACAATTAACCTCTATAAATAAATTATACATTAGCTAACAAGTTCTGTTCATAAATGTTAAAATGACATATGGGTTAACCATAGGATTAACACTACAGACTTCCTATATATAAACATAACCTAAATATCTTTAAGCAACAATATTATCAAAACATATCATGGTTGGAAGTCCATCGAAGGATGGAATCCATTGATTAACTCAAAAGAGTATACAAGTATAACCACAAAGTAACTCACAATCATAGACCCTAAGGGTCGTTCCATTTCTTTATACAGTAAAATTTATCAACACAATGTACACATACAGGGTGTGTCTATAGGACCATCTAAGATGGCTTCCACCTTTGTTTTGAAACCTTAAATAAACTTCAATTACAAAGTAATAAATGTGGTGGTAAGACCATCCGTGATGGCACCCATAGTACCCATGCGAGCACTAAAAATAAACCCTAATGCACTTAAAACCAATACAAAGAAGAGAGAATGACAATCCATCTGTAAAACAGAGTGTAAACCCCATTGGGGTTTGAACAAACACAAAGAAAACTTATCTTGCACAGAGATGGAATGGTTTTCCTCTGCTTGACCCCTTTTACTCAGGTTTTAGTACCTGCGATAAACCACAAAAGTAAATATTAAAAACAGTGGATGGAAATCATTAATTTTACAGGATGAAAATCGGAGCCGGGGTTTATGGTTCTTTACCTGCGTTCCAAGACGCAACCTTGGGAGTAGATGACCCTATTGCCTTCCTCGCCAGTGCTACCAAATTGCAAAAAATGCATTAGTTGTAGTGAAAACCACTTTAAAAAACTAACACTGTAAACAAGTCAAAAATGCTAAATAACTCTTTACCTTATGTGAGTTATAGGGAGGCCAGGTGTCGGCTCCTCCGGGAAGACCCTTATTTCTCCTCTTCCTGCACAAACCAATGTTGCAAGGTAAGTTATAGTTAAGCCAATAAAAATAAACTTCAAGTTAAAACATTTGCAATGTTAAACCAGGTGTACCCGGTGAAAGGCAGCAACGAATTCGAATCGATGGCTGAACGAAGTGTAATATCCCGAATTTTGAACTAACACTTATGGGCATAATCCCCATTGATTATGATGTTACTTTGATGTTTTATTTTGATATATTGGGTCTAGGACCCCACTTCATATGAACATGATAATTTGTTTGATATATTGGGTGTAATCCAATTACATATGTTTTATGTATGATTTTATGTGTTGGGCGTGGACCCTGAAGCACATGATTGATGAGATGTTTTGTGTTGAGCAAGGAGCTCTAGAGCACATGAGTATTTGACTGTTTGTGTTAAGTGAGAAGATCTGGAGCACATGAGTGTTTAATTTTTGTTGAGCGAGAAGCTCTGGAGCACATGCCATGTCTTGTTGTGTTGAGCTAGGAGCTCTGGAACACATGAATTATGTAAACCTTTGTGTTGAGCAGGAAGCTCTGAAGCACATGAAAAGATAATTGAAATTTTTGGGCATAAGCCCTGTAGTCTTCCAAGTTGATGTTGAGCATAATCTCTAGATCATTGGATCGTTGGCCATTGTATCCCTAGGTGTATCCTACAAGTACATCCTAGCATTAGTGTTGAGCGAGGAGCTCTAGAATTACACTAAGTTTGTAACTCCCTATTTTTTAGTGTTGAGTATGCACTCTGGATAAGCACTAGGAGTTACTGAAAAGAATTAATTATGTTGAGTGAAAATGACTCGAGTAAAATATTGATCTCATCTGACTTATTTATAAGTGATTAAATGAAATCTCAAATTTATGTATCTCATCAAGTACTGAAGAACTACCATGTTATACGAGGGAATCCAACATGCAAGGATGTTTAGAGTTGACTAGCCTAGTAGAACTAACCACCAACGTGACGGCCTTAATGAAGAAAGTGTCATAAGTTTAGGGATCATGTTATATGATACCTAAAGACAAATGTTAACCTATATATATATATTATACATGGTATGTATAAGAGTAAGAATAGTAATAATATTAAAAGTATAAGAAAGAAAGAAAGGCTCCATTTATTATTATTATTACTTAAAGATAATTAAATAGTATAATACCTACAAAAGTCCAAATAGGAACTCGTTAAAAGTTGCTAAGATAAATATTAAAAATGACTAAATAAAATAAATAGGGTTAAATCAATAAATCATAGGATTCTTGATTTAACTGCTCCTTTGACTGAAAATTGTGCCTATAAAGACCCAAGCCAAAGAGAGGCTTGGGGATCTCTTCCATATTTTTGAATTCATTATTCTGCCTGATTATTCTGAAGGGAGTTCTTGGAGAAAATTTTCCTAAGACGAAAAAGGAGAACCGATTCAGACTTGATATCCCAGTTAGGGAAGCCTTACCTTAGGAGCTCTAAGATACTTGCATGTTGGAACTAGCTCGGGGGGATCCAAATTAGAACCAAGAATGGTTCTGGGTCATGGTTGGGTGTAACATGGTAGTTCCCAAGTGATTCGGTTAACTATACAGAGGTCATATTTGTTTGTGAATTTGTTAATGCTGGGTAATTGAGTGTGCAAGTTTTTCAGCCATTGAAATAGCTTCACCATTGCAACTATGAGGTTCTTGATTTTTCCCTTTCATTATCTAAGTACATTTTTGGGTTCAGTATTTAAGGATGTTGTTTCCTAGTTTATTTCTAACCTTCATTTCCTATTCTGTAACTTAAGGGTTTATGATTTACTACTAAATCTATGTCTGCAATTTATTTCATGTTTAGAATATTTTATGTTTTATTTCTAAACATTAGGTCTGAAATTTATTCCTCTCTAAAGACAATCAAGGGTTTTGTTCTTCCAATTTAATTCTGCATTTTATTTCCTAGATTAAACTTTATTTTCCCTAGGACCTAGAACCACTCTAAAATAGAGTATATATGTATATTTATCTATGGATTCTACTGGCAGATTCCATATTCCCAGCAGACCTATACTTAGAAGTAAAAATATTAATTAGTATAATACCTAAACAGAAACTAGTTATAAAACACATTAAATTAAAGTATAGTAAAACAGAACCTAAGAAACAAACCATTCTCCATTATTTAAAATAAACATAACCATAATCAAATAGAATTGAAATGCTAAACAATCAATCTATCGAGACCTCCAATGGTCTGAAGCTACATTCTAAATAAACAACACTATAATCACATTATTCCATGCCTAAGAATAATCATCAACCCAAAGTACTAAAGCTAAACTAAAACAATCGAAGACCTATCACGGTCTCTATGTAATTTTATAAATAACCAATTTTATAAGCAATATCATTCCTCATTAACCAAAGTAATCCATTAATCAAATATACAGTCTAAATATCGATACCATCTAATGGTATGAATCTTATGTTTTAAATAAACAAAAATCAACATACATCCATCTCATGCATAATTAATCAAACCACAAAATATAACTAACCCAATCGTATATCCAAGTAACTTTACACATAATAAAACAACCTCATCATTATGCATAGAACCCTTTAAAAACATATCATAAATAAACAGAAGTCGCAGGATCGATTCTTGTAGGCTTGAATTCCAAACAAACCCTTAAAAGTAATCATTGTTTACAACTATCATGACCCAGAATCAAATCCTATAAATTCCATGCGTTACAATTACAAATCACCATATCGAATCCTGTAAGATTCGCTACCATCCTATAAACACTGTAAACATTTCAACATAATCTCTACATAGAGGGTAAAACCCCAAACTATTTCGTGGCCCTCGACCCTTTGCATTTCAAAACATTTAAACATTATTCCCAACCCATTAAAACCCTGTCAATGCTATGCAATTAGCAACGACACCCATTCAAAGGGTTACACCCACAGTCACGGCCTCTACATTTAAATACACAGAATAACCATAATAACGATTCAACCATGAAAATGATAATTCATTACACAGTCATAGCTCTAATGACGGGAACACCAATGCCACCTACGACATGGCTCCCAATGCCAAACAACACTATCAACATTTCCACATAAATAACTTAATACCATATTTATCAAACCACACAGATTCATGCTAACACTGAGCTAAGAGCCATCACCATAAAACACACACAGAATGTAAATGTTGTACATATCATAAATTTTAAGCCAAGTTAATAGTTTACACAGTTGTATAAATAAGGTATTGCACCATTGCAAGTAATGGTGTTGTCGTCGTATCCAAACTTAAAGATATTTACAATTCGTAGAGCCAGGGAATGTTCACCAAGGAAACATTACTACATAGAGCATCCATGAGCAAAAACCTGAATACATTAAGTCCATACCCGAAGGCACTAAACCCAGAAAAAAACCCCAAGTCTTAAACACAATCTTGATGCTTTACACAGACAGTTCCTATTCAAATCACAACCATTAAAACTAGACCAAACATTCAACCAATGACAAGTTTCAAACTCTGCCACGATATCCACACAAGAGAAGAAACAAGTTAAAAACTTGTTACAATAGCGCTTACCCGAAATGGGTATGGAGTTGACCTTAGGGCAACACACGACCCACGACCCACGTTTCCCAAACCCTTCATCCTACAACCAAAACAAGCTATGATGAGAAGTATGCTTGAACCCAAACTGAACAACAATACAACACTGATAAACCAGTAAGGAAGTCATACCTTCCAACGCAGCTAAACTCCAATGCTCCACGCCACCAAAAAAACCCGAGATAGAGCTCACGCAACCATGTTGCAAATGACCCAAACCATCGCAATATCCCAATCCCTAAGCTTGAGGCCCACGCATCCCAAATTTCATTAATGTCACCACCCTGGCCTCCAATAACTTAAATAAAAAACCATAGTGTATAGTTTATGCCACCCTTTAATATAGAGCCAAGTTTAATCAACGTGCAACATATAAAACCCATTATATATATCTAACACATAGGGTATAGCCATAGTCCATGGCATATGAAATATTCCATGGAGGGATAATGTTAAAGTTATAAACTTATACACCATGACTATAATAAACCTTGAACCATGTTATAAAATACTAAAACCATATACAATGTGTGTTGTGTAAATGTTTTTAATACAATTGCATTTAAATAAATGTCATAAAGTCCATTAAAATCAATAATAGGAACCAATACGATGTAGGCTAGTGAAAAATCCATCCTTGCTTAATTATCAACTGACAACTATCATAGTAATCACTAGGATAGGATTGCAAGTCTGTCGTTCAAGCCGGGTGCTAGTGACGAACGGGCAGTATGTCTTGTTCAGCTTTTATAAGCAGTTTCTATCGTCAAGTGCACCTGCATGCGACAAGGAAATGCATTAGTTCATAAGAAATAAGTAAGCCCCATAGTGACAAGTAGAAAACAGTTACCTTTCAGCTATTTACAAGGGAGACAAGTCTCGGCACTCCACCCCTTTACAATAAAAGTTAAGTCAGAATTGTTCATAAAACAATGAGTACATCGAACTTTATAACCAATGAGTACATACTCAAAACAACACGTACCTATAAATGCGTAACCATAGAACCAAATAGTAAAAAACATCATGACAACATGTATTACATTAATAACCACATCGAGAAATACGAGAGCAGGAAGTAAGAATATCTTACGACAATACAACACAGTAAACAAAGAATGGCACATTCTGCATAAGTGTAAATAATGTCCAGTTCACACAGTCAATGACTAGCCTAATAATTTTATTTTATTTTTCAAATTTTGGGGACATTACAAGTGGTATGAGATCCCACTTTCAAAACTAAGAGACCAAATGGGCGTACCAGACATTCGTTGCAAGGAAAATAAAGTATGATTTTAAATTGTGTTAACTAACAGAAATTTTTCCTGTTATTAAAAATTTTCAATTGCAGGATTTTAAAAGAATAGTTCAAATCATGAACACTGAAGAATATAACAACCGAAAAGGGAAGTTGAATACCCCCACCTAGGAAGCAGAACTGGTGGTGGAACTGAATTCTGATATAATGAAAACCATACAAATTATCCAAGAAGACTTGTAGAGTTCCAGAGACGATAATCTGAATGAAGGAAATGAATAACAAGCAATTAATTAAGCATTGCCGCAAAACATGACGGGAGGAAGCCCGCAGGGAAAAACCACTCATTCCAAAAACAGGTTCAAGAAAGAATTTTATCATAAACGGGCCAGCAGCCCGAGAGAAGAAGGTAAAGAAGAGCATACCCCTAAACCTCCAGAAGGAGATTATCATAGTATTTCTAGTGATGATTTTCTTTCCCCATGCAGAAAGAAACTGAGAAATGATGACAATCTTTAGGTAGAGTTCCAAAAAATAAAAGCCCCAGCCTATGAAGGAGAGATGAATGCAGGGGAAAAAGCTGAAGAGTGGTTGTTGGGTATGAGAAAATATTTTTGAGTTCATAAATACTCTAGCGAAATGAAATCTCATCTATCCATCTATAATTTAAATGGCAAAGCAGCTAGATGGTGGAGAGACTTGAAGCATACCAAGAAAGATGAGTTAAGAGAAATACGGTGGAGTAAGTTTCACAATATTTTTCAGGAGAAATACATGTCAGAGCAGTTCTTTCACGAGTTACATATGTGATCCATGACTATGGATGCTTTTATTAATATATTTTTGGATCTGTTGCATTATGTACCCTACATCAAGGATGAGAAAGTAAAAATACAACAATTTTTAGGATGTCTTCCTCCCAACTTTCGAGAGAGGATTGAATTTGACATGCCTAAAACATTTGACACCACCTTACACAAAGCTAGGATTTTCTATGAGTATGGACAAATAAGGCAAGAGAACCTTAACGGAAGTAGAGACAGGTCTAGGACGTTCTTAGATAACCACAAAACGGGATTTAACCCACCACCATATGAAAAATAGAACAACTGTTTTCCAACCACCAATAACTTCAACAAGACGGGTACAAATTCATATGTACCAGCTCCAAATACTAACAAGACAACAACAAATGGGGGAGCCAATGTTGCCCCACTGCAAATTAAATGTTGGAAATGCCAAGGGCCTCATTATGCCTGACACTGTAAGAATAAGACCAATGGGGTCTTGCACAACTTGCAGGAAGAACTAACTGTAGAGGACATAGTTGGAACATTGTGGATTTATGCAGCCTTGGATGGATGACAGGAATATCATCAGGCTGCCATGGTTGAGATAGAAGGTAAGATCTTAAACACATCTATTTCAATACTGATTGACCCCAGTTCTTGCCGGAGCTATGTATCGCCTAAAATTGTTGATGTATGTAAACTAGGAAAAATTAAACATGATAAACCTTGGCTGGTGCAATTAGCCACAAGTACGAAATGGAAAGTTTCAGAAATAGTTAAAGATTGTGAGGTAAATATGAATGGTTTTCCTACTAAAGTAAACTTGAATATCCTAACCTTAGGATCGTATGATATACTTATCGGTATGGACTGGTTGGAACAACACCATATCATGCTTGATTGCTTACAAAAATCAATCTTGTGTACATATAGCCAAGGGAATCAAGTGAAGATTCAAGGCATACCGAAGAAAGTTTCTGTAAGGAAGATATCTGCATTACAAGCAAAGAAGTGCATTAGGAAAGGCTGCAAACTATTTGCAGTAAACATCCAAGACATAGAATCTGAAAGAGAACAACACATAGAGGACTTTACAGTTCTTATAGATTTCAAGGACGTGTTTCCTAAGGAAATTCCAGGATTACCACCGAAATGAGACCTAAATTTTTCCATAGAACTGACACTAGGATTAGTTCCAGCTTCGAAAGCTCCTTACCACATGAGTGCACTAGATTTGGTGGAACTCAAACTATAGTTACATGATTTGATTGAGAAAGGATATATCTAACCAAGTGTGTCTCCTTGGGGAGAACCGATACTTTTCATAAAGAAGAAGGATGGTACGATGTGGATGTGCATCTATTACTGTCATCTTAACAACATGACTATCAATAACCAATACCCACTCCCTACGATCAATGATTTGTTTGATCAAGTAGGAGGAGCCAAGATATTTTCAAAGATCGACCTGCGATTCGGGTACCATCAGGTACGGATTCGTGACGAGGAAATTCACAAAACCACCTTTTGTACAAGGTACAACTACTATTAGTTTGCAGTAATGTCATTCAGGTTGACCAATGCACCCATGAACTTTATGTGTATGATGAACAATATATTCAATAATTATTTGGATAAATTTGTGTTGGTCTTTGTAGATGACATCCTAGTTTACTCTAAGAGTAAAGAGGAGCTTGAGGAACACCTCTGCATATGCTATAGGTGTTACGGGAACACCAGCTATACACTAAGTTTAGTAAATGTGATTTTTACAAACCACAGATATAGTACTTGGGTTGCATCATCTCTGATATGGGGATAGCTGTGGACTGAAAAATATTAAAGCCATAGAAGATTGGCCTACCCCTACTAGTGTCACCGACATTAGATCATTTTTAGGATTAGCCAGATATTATCGAAAGTTCATTGAGAAATTCTTGAGAATATATTGTCCAATGACTGCTTTGCAAAAGAAGGCAAATAATTTCTTATGGACGACCAAGTGTGAGGAGATTTTTCAAAATATTAAGCATCTTTTGACAACTGAACTGATACTACGAGTTACGGATCCCGATGGGGATTTCGTTGTTTGCACGGATGCAAGCAAGGAAGGGATCAAAAGAGTCCTCTTGCAAAACAATTACGTGATCTATTATGAATCGTGAAAGTTAAAAGAACATGAGCAGAACTATCCCACACATGATCTTGATTTAGCATCCATCATCCACGCCTTGAAGATGTGGAGGCACTACCTCATGGGAAGAAAATTCCTTCTAAAGACAGACAACATGAGTCTGAAATATTTATTTGAGCAACCAGATCTGAATTCCAAGAAATCCATATGGTTGGATTTCCTTAGCGAGTACCATTTCAAGCTAAACCATATAAAAGGCAAAGAGAACAATATTGTTGATGCTTTGAGCCGACGAACTCATATGATATTTTAGTTGACTGCAATTCAAACCGATTCGGATTTACATGAGAGGATTAGAATGACAAACATAGTTGACCCTTTCTATGTAGAAATCCTCAAGAAGATCCAAGAGGACAAGTTGTTTCAATAATAAAAAGAGTACAAGGTAGAGGAAAAAGGACTGTTATGGTCCAAGGAGAGATTGTACGTTTCAGAAGGAGGGGAAATTCAGTTTAGCAACCTAATGGAATTTCATCGAACACCCTACTCGGGGCATTCGAGATATCAAAAGATGATATCTGCCGTTAAGAGACACTTTTTCTGCCCTAAGTTTAAGGCCGACATAGCGTTGTTTATCATGAAATGTCAGGAATGTCAGGTTGTCAAAGATAATCATTGAAATATTACAGAAGTGCGGCCCAAGGGTAAGGGAGTTAATACACACATGTATTTCCGTGCTCAATTCCTTCTAAGCATTTGTTAGTACCGGAGTGGGACAAGGAGTTTATGGCTCACACGTTTTCGCGGCTTGCACCCTAAAAGCCAGCTTCTGGATTGGCAAAGCTTTAGGGAATGTATTGCACATATATACAAGTGGTGGCTCAACCGCGGCTCAAATGTGGGATAATTCCCACATGATTTTTTTCCCCAAGGGGCATATTCTAGGACTTATTTAGGAATTATTGAAACATTACAGAAGTGCAGCCCAAGGGTAAGGGAGTTAATACACATGTGTATTTCTGTGCTCAATTCCTTCTAAGCATTTGTTAGTACCGGAGTGGGACGAGGAGTTTATGGCTCACACGTTTTCAAGGCTTGCACCCTAAAAGCCAGCTTGCGGATTGGCAAAGATTTAGGGAAGGTATTGCACATATATACAAGTGGTGGCTCAACCGCGGCTCGAATGTGGGATAATTCCCACATGAGTTTTTTCCCCAAGGGGCTTCTTCTAGGACTTATTTAGGAATTATTGAAATATTATAGAAGTGCAGCCCAAGGGTAAGGGAGTTAATACACACGTGTATTTCTTTGCTCAATTCCTTCTAAGCATTTGTTAGTACCGGAGTGGGACGAGGAGTTTATGGCTCACACGTTTTCGGGGATTGCACCCTAAAAGCCAGCTTTCGGATTGGCAAAGCTTTAGGGAATGTATTGCACATATATACAAGTGGTGGCTAAACCGCGGCTTGAATGTGGGATAATTCCCACATGAGTTTTTTCCCCAAGGGGCATCTTCTAGAACTTATTTAGGAATCAATGAAATATTACATAAGTGCGGCCCAAGGGTAAGGGAGTTAATACACATGTGTATTTCCATGCTCAATTCCTTCTAAGCATTTGTTAGTACCGGAGTGGAACGAGGAGTTTATGGATCACACGTTTTCAGGGCTTGCACCCTAAAAGCCAGCTTCCGGATTGACAAAGCTTTAGGGAATGTATTGCACATATATACAAGTGGTGGCTCAACCGCGGCTCGAATGTGGGATAATTCCCACATGAGTTTTTTTCCCCAAGGGGCATCTTCTAGGACTTATTTAGGAATTATTGAAATATTACAGAAATGTGGCCCAAGGGTAAGGGAGTTAATACACACGTGTATTTCCGTGCTCAATTCCTTCTAAGCATTTGTTACCCATTCCAGAATGGAAGTGGGAAGTCATTAGTATGGATTTTATCACAGGTCTACCTAAGAGTAAGAAACAAAATGATTCTATCTTTGTAGTAGTTGACAAATTGTCAAAAGCAGCACACTTCATTCCAGTGAAGTCAACCTACAAGGAAGTACACATTGATGATATCTTCTTGAAGGAGATATTTAGATTGCACAGGATACCCAAGGAAATCATATTGGATTGAGATACTAAGTTTACCGGGAACTTTTGGAGATCCGTATTCTCTGGATTAGAGACACAGTTGAAATTCAATAATGCTTATCACCCGCATACAGATGGGCAGACAGAAAGGGTAAACCAGATTGTCAAGGACATGATTAGGATGTATGTTAGGAACAACCCCACCAAGTGGGAATATCACCTGCACCTTGCAGAGTTTGCGTATAACAACGTATATTAGAATTCCGCCAAGATGATTCCCTTTGAGGTACTCTATGGATGGAATTGTAGAACACCAATTACTTGGGATAGCCCGGTGGATCAGCTCATGTTAGGGCCTGACTTGTTAAAGGACTAGGAACAATTAGTACCAAGGTCGAGGTGAACCTTAAATAAGTACAAGACTGAAAGAAAATCTATGTGGATAAGAAAAGAAAAGATAAATATTATCAAATAGGCGACCATGTCTACTTGAAAGCTAAGTCACAGGACACGTCCTAAATGCCTCCGTGTCCCGTATTTTGGTGTCGGACATGAAAACAGCCCTAATACGTGTTGGACACAAAAATTTGCGTGTCCAAAAATCAGGACACGATCTGGCACGTGTCGGACACGTGCCTTGAACGTGTCCCAATTTTTGGACACGTGTCCTATAAAAAAAATGCATTTCGGGCATATAAAAAATGAATTTCGGGCATATAGTTTGTGGTTTGTCGCCGTGGTGTGAAAGACTATCGTGCTAATAGAATTTCAGAAAGACCCAAGAACAATATAATCCAAGGGAGTGCCTAATGCAACTCAAATACAACGAGATACTACCAGTAATAGAAAAGAAACATATATAAAAGAGCAAAATTGGATCAAGCCCAGCATGCAATAAAATCTACAGACCAAATCTCTATAGTATCTTCCTTTTTACTGTCTTACACAATGTAAAGTACGAGAAAAATATTATATAGTAAATCGTAATGTTTCTATTAGCTGCTAAATGCCATCTGATTTTGATAGGAAAAAAGACTTCTACTATTATCCACATTTCAAGTGTTGATGATTTTAACATAAGAATATAAGATTAAAGTTGTAACAGTAACAAAGAAACATTAACAACAGCAAAAGGTACCAAAATTTCTGGATGGAAGGGTATTCCATAGTGCATGACCAAACCATATAATGGATGAAGCATTTAAGATTTAGACATTTCATTGGACTTGGCAGAGAGCTGGCTCCTAGAGGATATACTTGAATGCTTGTAACATAATTCATGAAGAAATCAACTAGAATATTATTTCACACCCAAGCTTGAAGCAATACTAGCTGTTGATTCATTACCAAAAACTTGATGATACAGTAATGACATGATACTGAAACTTTATTAGGTAAAGGACACATACATGGAATGACATTCTGTTTGAACATCTAATAACCTTTTTCGGGTGCACAAGAGTCTTCATACACCAAATATAAGATAGTTTCAAGAATATCAACATTGTTAAGTGAACTATTTATCTGCAAAGACAAGAATGGCACCCTAAGAGGCAGGGCGACATATAACAAATAAAAATAATAAGGTCAGTCACCTCAAAACCCTCCCTATATAGTAGATACTAAAATCTAAATCATTGCATTGTCAAGAATATCACTGCAACCATGATCCCTCTCTCCTTACTCCCATTATTGAGCTATCAATGAAAAGAAAAACATGAAATCAAATATTCACATAAGAGACCAAGCAAAAACGTTGTGTAGCTAAAAGTCAGGAATGCATCTGATTACAAACATGGGAAAGCATGCCTCTCAGAGATACAGAATTAAGTCTGCCTTGGCACTTTAAGATTCAACATTGGACTGAGGATTTATCTCTTCGAACATCCCTATAAGGAAGGTTGGATCCTGGAAATTAGTTCCCTGTGTTGCATCAGCGCCCTCTATAAGTTGCTCCCAATAAAGTTCATCTCTAAAATGCATTATGATTGCCTTTTATTCCCTTTGCCACTTTTGAAAAATGACATGTAAGATAAGATTCATTGATAAATTATTAAATTATAATTTTATTATTGATTCATGATTGATTGTCAAATTTAAATTGAATGTTCAACTTGTTACTTCAATGATATTATGATTCAAATTTCAGATTGATGTATAGACTTCTAGTTTTTAAAAAATGTGGTATATTTAAAAAGTAATATATATATTTAAGTTTTTAATATATATATATATATATATAAATTTAAAATTTTATATATATATATGAAACGTGTCCTTCGTGTCCTGTTTTTGGGGTCGTCATGTCCCGTGTCGAATACTCGTATTTTCGTGTCCTCCGTGTCCTGTGTCCTCGTGTCATGTGACTTAGCTTGAAAGTAAACTTGAAAAACTAAGCTCGTTGAGCTTGGGAAGGTGCGGTAAGTTAGCACCTAGATTTTATGGACCCTTTGAGATACTGGAAAAGAGAGGGCCAGTGGTATATGAACTAGCATTACCCGCTCACATAAGAGTCCATAATGTTTTCCATGCATCAATATAAAAGAAATATGTTTATGATACTAAACATGTGATTAATTGGTCCATATTATAGGTGGAACCTAAAGGGAAGTTTTCCCCTAAACCTATTCATATATTGGACAAGAGAGAGGTGCAGCTCAGGAAGCGCACCATAGTCCAGTTGAAAGTGCAATGGAATCACTTCGAAGCTGATGAGGCTACTTGGGAGAATGAAGCCACCATGAGAAAGGCTTACCCCGCCTTGTTTCATGATTTCATTCTAAGTCCCTAGAACACCAGGGATGGTGTTTTCATAAGCAGGGCGGGATGCAATATCATGAATTTTTACCTAGAACTTATGGGAATAAGCCCCATTGATTATGATGTTACTTTGATGTTTTATTTTTATATATTGGGTCTAGGACCCCACTTCATATGAACATGATGAATTGTTTGATATATTGGGCGTAAGCCAGTTACATATTTTTTATGTATGATTTTATGTGTTGGGTGTGGACCTTGAAGCACATGAATGATGAGATGTTTTGTGTTGAGCAAGGAGATCTGGAGCACATGAGTATTTGAATGTTTGTGTTGAGTGAGAAGCTCTGGAGCACATGAGTGTTTAATTTGTGTTGAGCAAGAAGCTCTGGAGCACATGAGTGTTTTGTTATGTTGAGCGAGGAGATATGGAACACATGAATTATGTAAACCTTTGTGTTGAGCAAGAAGCTCTGAAGAACATGAAAAGATAATTGGAAGTGTTGGGAATAATCCATGGAGCCTTCCAATTTGATGTTGAGCATAAGCTCTGGAACATTGAATCCTTGGCTATCGTATCCCTGGGTGTATCCTACAAGTACATCCTAGCATTAATGTTGAGTGAGGAGCTCTGGACGTGCACTA
>LPNX010770167.1:0-50758 GCA_001517045.1 Pseudotsuga menziesii | reverse complement strand
ATTTAAGGATGTTGTTTCCTAGTTTATTTCTAACCTTCATTTTCTGTTTTGTAACTTAAGGGTTTATGATTTACTACTAAGTATATGTCTGCAATTTATTTCTTGTTTAGAATATTTTATGTTTTATTTATAAACATTAGGTCTGAAATTTATTCCTTTCTAAATACATTCAACGGTTTTGTTCTTCCAATTTAATTCTGCGTTTTATTTCCTAGCTTAAACTTTGTTTTTCCTAAGACCTAGAAGCACTCTAAAACATATTCTATATGTATATTTATCTATGGATTCTACTGGCATATTCCATATTTCCAGCAGACCTATACTTAGAAGTAAAAATATTAATTAGTATAAGCCCTAAACAAAAACTAGTTATAAAACACATTAAATTAAAGTATAGTAAAACAAAACCTAAGAAACAAACCATTCTCCATTATTTAAAATAAACAGAACCATAATCAAACAGAAATGAAATGCTAAACATTCAAGCTATCAAGACCTCTAATTGTTTGAAGCTACATTCTAAATAAACAACACTATAATCGCATTATTCCATGCATAAGAATAATCATCAAACCAAAGTATAAAGATAAACTAAAACCATCGAAAACCTCTCAGGGTCTCTATGTAATTTTATAAAGAACCAAGTTTATAAACAATATCATTCCTCATTAACCAAAGTATTCCATAAATTGAATATATAGTCGAGATATTGAGACCATCTAATGGTATGCAGCTTATGTTTTAAATAAACAAAAATCAACATACATCCATCTCGTTCATAATTAATCAAACCACAAAACATAACTAACCCAATCGTATATCCAAGTAACTTTCCACATAATAAAAAAACCACATCATTATGCACAGAACCCTTAAAAAAAATGGCATAAATAAACAGACGCCGCAGGATCGATTCATGTAAGCTTGAATGCCAAACAAACCCTTAAAATTAATCATTGTTTACAACTATAGTGACCCGAGGTCAAATCATGTGGAGTCCACACGTTACAATTACAAATCACCATATCGAATCCTATAAGATTCACTACCATCCTATAAACATTGTAAACATTTCAACATAATATCTACACAGAGGGTAAAACCCCAAACTACTTAGTGGCCCTCAGCCCCTTGCATTTCAAAACATTTAAACATTATTCCCAACCCATCAAAACCCTATCAATGCTATGCAATTAGTAATGACACCCATTCAAAGGGTTACACCCATAGTCACAGCCTCTACATTTAAATACATAGAATAACCATAACAACGATTCAACCATGAAAATGATAAGTCATTTCATAGTCGTAGATCTAATCATGGGAACACCAATGCCACCTACGACATGGCTCCCAAGGCCAAACAACCCTCTCAACATTTCCACATAAAGAACTTAATACCAGATTTATCAAACCACATAAAGTCACGCTAGCACTGAGGTAAGAGCCATCACCATAAAACACACACAGAATGTAAATGATGTACATATCATCCATTTTAAACCAATTTAAGAGTTTACACAGTCGTATAACCCAGGCCTTGCACCATTGCAAGCAATGGTGTTGTCGATGTATCCAAACTTAAACATATTTACAATTCGCAGAGCCAGGGAATGTTCACCAAGGAAACATTACTACACAGAGCATCCATGAGCAAAAACTAGAATACATTACGTCTCGGCCTGAAGGCACTAAACCCCAAGAAAAACCCCAAGTCTTAAATGCATCCCTGATTCTTTACACAGATAGCCCCTATTCAAATCGCAGCCATTAAAACCAAACCAAACACTCAACCAACGACAAGTTTCAAACTCTACCACGATATCCACACAAGAGAAGGAACAAGTTAAAAACTTGTTACAACAGGGATTACCTGAAATGTTTATGGATTTGACCTCAGGGCGACCCACGACCCACATTTCCCAAACCCTGCAACCTGCAACCAAAACAAGCTATGATGAGAAGTATGCTTGAACCCAAACTGAACAAAAATACAACACTCAAAAACCGATAAGGAAGTCATACCTTCCAATGCAGCTAAAATCCAACACTCCACGCCACCGAACAGACCCGAGACAGAGCTCAAGCAACCTTGCTGCAAATGACCCAAACCATTGCAAGAGCCCAAGCCCTAAGCTTGAGGCCCATGCATCCCAAAGTTCATTAGTGTCACCACCCTGGCCTTCAATAACATAAATCAAAACCCATAATGTATATTTTATGCCACCCTCTAATGTAGAGCCAAGTTTAATCAACGTGCAACATATAAAACTCATTATATATATCTAATAAATAGGGTATATCCATAATCCATGGATTATGAAATATGCCATGGAGGGCTAATGTTAAAGTTATAAACTTATACACCATGACTATAATAAACTTTGAACCATGTTATAAAATACTAAAACCATATACAATGTGTACCGTGTAAATGTTTTTAATACAGCCACATTTAAATCAATTAAATAAAGTCCATTAAAAACAACAATAGTAACCAGTACAACGTAGGCTAGTGAAACATCCAGTCTTGCGTAAATATCAACTAACAACCATCATAGTAATCACTAGGATAGGACTGTAAGTCTTTCATCGTCCAAGCTGAGTGCTAGTGACGAACATGAAGTATGTCTTGTTCAGCTTTTATAAGAATTTTTTGTCGTCAAGTGCACCTGCACGCGACAATGAAGGAAATGCATTAGTTCATAAGAACTAAGTAAGCCATGTAGTGACAAGTAGAAAACAGTTACATTTTAGGTGTTTACAAGGGAATAATTCTCGCCACTCCACCTCTTTACAATAAAAGTTAAGTCAGAATTGTTCATAAAACAGTAATCAAACTTTATAACCGATGAGTACGTAATTGAAACAACACATACCTGTAAATGCTTAACCATAGAACAAGATAGTAAACAACATCACGACAACATAGTAATACATTAATAACCACATCGGGAAATATGAGAGCAGGAAGTAAAAACAGCTTACGACAATACGGCACAGTAAACAAAGAACGACACATTTCTCATAAGTGTAAATAATGTCCAATTCAGGCAGTGAATGACTAGCCTAATATTTTTTTTATTTGCACGAAAAACATGGCAGAAGTAGGGATGTCTACAGAAGAAGAGTCTCACCCAAGAAATACTATAATAATGAAGAGGATAAGTTTAAGGGATGGGGAGATATGGATAAACCTGAATGAAAGTCAATATAATAAATCTGAACAACAAATAACTGTTAAAGAATTAAGATCATAGCTAAAAAGAGTTAAGGAGGATAATGAACAAATCCTCAAAGCTCAAGAGGAACTAAATAATATTTTATTAGCTAAAATGCATAATGATGAAAAAGAGAAAAACAAGGAACCTGAACATAACATGCAAAAAAATACATCTTACAAATGTAAGGGAAGGAAACTGGATTTTTCCAGTCATAACGCTGAAAATTCTAGTGAAGAATCAGTCAAGCATCACATAGAAAAACAACACGATTCCAGTTAAAGTAGTGATGATAATAAAAAGAAAAATAAGTAAAAACCATATGCAAACATATCTGGGGAGTTTAAAAAGATTAAACCACCAATGTTTAAAGGTGAAATTGAAAAGAGAGAAGAAGTGGAAGGCTGGTTGTCAGGGATGAAGAAATACTTCCAAATCTACTATTACTCCGACAGACTAAAAGCTAAAATGTCCATATATAATCTGAATGGAAAAGCAGATATATGGTGGAAGGATATAAAGAAAGTAAAGGGAATAAAGGAAAGTTATGTAACTTGGAAAACCTTAAAAAATCATTTTAAAAGAAAATACATGTTAGAACAGTATTACGAAGATAAAGCAATAGCATTTTACGAGTTAATACTAGGAGCTATGATTATGAAAGAGCTTTGAAGTAAAGTTATGATTCTGCCTCGTTACATACCTTATATAATTTATGAAAAACAAAAGATACAATGTTTTCTGAGTTTTTTTCCTATCATGTTTAAAGAGCGGATTGAGTATGACAATTCAAAGATGATGGAGGAAGTAATGAGAAAATAAAATTTATGTTACGACCAAAATAAAAATAAATGAGAAAG
Source organism: Pseudotsuga menziesii (assembly GCA_001517045.1). Taxonomy (NCBI): domain Eukaryota; kingdom Viridiplantae; phylum Streptophyta; class Pinopsida; order Pinales; family Pinaceae; genus Pseudotsuga; species Pseudotsuga menziesii. Next base: position 46,677 of record LPNX010770167.1, on the reverse strand, counting down.
TGTACCAATTTGGAAGATTAAAAGACGAGATACTTTTGATACAAGAAAGAAAAATAATAAACTCCACAAAAACACAGGGAATAATTATAAAGGGTATCAAGCCAATAACTATAAAAATTTTAAACCACATAATTGATCTATAGTAAAGGAAAGAGAACCTCCCACTACTTTTAATAAGAACACCACACAGAGCGAACCCTTAAAATGTTGCGAATATGGCGAGCCATATTATTTTAAAGACTACCTGATAAGAAAGAAAAAATTTAATGTTCACTCCATTCAGGAAGTTGTTACAATTGTAAAGATGGCAAGGAGCATGCCCAAAATAAGCAATGCATTGGAAAACCGGAAAGCATACCATAAAACTTCAATGATCGATATCGAAGGTGTGATCAAAATTCAACATATTTCTATATTGATTGATCCATGTGCAAGTCTAAGTTATATATCACCTAGAATAGTTGGATTATGTAAATTAGTACCAGAAAAAATTTGATAATTCATGGCTGGTACAGTTAGCCACATGTACTAAACATAAGATTACTAGTTATGTTAAAGACTGTGAATTATTAATGAATGATTCCATTACACATGTTGATTTGAATATTTTACCTTTAGTTTCCTATGATCTGTTAATAGGAATCAATTGGCTAGAAAAGCACAGAGTAATGCTAAATTTTTTTGACAAAACCTTTACATGCATAGATGATACTAGAAACACTATAAAAGTAAAAGGAATTCTCAGGAAAGTCACGATCAAGGAGATCTCTACTCTACAAATGAAAATATCAATATGTAAAGGATGCAAAGTATTTGTCATTTATGTAGTGGATGATAAAGATAATGAAAACAAATTTAAAATAGAATACATACCTATCTTTAAGGGATTTTGACGACATATTTCTAGAAGAATTCCTTGGAATTCCTCCGAAGAGAGACATAGAATTCACAATCAATCTGATACTCGGGGCGCTGCCATCATTGAAATCTTCTTACCGAATGAACATAATAGATCTTATAGAACTCAAATCACAATTAAAAGAACTAATTGACAAAACGTATATTTGGCCTAGTGTTTCCCCTGGGGGAGCATCGATCTTATTTGTAAAGAAAAAAAGACGAAACCTTAATATTGTGCATAGACTATCGACAACTAAATAAAATGACTATTAAAAATCATTACCTGCTACCCCGGATAGATGATCTATTTGATAGATTCCATAGAGAAACAATCTTCTCTAAAATATACTTAAGGTCTAGATTCCATGATCAAGTGTGAATAAAAAATGAAGACATCTTTAAAACCACGTTTAGGACCCATTATGGTCACTACGAATTTGTCGTAATTCATTTTGGGTTGATAAATGCACCTGCAACATTCACGTGCTTAATGAATAGTATTCTAAGTAACTATATGGCTAAGTTTGTACTTGTCTTCATTGACGACACATTGATTTACTCGAAGAATGAACAAGATCATGAAGAACATTTAAGGATAATTCTACAAGTACTAAGAGAACAACAAATGTATGCTAAGTTCAATAAATGTGATTTCTTAAAGGACAAGATTCAATATCTAGGACACGTGGTGTCCAAGGATGGAATATCTATCGACCTTGACAAAATTAAGGCTATCATTCAATGGCCAGTTCCTAAAAATGTAACCGACATAAGATCGCTCATGGGATTATTGGTTATTATTGAAACTTCATCGAAGGATTTTCTAAGATAGCCTGCCCCATAACTTCATTGCAGAAGAAAGGTAAAAAGTTTGAGTGGTCTAAAAAGAATTATGCTACACACAACTTAGAACTTGTTGCAATAATTCACACATTAAAAATGTGGTGACATTACATCACTAGAAGGAAATTCCTGCTTATGTTAGATAACATAAGTTTAAAATATTTATTTGACAATCAAAATTTAAATGCTAGACAGGAAAGATGGATTTCTTTCTTAAGTTAATATGCCTTCGAAATAAAACACATAAAGGGAAAATAAAACAAAGTTGCAGATGCTTTGAGTCGTCAGACAAATTTACTATTTGCAAGCAACATTTATGAATCGAAGCTGGAAAATCAGATCTTAAGTACATAAAATTCTGATACAGAATACCAAATTTTAAAAGAAAAGACTGCTGAAAATGAAAAGAATCGAATAAAAACATATTTCAACCTAAACATAAGAGGATTGCTACTGCATAAAAACAGGATGTACATACCAAATACAAAAGAAGTCTAATTAATAGTCATGAATGAGTTACATAAACGACCTTATTCAGGACATCCTGCATATCAAAAGGTGATCACTATGATCAGAAAGGACTTATTTTGGCCTAACATGAAGAAGGAGGTAGTGGAGTACTTAATTCATTGCATTGAATGTCAGCAAGTCAAGGCAGAGCACCAACATCCAGCAGGGTTATTGCAACCACTACCCATTCCAAAATGGAAGTGGAAAAAAATTAGCATGGATTTTATAACAGACCTACCTACAAAATTTAGGCAGCATGATTCAATCATGGTCGTATTCTAAAAGTTAAGTAAATCAACTCAATTTATTTTTGTAAAATATAGCTATAAGGCTGTTAACGATGCATATATTTTTATTAAAGATATTTTAAGGTTGCATGGTGTACCAAAGGTAATCATCTCAGATAGAGATGCAAAATTTACAGGAAATTTCTGGAAATCTTTGTTTAAAGTTTTAGGTGCACAGTTGAACTTCAGTACTGTGTATCATCCACAAACAGATGGGTAGACTGAAAGGGTAAACCAATTCCTAGAAGACATGCTAAGAATGTATAGAATGGACAAACTAGGTAAGTGGGAAGACTACCTACATTTAGTATAACGACAGGTATGAGTCCTTTTGAAATTTTGTATGGATTCAAATGTAATACTCCAATTTCATGGAGCAGTCTAGTCAATAGGTTAATGTTAGGACCTAATTTTCTAAAATATATGGAACTAACCATGAGACGGGTGCAACAAAAATTGAAGGTTTCCCAAGACAGGCATAAAATTTATGCTGGCCTAAAAAGAACTCCTAGAGAGTTCCAATTTGGTGAACGTGTGTTCATAAAGGTAAATCCCAAGAAAATCTTGTTGAGATTGGGCAAGTATTCAAAGTTGGCACCGATGTATTGTGGGCCGTTTGAAATTTTGGCTAAAGTGGGGTCGGTTGCATACCAATAAGCCCTACCACCCACTGTTAAAGTGCATAATGTTTTTCACGTTTCTATTTTAAAAAGATATATTCATGATGCTACTCATGTCATCGATTGGAATGTTATCCAGGTATAACCTGGAGGAGAGTTCTAGGTGGGACTAGAGCGTATTCTCCATAGGAAAGAACTTTTACTTTAGAACCATACCATCAGACAAGTCAAGGTGTAATGAAAGCATGTAATATCCCGTGTTTTAATCCCCGTACATATGTAATTTGTAATTGTTTATTATTGTGACACAGAGTGCCAGAAAAAGAGTCTTTAAGGACCTAGAGACACTATTATTATTATTATTATTATTATGTAAATAATTAATTAATGAAAACAACCGACATATCGGGGACCACTAAAAGAGTATGGGAGGCATATATCCACAATGTTCCGGGGAATGGGGACATTCCTAGCACCTTAGAACTTGTTTGGTTGATCTTGGTCCATATTTATGCTTTAGTGGATTTATTAATTTATGATCACCCAAACATTGTACAAAGGACATAGGTTTTGATTAATTTATCCTATTTTGGTATTATTGAGCCTAATTCATGATTTAGTGGGCCTCCTTGGTTTTTGGGTGGGTTCTAGTTGTTGATTCAGCCCCTTTGGTAGTTTTGTAACTCCTTTGTGGAGGTTAAACTTGGTTTTGTAACTCCCATTTTCACAAGTGTTCTCTCACTAGATAATTTTAGCCTTAACACCTAAAAATTTGTGTAAATACTTATGTAACTCCTTGTGTAAATCCTTGTCTAACTCTTGTGTAAATCCTTGTGTAACTCCCCTTTCCTAGTTTGGGAAGATAACTTGGATTGTGTGACACCTCACCTCACTAATATTTATTCCTCTTCATCGATGATGTGTCCACACATGAATGGGAATTGGGTGGAGTGGCTTGGAGTCAGTCTCCTTGAAATTAGATTTGCTTTGGTTGGATTAGATTTAACCTCTTAAGGTTGAGTTATCCCCTTTAAATTGACTCAAGTTGTCTTACCATGGTTTTATTTGATCCATTGAGTTAGAATTACCTTCTTTGGTTCATAAATCCATGTTTGATATACTTGGTTAAGGGTTTTTTTTTCATGGTTCTTTTGGATGGTTATTCATACCTTTGATGTTCCTCTATTTCCACTACTTGGATTTTTCCTAGACCTACACATAAATTCTAATCGTGAATGGCAATATCTTAATGGCCTAGGGGGTATGGATTACCATTGCACCTGGTAGTGGGGTGGAAGAGGAAGTATGTGGTGAGGAATAGAGTTTTGGATTCTCAAGCTGATACTTGAGTTATTATTTAGTGTACCTCTATTGTGGATCTATGGCCTCAGCTCGAGGGTGGCTTGTCAAAGTGAGATATGGCTTGGTAGTGCCAAAGGCTGGGTGGAATGTGGCCCGGATGATGCCAGTTGTGCATTGATAAGATAAGTGATTTATCTCACGTTTATGTAATTTACTTGGATATGATATGATTTATTTATGGATTCACATAAAATGTTTGATGAAACATATGAGTTATTTATGAAAGAAATTTCTCATGGAATTCAATCTATTTATGCAAGTAAAATTTTTGAAGGAATTGGAAACTAGTTTTTGGGATTTTGTGCACAAATTGTTGAAGGAAATAATTATTTGGTACCTATTATACAGAACTGATATTTATTCTCATGTTCCTTGTATATTGTTTATTTTTATGGTATAGTATCCTCGAAATGTTTTAATACACTTCTCTTTGATGCTTCTACCTTTTATTCGAAAACGAGTTCTTCGATCGGACTGTTTGCAATAGTTTGGAGAATTATCACACGAAGTGTTTGTATAAATTATTGAGTGTTAATTTAATGATTATGTATGATAAATAATATTTAAATGTTTTTGATAATGTGAGGATAAATATTCTTGGTAGTGTTGGGGAAATGTCTACCGAAATTCTAGATAAATTTCCAATTTCTAGCTCCTTCAATGGAATTCTTTTGAGTATATTTGTGACTTTGCATATGAAGTGTTTGAAAAACTGTTAGAATAATATATACCTCTATTATGATTGATAAAAAAAATTATTTATATTTTTGATTGAATTTGAATTATTCTATGAGCTACGGATTTAAATATTCTAGCGATTCCTAGAATCGCTAGTCAATTCAGATGATTAGAATTAACTTATTTTGTGGATTGTTAATGGAATGTATACAAGTGGAAAGATACAACCATATGACTGTAAGTGATCCCTGATATTCTTTCCATGATATAAAATAATCATATATTTCTCTTTATTTGGGATTTGGAAAGTTTAATTGAAAACTAGGTACATGGCACTGAAATTGGCAAATAGTTTTTGGATTTGAATCTCTTGTTTTGGTAAAAGATGAATGTACAACCATATGCTCTGTTATTGGTGATTTAATTGTGCTATAGAATGATATTTTCCATATATGTACCTTCACCTCTGTGTGCCTTGGAACTCAGTACGATTGGTTTGAATGAATTCCTGGCAGTGTTTATTAACTAGTTGTATTGATTAAACTTGAAATATCCTTCGTTTATGTACTCGAATCAAATATGCAAAAGTACTTTATTTTTATGTACATTCATGTTTAAATATGTTTATAATGGTTGTAGGTTCACTTGTTGGTTCATTGGCATGGTTGTGTGTCAAATATGTGCAAGACTAGTTGTTAGTATTGAACAACTAGTTAACTAGTTCTTGCGGAATCATTTCCATAATTACTATGTTTAATTAATTGGAAAATGGTAATTAGCCATTATTTACATGTTATTAGGTGTTAATTAGCCATTGGAATTGATAAAAATGTTTAAGTGATAAACATATGAAACTATAATAAGTACCATCAATTGTCCACTAATTGTCGTTAAGTATCGTAATTGGAACACTAATTACTAGTTAATCGTGATTAAGAGTAAATGGCCTTTAGAGGTGGAACTTATGTCCGAATTGGATTCGAATGGATATGTGATGTTGCTATAAGGTGTTAGTAATCCTTCCAATCCCTTGGATCATACATTTGAATAATTATTGAATTTATTTTAATTTATTTGTCATGAAACAAATATTGAAAAATGAATTTTAATATTTGTTTAACTAATCCATTGTGCTAAAATTAGCGTATTGGCATTAGAGACCTAATGATATGTCCCTCAGATCCATTGATATCCCCAAGGGACATTGCAAGTGGTACAACTGTTGGGCCTCCTACAGAGTTAATATCTTTTGGAATTTATAAATGTGCTTGGTGAAATGAATTTAACCTCCCTTATGTTAATAGAAGAATAAGAAACCTCACTTTAGAGATTAGTCCGTTGTATTCCTTAGAATTATTTAATCTTGAATATTGGTTATTCAAGATTAGTAAGTACTATGTGGTGCATATCTAATAATTGAATGACTTGATTGGTTGATGTTTGTGCTTTCCCTCTTTTAATTCTCATTGAATTGTTAATATTAAAATGATTGTTGTAGTATGACTTATTTACTCGTACACTATGATTATTAATTGATAAGTAAATAATTGTCATTATAATAGTATGTACTATGTCCTAGTATTATTTTAATGCTAAGTTATTAAGATTATATAATTCTATTATTATTGAATATTAATATGATTTATTAAGTGTCATTTATACCCTGTATGGATTTTGGATTATCTATGGATGGTATGCTTTTATAGTCTTATTTATGCCACTTGGATGGTGGTGGTGGTTCATATTCTCTTTTATTTTTTTTATTTTTCTTATGGTGATGTAACTCCTTATCTATTCTCGAGGAGAATGAGCCACTTGTCTCGAATGGTCCATATTCTCTTTTATTTTATTTATTTTACTTATGGAGATGTAACTCCTAGTCTATTTTTGGAGAAACTTAGCCACTTGGTTTTAATGACTCATATTCTCTTAATATTATTTATTTTATTTTATTTAGGGTATATGTAAGTAATATTGTAGTGTAAGATAATATTATATATATATGACATCGACATAAATCTGTATAATATGATATGTGTGATATGTATAGTTGTTAAAATTATATATAAGAATATATGCATTATTATATAAATGAATGTTTGTATGTTTGTATATACTATAATATGTATTTTATTATATATAATAGTTATTAGTATCACATGTATGTAATATTGTGAATATACTATATGTATAGAGGTGAACATATGTAATGGTGTAAGTGTAAAATTTGGAGGTGTTTGGAAGCATTTGCGTGTTTGGAGGTGTTGGAGGTGTTTGGAAGTGTTTGGAAGTATTTGGAAGTGTTTGGAAGTATTTGGGAATTTTTGAAAGTGTTTGGAAGTATTTAAGACTTTGGAAATATTATGAAGTATAGTGTGATCAAGAGTGTTATGTTAGTAACTATTGATTGTTTATATTGAGGCAGGAGAGAAGAGAGGCAAGAGGTTTCACGATGGCTACAAGTTGCAGGGATTGTCGGTTTTCGACGGAGGGGCCAAGGTACATAGACTGTAACTATGGTTGGGAGGTCAGGTCCTAGGATGGGTGAGCCTAAGGATGGTGGGGTAAAGGCCCTTGTTTAGAGCTCAGAGATGGAAATCGAGAAAGACAAAGGAAAACTGCAATCATCTGATACCCATCTGAGGAAGGATGGAGAAAGAACGAGTGGAACCAATAAAGAAACCACGGTGAAAGGAGATAACAGAAAAGTAGGGCAATGTGTACCAAAATCGAATACTGTACCAAATCTCTAGATCAAATTGGATCGCATAAGGGAAGACATCAACTACATGAAGGAGTGAGCTCTCATTGGTAAATTTGTTGGGATCTGGCCCACTGAGAAGACCATAGTGTGGTGGATAAACACCACACTGGAAACCATAAGGCCACTACAATATGCAACTAGAAGCAAAATGCATCTTCACAGTTATCTTCTTTAATGAAGAAGACAGAACTAGAATATTTGAGAGCGGTCCTTATTTCTTTAACTATGTTGGTCTCTTCTTAAGACCGTGGAAAGAAAGATTTAATCCAGATAAGGAAAATCTCACAATAGCCCCAATCTGGATCATAATGTACTCCCTTCCTACGGAGTACTGGAAAAAAGAAATCCTGGTGGACATTGGGAACATTCTAGGGAACTTTGTAAAAGTATTAGAGCAAACTCGATCGAGGCGATACAAATATTATGCCCATATATGCATCTATCTTGATATATCACAGGATCTTCCAAATGGAATCGAATTAACTTGGGATGATGAGGATTGGTTTCAAGCAATCGACAATGAATAGATACCGTTCAGATGCAGGAGATGTCATGAGCATGGACACTTGTTTAGATATTTCCCGCAGAATAAAAAACCAAGAGGAGAGAAAGATCAATAAAATCAAGATACCGAGGGGTTCACCATATTAATTCTGTCACATCAATGTTGGGACAAAGTATAAAATCACAAGTGATTCAAGACAAATTAGACATGAAATGATGTAACAGTACTATAATAGGAGGTTACATATCTATATAATCAATGAAAGAATGAATAATACAATACCATGTCATGCAGAATTCATGAGTTCCAAGCCAATTCGAATTCACTAGGAGGTCATTCGAATCGCATGGATGGGTGTAGCTTAACTAACTATTAGCCAACACTAGACACACTTAGTTAACCACTGAACTAATCATAACTGACTCTCATTGAGTCCTAACTCAATCAGAGTGCAATAGATGATCGAGTCTAACTGAATGTAACTTAAACACATGTCATTGCATGTCAATCAGTAGGTGGTAGCACATCATTAACTCCAATTAGCTCCGATGAGGTTAACTGAAGTGATACTTCTCATCAAAAGTGGTTGGGGGTGCATTAACTCACTCCAGTTCATCCCAATCAGCCCAAAATAGACAATTGCATGATGGAGGTGCATTTACAACTCATTTTAACTGATTTTTAGGTGAAAAAACAATCAGTTAGCAATTAGGTGCACTTATGACACTCAGGTCACCCCAGAATTGCTCCCTGTTTGAAGGAGAAATCCCAGTTAGCCTCATTGATTGAGGGAGAAGGATTAGTTGGCCTTTTTGATTGAAGAAAGGCATGGGTGTGTTCATCTTATGCCAATTAATTCAATTAAACTTAGGATAATGGGTAACTAGGCCAAAAATTACCAAATAAAGTGTGTAAGTTGGATAATGACTCCAACACACCAGAGTCCAAAATAAGAAAATATCAACTAAGAAAACTATGGGCCCTGAAACCTATAAAAAAGTCCAAACTCAAAATAGGTTTGAAGTCCTCCAAGAAATCAAGAAGACGACCACTCAGCAAGAAGAAAATATTCAAGATAAACAGATTCAAGAAACCGAACTGAGCATGAAAATCAACACCCAGAAAGAGCCTTAGGAAATCAAAGAAGACGAAAATAATACATCCTAACTTGAAGATTAATAAAAGTAGATAGGAGATCTTGATTTGGAAGGTCTGCAAATGGCATGCTTTGAGAAGGTTCCTAAAAATATCCCTCCACAACTAGTCACATTACTAGAAAAGGTGATAATCAAGGCCAAATCGATGAAGTTTCTTGGGGTCTCATCAGAATCCCTTAAAGATCCTGATGGAAAAAAGAAAGGGAAGAAAGAAAAATGAGGAAGGCATAGCAATGTGCAAAGAATTCAAATTGTAGGGGCTCAACTGGTGGCATCTGGGAAATATCCTACCATAGATGCGACCCTTTCTCTTGCAAATAAATAAGTTTCCAATGCAGATTACATCTGGAACATTAGAGGTTGTAACAACACCTAGAAGATTTGTCTTCTAAGTAGAAGGATATAAATGGAAAATCTGACAATAATTTTCTTACAAGAAATTAAATGCTCGGAGGTAGAACTAAATATTATTGGAGGAAACATTTGGAGGGGAAGTGAGGACATAGTTGTGGATGCTAAAGGGGTGGCTGGAGGTATTGGGATTCTTTGGAACCCAAGAGAGGTTTCTCTCTCTGACTTCTATGCAACGCAGTTCTCTCTATCGAAAACATTCACATATCAGGTACTAGTACCAGGGGGTTTATGAACAATGTTTACGGACCCCCTTGGGCAGAATAGAAGGTGCGATTTCTGGACTCTTTAGTGGTGCTCAAAAGGACGTCAGAAGAAAAACCCTGGATTCTTGGAGGGGAATTCAACTTGGTTAGGAATATTGACGAAAAACAGGTGGGATACGGAAGCTAAACCCTATCAGTGAGTATTTTAATGAAGTTATTGATAACCTAGAATTGGTCGATGTCAGAACAACCAATGGTACCTTTACATGGAATAATAAAAGAACACGAGATAGAGGCATAGCTTGTTGGATAGATCAATTTTTGGTCTTGGAATCCATCTTGATGGCGGGGGGAGAACTGAGGGCTATAGTACTACCCTCAACCATCTGGGACCACTGGAAAATTAATTTGGAATGGTAAAGTGTGGGGGTTAACCTGCGAAGACCATTCCGTTTCGAGAAATTTTGGCTTCTCCAGGATGAATTCCCATAGAAACTCAAAGAATTGTGGGAGGAAATGACAATCATCAAAGGAACGCGGTTGTACCAGTTTTAACAAAAGCTAAAACTCCTTAAATAAAAAATAAATAAATGGAACAAAGAATCCTTTGGTAACATCTTTCAAGCTAAAGTATAGTTGGATGGAAATATCAAAGAGGTACAAATCAAAGGCATGTAGGCTAGTTTCATGGCGGACATACGGGAGCAAGAAAAAGTATTGATCCACGAATTTATCCAAAGAGAACAACAGGAGGAAGTATTCTGGAACCAGAAATCCGAAGTCAAATGGATCCAACAAAGGGAATGAAATACCAGTTTCTTTCACAAATATTCTATCCAACATCGCCAGGGAAACCGTATGGCCAAATTGAAAACTGAAGGAGGAAACATTTCCAAAACTCAAGAAGACCTGGAACTTACTCTGAACTCCTTTTTTGCCAAATTCCTAGAGGAACCAGATTGGGACAGGGATGTATCCCAGAGGGATGTTCTGCGACACATACCTAAAGTCATCACATAAAAGGTTAATTTCATGCTTCTGAAACCTATTGAGTTGGAAGAATTTTACATTGTGGTTAATAAAATGGCGAATGACAAAGCTCCGGGACCTAATGGATTTACTTCAAACTTCTTCCATGCCAGCTGGTACTAGATGAAATAGGAAGTATGGGCTCTGGTGGAGGACTCAAGGAAGATTGGTAGTATTCTGAAAGCTCTTAATGCAAACTTCCTGGTGCTTATTCCAAAAGATACTGGAACGGAAGACCCTGGAAAGCTCAGACTGATTTCCTAATGCAATGTCATATATAAAATCATCTCTAAGGTTATAGCCAACAGACTTCGTCCCCTGCTTCCTCTCATCATCTCTCCTGAGCAGGCGGGATTCGTTGAAGGAAGGAAAATTTTGGATTATATCATCTTGATCCATGAAACCATACATTCGGTCAAAATTGGGAAAATCCTAGGTATGCTATTGAAATTAGATCTATCTAAATCTTATGATAAATTGAATTGGAAATTCTTAGCAGGTGTGCTTCAGGATTTTGGATTCTCTGATCAATGGAATGGGTGGGTTATGAAACTAGTTTCATCGGCCTTCTTCTCCATTCTAGTAAATGGTACCCCCTCCTCACCTTTCTAGGTCTCAAGAGGGATTAGACAAGGTGACACACTGTCACCCTTTCTCTTCATTTTAGAAGTTGAGGGTTTAGGAAAAATGCTTAAGAACTTATGGATTGATAATAAGATCAGAGGGTTATCCCTTAATGCTGAGGTGGAACCTCAAACCCATCAATAGTTTGTAGATGATACGATGCTTATGGGTACTTCCACTATTTAGGAGGAACGTGGCATAAAACATGGGTTGGACGCTTTCATGGAAGCCAGCGGACTAGAAAACAATAAGGACAAATCACAGGTATACTTCTTCAATACTCCAAAAATCACTAAAAGGAATATTCTTAGGATATTGGGTTTCTTAGAAGGAGGGATCCCTTATAAGTATTTAGGAGCACCACTTGCAGAATCGACCATCATACAAGTTTCTTGGAAGGATCTTCTAGACAAATTCAAGTAGAAACTCGGCCTATGGACTTTTAAAGCCCTTAACTTCCCGAGTAGACTTATTCTGGTTAATTCTATCCTTTAGGCCATGTCGCTCTATCTTTTCTTGGTTTTGGCTGCACCAAAATTAGTGATAAAGCAGATCAGGAATATTCAAAGGAACTTTCTATGGAGAGGATCCGATAGTCACAGAAAATGGCCATTGGTGGACTGGAAAATAGTATGTAAACCCAAAGATATGGGAGGGTTAGGAATTCGTGACCCATTAGATATTAATAAATCAATGGGAGCCAAGATATGGTGGAAATGGATAACCCATGAGGAAGAACCATGGGATAAGATATGGCACATGAAGTATGCACCTCAATGGCCAAGACAATTGTTGATAAGATTCTGGGAAGACCTTCTAAGATCCAACATGTGGAAATCGACTCAAGAAAACCGAAGCCTCATACAAATACATGTTTCTAGGAAGTAAGAGATTGCAGCTCGACACTGTTCGTTAGCGACGCTTGGAACCAGGAGCCTTGTATTGGAAGTCAGGATGACATTCCGATGCTTATATACCATCTCCAGAATATCCAGATGAATAAGGTGAGTGAGTTTTGGAGCTTCGGATCCCCTAACAAAATATTCAGGACATGGAAAAGGAAATACTGGTGGAAAATCATTGTACCAACATAGGAAATGGAAGATTTCTACATGGAACTCTGCTCCAAGAATATCCCTTGGCATGACGGCCTAGATAAGATACAATGGGGATATTCCAACCTTGGAAGATTCAATATTAAAGAGGCCATTGGGCTACTGACTGAAACTCACAGGTTGGAAAAGGAGGCTAAATGGAGAAAAATTTGGGGAGGGAGATGGTGGCCCAAAGTAGAAGCTTTCAACTAGCTCATTCTCAAATGTTGTGTTCTCATATGGGATAATATACAGGTTAGGGGGATTCTAGGTCCTTCAAGATGCACCCTTTGTGAAAACATCAATGAAACAATAAATCACATTTTGGATGAATTCCCAATTGTGGATGCTATCTCGGAAAGAGTTGTTGGGTTGTTTAAGAAAAATCACAAACATAAAGGAAGACCCGACATAACGATAGCTAAATGGCCAAAGAGCATATTAAAAAAAAAAATTGTGAACAGGATCTAGGAGTTGTTTCCGAGCTTCACAGTCCGGGAAATTTGGAAAACTCGAAACTTAATTTTTTTTGAAAACAAACAGAGAAGGGTTGAGGAAATTTGGGTGATGATAGAAGCTCATATAAAAGAAACTATAATGTTAAATATATGGACCCAGGAGGATTATGCAGCAGAAGCAACTGAAAAACAAATTCTTCATGGATGGGGAATCGTGTCATTACCTGTGAACAATTCACGCCCCAGAAAAATGATTAAGCGACCACGCAGCTCTGATTTTTGGCAAAGTCCTCCGACGGGAGCCTTCAAAATTAACTTTGACGGAGCTGCAAAAGGGAACTTGGGACCTGCTGGTTTTGGTGGAGAGATTAGGGATTCACAGGGAATAATTATCAGCATCTTTTGGGGCAACATAGGCACCAGCACTAACAACCTAGAAGAGTTAGAAGGCCTCATAAATTGGGTTTCGTGGGCCTTACAACACCAGCGAACTCCATTGATTATGGAAGGGGACTCTCTGGTTATCATTAACATAGCCAGAAGCCTTCATAATGGCACGACCATAGGACAGGTCTCCAAAAACTGGTGATGGGAGGGCATGCTAACTGAACTAGGAAGATGGTTAAGGGATAACCCTGCGCTCTTTTTCTCGCATGTTAAAGGGACATGTAATAGGGTGGCGGATGCCTTGGCCAACTAAGGGGTTGGAAAGGTTATCTCCTTCCATGCAGAGGAAAACAACGACAAGAGGGATGGTTTTTTATGGAGAAGATGCAAAGCGCTTGTGATGGACGACATTGGGACGACATATGGAGGTCGCCCACAGCAGTTATTCATTCCTTCATTCCCGATGTAGTACAGATGCAATCAATATTCCACCTCAACCCTGTTGTCCAACACTTCCCCCCAGACAAGCGCCCCCCACATCATAACTGGGAATCCATCAAATAGCCATGTGATCCATTATGATGGCGATCCTCTCCACATCCCTATGTTAGGTGCAAATGAAGGTGACGAGAAACCCATCCCACTTGGAATTAATTCCATGCATGATGATGTCAAGGCTAGGACAAGTGGGAAGCGGATGAGTGATTCGGAAAAGGATGGTGGCATGCCCGCCCAATTTGGAGAGGACGATTCAACATCGGGTCATCATTTATAAGAATTTCATCAAACATGCTTGTGTGGTATGGAGAGGTACTTAGGATCAAGCCCTTTGGGTTTACCGATGGAGTAATATCGAGTCTCTGTTCCTAGACTACCAAAATCCGCAAGTCCCATACGAGGCACCCATCAAAGGGGGTCAGGGATGCCAATCTTTTGCATGTAAAAAAGGATTTGGTAAAGATTAATGGTCACTGGACCTGTAATGTTGAATCTTCGTAGGGTGCGAAATGGAAACATCAACCACTGAGGATGAGGGTGGGTTACATCACCAAGTTAGGGGAGTAGCTATATATTCATATTTGGATGGTGAATGGATCAAAATGTTCAAGATCAGTTTTGATCACCTTCTTCTGCAGACCTCTCGAAAATATCTGCTCTGCGAGATGATGCCCTAGCAATGGCTTGTGCGATGTCGCCAAGAGTAGCGTGTAAGAATTGAAGGGGGAAATATACCCCAGGCTTGCTCTTTAGGTAGCGCCCCGCCTATGGAAGATAGCCCGACTCCTCTGTTGTTCAATTGGGGGGGACAATATAAAGCAAATACTATAGCCATGGTGGAAGTCCAGATCACTGCAAAGGAATTTGAGTTGCTCTGGGAATAGGAGACTCATCAAGGGTGGCCCCTGGCAGCCAACCTACTATGGGCGGTCCACATTCTGTTGGCTCATAATATGCAGGAAAAGGTACAACTGGTGCACAGTATCAAGGAATATTTAACCTTGATCAGACATGGGCAGCAGTAAAGTGCTGCGGGTTTCATATTGTTGGACCTGATTGCAGGAGATCTGCTAGAGAGCCCGCGGGAGCAAACCACGGTTGTGCAGAATCCTTCCTCCACTGATCCTCCGCCGTAGTAAGGCCCTTGGGAGGATGGTTTTTTTTTGGGTTTCTGCCTGTTTCTATTTCTTTTGCTTTGGCTAGTTTGTCAAACTCTTGTCTAATTATGCATTTGATGAATATTGTTTTTCCTATCTATGTATGTAATCATTTTGGTTTGGATGGGGTAATCAATGGGGAATCCTTCACTAAGTGTCGGTCTCTGTGCAGATACTGGTTTGAGGGTCATTAGGTTAGGGGACATGGGAAAGATTATGCTTTGAATATTGTTAATATGGGAAGGGTTCGGGATGACTAGATACTTAGAAAGATTAGGGGCTTGAGGCATGGGGGAAATGACATAACGAAATCACTGAAGAATTTCCCAGTCCAGCGTGGTTCTTTCAGTTGGCCGGGTTCGAATGTATACTCCTTTTTGTACCATAGAGTAATATAAAGTGTCCTTGCTTGTTAACAAAAAAAAAGAGTGTTATGTTAGTATATATGTTATAATACGTATCTAATATGATAGTATTGGGTTATGCAATTATTGCTATAATTGTATTGATATTATGGTATAACATAATAATTCTATGAGTATATTAAATATGGAATATATAAGTTATATGACTAATATGTTGTGTATATGATTAATAATAATATTATATATGCTTGAAAAATTATAACATGTATGTAAACAAAAAGGGCTTATGTATATAATACATGGTAATAATAAATATGGTATATGGTATGAGTGTATGATAATGTGTTGTATAGCTAGTAATTGTTTAATTGTAGAATATTATAAGAGTTTGGTGGTAGGATTTTTGGTTGTTTGAGGTGACTATGTATTCACTTTGATTGATAAGTATTGCACTATGTGTAAATAATTAGTAATGTAATGTATTAGTATATATATCATCATGTGCTAATAGTTCTATGTAATATTATGATAAATATTAACTATTCGATATGATTTCTATACTTGATGTATGTTGTTTGATTATATTGGTTTCTATTGGATGTTATGGCTTAACATTGAGTGATTAATGGTTGATACCTATATGACATTGTCATTACTGTATGTATGGCTATTATTGGTTGTCATTGGTTGTTATGGTTGTTGCGTGCATGATTGATACATTTTGTTTGATGTATTATGGATGATGTATTCTTATCGATGTATTATGATCATTGTCTTCTACTTGATGTATCTTGGTTGATGTATTTTGATTGTGTATTTTGATTAATGTATTCTAATTGATGTATGATGGTTGATGTGTTTTGATTGATGTACTATGATTGATTCTCATGTGGTTAGTTGATTCATGTATGTTTTTTCTTGGTTGATATTACATGATCGATATATGATTGATATAGGTTGATATATTATGAATTGATGATTGATGTTTGTATGGATGATGTATGCATAAGGGTCATTGTATGATTGGTATTAGTTGATGAATAATGGCTTTCGAATGATGTCTAAGAATACTTATGTTTTGTGCTAAGATGAAAATTAATATGTTGTTATGGCCCTTTTTGGTTCTTAGTTAGATTAATAATGTTGCATATAACTTCTCTTTGATTGTTACATTAAAATGCATAAGTATTTAGGTGAGGTTTTAAAATATTCATCCTCGTGATCTTCATTAGAAAAGTATCTTGTGTCATTATTGAAAGGTATACTAGTAATAACTTGGTGGTATTTCATATATCATTGTTGAAAAGTAAGAACTAATCATGTAACTGATTAAGTATGATACATGTACCTTTATTGAATAAGAACTTCATGTATCCTTATATATTCAATACTAATTGTGTAGAATGTGGTACTAGTATCTTTATGAGGAAACTATCCAGGGATATTGTTGAAAGAAAATATATCCTTGTGATCTTTGTTGAAAGTATCTTGCTAGGGTATCATTGTAGTATATCAAATACCTTTGTTGAAATGCATCTTTGTAAAATATCATAGTGATAGTTCCTGCATCTCATTGGTAAAATATCTTGGTGACATTTCATGCATCCTTGTAGGAAAATTATTTGAGTGATAAATAATACAAAAGCATATTGGTAATGCATATCATGTGATTGACTTATATGAACACATTTCATGTATATTAGATGCATTTGTTATGATTGAAATTGATTAGAATAAGATTCAGTTAGATGCATTTCAAGTATTTTGTTGAAGAAGTATCTATATCTCAAGTACCTTGCATATACTTAAGTATTTTAGAAATTATTACTATTTTTTAAATGTGTTTTAAGAATGTTGTTGAATAGTATATATGTTTATTGCTAACCATATTTATGTTGGGAATGTGAAAAAACATCCTTGTTAAAGAAGCATCTCTATTTTCAAGTATCTTTGTTGAAGAATATGGTTTAGCTTTTGGGACAGAGTTCCTGGATTCCCTTAGAGAGAAGTCTAGTATCCATTTCCATAGAGGTAGTCTGGTGGACTGTCACCCCTTTGCTTCCATCATATCACTCTACTAGTTCAGGTTATCCCACAGGAAGCCAGGAAATGGGATGGTGACCCCATAGGCAGTGGAGATGGACATGAAAGTAGTAGTGGGAAGCATTGTGGTTCTTAGAAGAGGTAGTTCTAAGAGTTTCTAAAATTATTGTGCTCTTCTTATGGGAGGAACATTGTCATTGAAGCTAGTTTCCCAGATTTGAGATAAGTATTCTCTCATGTCTTATTCATGTTGTCGATTCTGTATAGGTTCCATGTTGACCAATTCATGCTATCTTTATGTTCATGGTTTAGTTGTTAAATCATATTCTTATATTATGTATTGTATAATTTTATACCTGATGTTAATCATATGGTTGATTGAAATATGATTTTCAGGTGAATATATCTTTGTTGATATTTGAAGACCCTATAATGGGGATTGAAGATCCACCCTCATTGCTAGTCTTGGTTCTCGCGCAGGAAGCCAGGAAATGGGATGGTGATATCTCGAGGAACGAGTTAGGTGAAGGGATTCACATCCCATAGGTAGTGGGGACAGATAGGAAAGTAGTAATGGGAAGTAGTGTGGTTTCTCAAAAGAGGAGTTTCGAGAAAGACTACTTGAAAATTGAAGGTAGTGATCCTTTTGAAAGTTGTAAAAGCATGTATGTATTATGAATCAAGGATGATGCATGGTTTTAGGGGGAGGGGATGAAATATCTAGTGTGTTAAGCCCCAGACATATGTAATTTTTAATTGTTTATTATTGTGGAACAGGGTACTATAAAAAGGGTCTTTAAGGACCTAGAGACATTATTATTATTTTGTAAATAATTAATTAATGAAAACAACTGGCACATCGGGGACCACTAAAAGAGTATGGGAGGCCTAGATTTACAATGTGAGGGGGAATGTGGACATTCCTAGCACTTAAGAACTTGTTTGCTTGATCTTGGTCCATATTTATGCCTTACTCATTTTATTAATTGATGATCACCCAAACATTATACAAAGGACCCGAATTTTGATTAATTTATCCTATGTTGGTATTATTGAGCCTAATTCATGATTTAGTGGGCCTACTTGGGGTTTGGGTGGGTGCCACTTGTTGATTGATCCCCTTTGGTGGTTTTGTAACTCCTTTATGGAGGTTATACTTGATTTTGTAACTCCCATTTGCACAAGTGTTCCCTCACTGGATATTTTTAGCCTTAACACCTAAAACGTTGTGTAAATACTTATGCAACTCCTTGTATAAATCCTTGTGTAACTCTTGTGCAAATACTTGTGTAAACCCCATTTTCTATTTTGGGAATATGCCTTGGATTGTGTGACACCTCACATCACTAATTTTGATTCATTTTCATGGATGATGTGTCCACACATAAATGGGAATTGGGTGGAGTGGCTTGGAGTTACCCTTCTTGAAATTAGAATTGCTTGGGTTGGATTAGAGTTAACCTCTTAAGGTTTAGTTATCCCCCTTAAATTGATTCAAGTTGGCTTACCATGGTTTGATTTGATCCATTGAGTTAGAATTATCTTCTTTGGTCTATAAATCTATGTTTGATATCCTTGGTTAGGGGGTTGTTTTTCATGGTTTTTTTGGATGGTTTTTCATACCTTTGATGTTCCTTTGTTTCCACTACTTGGATTTTTCCTAGACCTGCACATAAATACTAATGGTGAATCGAAATATCTCGATGGAATAGGGGGTATGTATTACCATTGCACCTGGTAGTGGGGTGGAAGAGGAAGTATGTGGTGAGGAGTAGAGTTTTGGATTCTAAAGATGATACTTAAGTTATTCTTCAGTGCACCTCTATTTTGGATCTGTGGCCTTAGCTCAAGGGTGTCCTATCAAAGTGAGATCTAGCTTCACAGTGCCAAAGTCTATGTGGAATGTGACTCAGATGATGTCAGTTGCGCATTGATAAGATAAGTGATTTATCTCATGTTTATTTAATTTACTTGGATACGATATGATTTATCTATGGATGCACATGAAATTTTTGATGAAACGTATGAGTTATTTAGGGAAGAAATTTCTCATAGAATTCAATCTATTTATGCAAGTAAATTTTTTGAAGGAATTGGAAACTAGTTTTTGGGATTTTGTGCAAAAAATTGTTTGAGGAAATAATTATTTGATATCTCTGCTATAAAACTGATATTTATGCCCTGGTTCCTTATATATTGTTTATTTTTATGGTACAGTATCCTCAGAATGGCTTAAAAGACACTTCTCTTTGATGCTTCTAGCTTTTATTCAAAAACTAGTTCTTCGATGAGATTGTTTGGCATAGTTTGAAGAATTATCACATGAAGTGTTTGTAAAAATGCATGAGTGTTAATTTTATGCTTATGTATGATAAATAATATTTAAATGTGTGTGATAATGTGAGGATAAATCTTCTTGGTAGTGTTGGGGAAATGTCTACTAAAATTCTAGATCAATTTCGAATTTCTAGCTCCTTCAATGGAATTGTTTTGAGTATATTTGTGACCTTGCATATGAAGTGTTTGAAAAAATGTTAGAATGAGATATAACTTTGTTATGAATGATAAAAAATGTTATTTATAGTTGGAATTCCATTTGAATTATTCTATGAGCTGTGGATTTAAATATTCTAGTGATTCCTAGAATTACTAGTCAATTCGGATGAGTAGAATTAACTTATTTTGTGGATTGTTTAATGGAATGTATATGTGTGGAAAGATACAAAAATATGAATATTATTGATCCTTGATATACTTTCCATCAGCTACAATAATCATATATTTCTCTTTATTTGGCATTTGGAAAGTTCAATTGAAAGTTCAATAGTGTTTGGATTTGAATCTCTATTTTTGGTAAAAGATAAATGTACAGCCATATGATCTGTTATTGGTGCTTTACTTGTGCTGTAGAATGTTATTTTCTCAATATGTACCTTCACCTCTATGTTCCTCGAAAATAAGTACAATTGGTTTGATTGAATTCCTGGTAGTGTTTATTAACTAGTTGTACTGATTAAACTTGAAATATCCTTCGCTTATGTACTCGTATCAGATCTGCAAAAGTACTTTATTTTTCTGTAACTGCATGTTTAAATATGTTTATAATGGCTATAGGTTCACTTTTTGGTTCATTGGCATGGTTGTGTGTCGAACTTGTACAAGACTAGTTGTTAGTACTGAACAACTAGTTAACTAGTTCTTGCGGAATAATTTTCATAATTACTATGTTTAATTAATTGGAAAATGGTAATTAGCCCTGATTTACATGTTATTAGGTGCTAATTATGCATTGGAATTGATAAACAATGGTTAAGTGATAAACATATGAAATTATAATAAGTACCATCAATTGTGCGCTAATTGTCGTTAAGTATCATAATTGGAACACTAAATACTAGTTAATCATGATTAAGAGTAAATGGCCTTTAGACATGGAACTTATGTCTGAATTGGATTGGAATGGATGTGTTATGGTTCTAGAATGTGTTAGTAATCCTTCCAAGGCCTTGTATCAGACATTTGAATAATTATTGAATTTATTTTAATTGATTTGTAATTAAAGGGACCTTGTCATGAAACAAGTATTGAAAAATGAGTTTTAATATTTGTTTAACTAATCCATTGTGCTAAAATTATCTAATTAGACTTAGAGAGATATTGATATTTCCCTCACACCCATTGATATCCCTAGGGAATAATACAAAGCACCTTAGTCCAGAAGAATCTACTTGGGAATTGGAAAGTGTTATGAAGGAGGCATATTCAATCCTATTCCAAGATGTAGAAATGGAAGAATAAAGAAGAAAGTTAGTAACACCGAGGATGGTGTTATCCTCTAAGGGGAGGTGTATGTAATGCACCTAAAATTAATAATTCGTTATTAATTTCTGTTGAGATATTTTATTTATTATTTTAAAGTTTTTTAACAGGAAGTAAAAAATAAAACAATTGTAATGAATTATTCTTTTATTAATAAAATATTATGAAGGGGACATAAGTGGAATAGTTCTTGAAGAGTGTTTTCTGACCCACAAGAGAAAAAGAAAAGTGGTTGAAGCTACTGAGTGAGAACTCAAGGTGCAGGAGGCATCTTCCCCAAAGTCGCGTCACAACTCCTAGTTGAGTGCTAAAGAGCAGGAGGCTCATAAATGGCCAAGTAATAGGAAAGATACTATATAATAGTATGTCCATTATGAAATAGTAGGATATCATTGGACAGGGATTGAATCTGATAATGAAAGAGATGGCGCATTAAGTTACTTGGCTACTCTGGGAGTTGGTGGGAGGAACGACTATTCCATTTTTTTTTTCTTAGCAGTGGTTCTAGGTTCTTACTCTATGTTTTAATTAGAGTAGGTTATTTATTATAGATATGGATTTTCTTCTATATTCATTAGTAGATATGTTTTTACTTAATGTCATTGCACAATTATCTAACATGTATAGTTTAGATCTTGTTTATGCATCAATCCTAAAACTACGTATGTTTTCATTTATATCTACGAATGATTAATTCTATTTAGGAAAGTTTCTTAGATCGAGCATCCATGTCCGAGTTAGGGATTTCTGATGATTTTATATGCTGTAGAATCGAATTATTTACTTAAATGTTTATATATCGATGAATTATATATGTTCTTTCTCATGCCGTATACCTAACTAAATATTTAGTACATTTGTTAAAGTTAGTATGTTTAAATACTAAACGATATACAGTAAGAATGAAATCAATGAAAATTAATTAAATAAACTAGGATCAAATGAAATTTATAAACTAACAAGACATATATACAAATATTTACGATTTATAATCTAGCTAACTACTAATCCAATAATCACATTCATCTACAGTCATAGAGATATTTACACAGAGTATAGCTATTATACAAATGGTAACATACAAGATAGTTATACCTAACATATAACTTATCCAACCAAATCCTTTACGAATCTAGAGCTAACATTGTTTAACCAAATTCAAGGAATCCAAAGTAATATGCATTACAAGTGTAAACAAATCGCAGAAGCAAATCTTCCTTTTCCAAAGACCAGTAGTAATCCCATCTACGATGGCATGCGAGTATTAATGAAATAAAGTGAGAATTCCAATAGAAAATACAAAACAAATTGCAGGCATGCATAATATATTTTAAACCATGATTTCAATAATAAACTACTCCACAGAAATCGTAAGACCCTATGGGTCATATTTATTAACCAATAACTGAGTTAAAGGATTATGGTCGTAAGCCCATTTTAAAGGCTACCATTGATTACACACGAGATAAACACAATTAACCTTTTGTTGAGGCCTGGAAATTCATAGGCAACAACAGCAAGGAATTCTCCCCAGCCAACGTTCCCAACTAGCCCATGACTATTTGGTATGGGGAATCTGTCCGGTTTGCGGTCCGGCTACCGTAGGTCAAGTAACAAAAACAAGGGGTTTTACCGGTTGCGGCCTGGTCCACAGTGTATATTTTTGTATTTTTTACTTTAAGTATGATATGCAAGTGCCTATCTAAGATGCAGATTGATAAAGAATACGAGGAGTGGTCACAATGTGATGCGCGGGTTCTTACCTCTCGTCTTAGACTCTCTCACTTCTAAATCACACACAAATGAAAACAAGATTAACTAAGCTGTCCCTAGGGACCAAGATTATCAATTAATGAGTAATGTATTACTACTCATATGTTAATATAAATCACAGATAGCTATTCTTAGAATCAAAACACATAAACATGAATAGATATATACACAACAAGATAGCTCATCATCTATTAGAACATTCATTGCTCATAGTGGAAATTATCACAAAATAAACCAGAGAACATTCAAACAACAACATAGGTTCAGAAAGTTAGAATGATCTCACAGTTAATGAAACACAGCTGAAAACGAAATAGTTCCCCTTCAACATTTTTCATTTCATCACATTTGAACATTCCACACAGCACTTTCTCCAACAGGCGAAATTGTAATTTTATTATTGCAAAACGAAATATTTCCTCTTACAACAAGTAGTTCACAAGTCTCATTGGGAAAAATCCCGTCCTCCCTATCTCTTCTTCTATATTTATACAAGAACTAGCTCAACCTTCAGTTGCACCCCAACCATTTCAATCTCCAGTCTTGTCATTTTGCGAATGCTCATAATTCAACGTTACGTTTCAAATAAAGATTTTTATAAAAAATGGGAAAATCTAGGTAACTGACGAACTTCCCAAGCCTGGGCCTTTGCTTTTTAATGATTACACTCTACCATTCCTCAGTCCCTCTTCAGACCTTTATTGTTTTCTTTTCCTCAAGCAACAACTCTGTTGCCTTATGCTTTACCATGCTTTGTCCTTTAGCTGCATCTTCTTCACCGCAATAATCTTCAAAGGGATATGAGAAAATCTCCTATATCTGTCTGCGATCAAAAGAAAACTCATCATTTATCCTGACTATCTTTAATAAACATCAACCATAATACCAATAAAATGAGTACTGAAAGAAAAGAAAACCAGAGCTAGGTTTTCTCGCGAAAATTTCAACCTGATAAAACAAGGCACACCGGTCATTTACGAAATCAGTTACGAGTTCATAACAATTGGTGGGAAAATGATTAAGAAACGGGCACATGAAAACCTCCATTGGCGAATTGGAACACTTGACATCGGTCGGTTAGTTGGCTACACAGCCGCAATGGCGGGTAACCTATAATCTAGGGGTTCCAACACACAAACCAAAATTGGAGCGATAAACCATTGGGGGTTGGATCTTCTGAAACATCGGATAGTTAGTGCACTACCTAGCCGCAATGGCGGAAGTTATACGGTTAAGAAAATCCACAGACTAGTCAAAAGAAGTTCGACGGGAAGTTAGTCTACTCTGGGGCCACAATGGTGGACCTCAATCAGCCTTCGACCTCTGATCAGAGTCATAACACCTTTCGAAACATTGCAAAGCAAGATCTTTTTTCACCAATAAATTGAGGGATCAGCGAAAGGCTTTAATTATCATCGCAATGTCTATTTGACCTTCGAAAAGAAGAAAAAAAATGGCAACTAAAAATCCCATTTAGACCTCGACCAAACCTCAAGAATGATAAAAAATCATAAAACCTGCTAAGTTCTATGGTCCAAAACATTTGCAGACCCAAACGAATTCCTGAAAAGCAAGAAAAACTGGTCTCAAACAACCCACACATGTAGCAGAGTGGGAACAAACGACCTTCAATAAAATCAACAAGGAGGGTCCAATTTTTTTTAGAAATTTGGGAAAAGTTATAGCTACAACAATTGGTGGCTCACTGGTGAACCCAGATCTCTGAATAAACTCCTCCTTAAGAAACAGACTGTTTAGCAGTAAAACCGGCATGCTGAAATCTTCTAGATGCCTGGATTCCCATAATGTCAAATATATGTACTTGTAATCATTGATGATAGTCCAATTTTAGGGAACGAAACCCAAAATCTCAAAGTCAAGATAACCCTTTTGAGGCTAAGTAGGTGGATTTCATTTTACCTCTGTCTTTGGGTAGCTTCCATCTTAGACACCACAGGATTGTAACACATGGTAAACATAAATATTCGTTTATTCCCCATTCCCATGCCACTTGGCACTTTTCGTTTGTGGACTTTTTGTCCCTTTGAGTCCTCCTCATGCCTTTCTTTCTGAATTTTATTTAGGCTCTTCTATCCATAGTGTCCTTTTGTGTGAGAGATACATTTAATTTTCAGCTCACGGACGGATAAGAACTTTTGGCAATCTGTACTCATATGATTCAGTACTTTGTTTCGATATATATTGCTTTCTTAGGAGTTTTGACTCTTATTAGCCTTTAGCTTTCAATTCTTGGCATGGGATCATTTAGATATAATATATTGTTTACCCTGCTCACCTTTCCATGGGTCTTTTGCTGTAACCCCCTAGGGCGTTTTAGATGTGAAATGGATGGAGCCTCGAAATAGTATTCCAGACCTTTTGATTCTGAGTTATTTCAGGGATTACGTCAAAATTCAATGTGTTCATAGACATTTAGGAAAACTACTTACTAGAAGAAAATCCATCAGATTCAAACAATAAGATACAGTCTAATGCACAAAAAATCTCAGTTTATCAAGGGCTCTAATACTCTCCATGCAACCAAAATTTTGCTTCTTTTATTGAAATCGAAAGAAAATTAAACTAAACAAAAAGGAAAGGAACAAATCAAAATGGCAAAACAAATCAATTATTTATGTACAAAACAAAACAAAATAAAACAAAAAATCAAGAAAAATAAGGTTTAAGAACTAAACCATTTACTGGTAAGTTCTCCTCCCATCCCTGTAAATCTTGCTATTTATAGGTTGAGGGGCCAAGTTTCATTGCAATCTGGAAAGGGCCTACCCATAACTGTTGGAACTTCGTGTGCTTTCCCTTCTCATCATGAGGGTGATCCCACTTAAGAACCAAATCTCCTACCTCAAAATCTTTTGTTCCAGCTTTGTGCTTATCAAACCACCTCTTCACTACCTCCTGTTGTTGTTTAAAACGTTCTCTAGCCTTAGATATAGATTCCTCTGCCTTCAAAAGATTATGAATTCTTATCTGCAAGACTTCATTATCTGATCCTCTTCACTCCTGAGCTATTATGGAAGAGGGTAGCACGATATTGGAAGGCAGAATGGATTCTTTTCCATAAACAAAGGTATACGGGGACACACCTAATGAAGTCTTGGGGGTGACCCTATCAGCCCAAAGAGCATTTGGTAATGCTGAATGCCAACTTCTCTTGTTTTCTATCACAGTCTTTTTTAAGATTCTAATCAGATTCTTGTTTATAGATTCATCCAAACCATTTCCTTGTGGATAATAATTTGCAGAATAATGCAACTTAATTCCCTTTTCGTGAGCAAATGCAGATAATCTAATAGAGGAAAAATAAGTAGCATTATCAAAAACTAAAGAAATTGGAACTCCAAACCTGGTCATAATATGATCTTGCAAGAATTCCATGACCGCATATTCATTCACTTTATGCAATGGAATGGCCTCGACGCATCGAGTGAAGTAGTCGGTTGCCATCAAAATATCAAATTTGGGTTTATTTCTCCAATGATATCTATTCCCCATTGCTCAAACGATTATGTTATCGTCACAGGCTTTAATGGTCCTACTGCTTTAGCTTGTCTTCCACCACACCTTTGACAGATGTCGCACTTTCTGAAATGGGCATGTGCATATTTGAACAGTGTGGGCCAATAGTATCCAGCTCTAAGAATTTTATGGGCTATTGTGTCTCCGGAAAAATTTCCTCCCGCAGGCCCATCATGTAAGTCTATCATGAACTTCTTCACATCTTCTTTCTCTAAGCATCTAAGAAGAACTCCATCATAATTCTTCCTGAATAATATTCCTTCAATAATTTGATATGAGGCTGATTTAAGATGCAGTGCTCTTCTTTGCTTAGAATTCCAATGTTCCGGTAACAATCCCTGCTGGAGGTAATGCACAAGGTCTCGATACTAGGATTCTGAAGCTGTGAAAAGAGGACATACATCCATCAAATGCAACTCAGCTTCATCTTCCCAGTTATTTTCTTCATCATTTTTACTTTCAGTCATTAGTTTGCACAATCCTTGCCCTTTAACTATGGAGGCTGGCTTGAATTTGAGGTCATACTCCTGTAAATTCGTTACCCAGTTGCCTCTTCTTTCTCCTAATTCCTTTTGTACGAAAAGAGACCTCACTGCTGGGTGTGGAACTATCACCTTTTTCCGGTTCTTAAGTATATACGGTATGAATTGTTTTACCACTTTGAAGACTGCATAAGCTTGTTTATCCACACCTGGGTAATTCAATTCAACTCCCTGCAGACTAGTGCTAATAAATTATATGGGGAACTCATCCCCCCCATCTTCCTTCTGGGTAAGCACCGCTGCTAGTGAATCGTCAGATGCAAAAGTGTACAAAATAAAATATTTTTCAAAATCCGGACTTTTGAGGGAAGATGTCTTTATTTTACTAAATCCATTCTTCTCTACATCAGTCCACTTGAATTGTACACTTTGCTTTACAATTTGCTGCAAAGGTTTAATAATTTGAGCGAAATCTGGCACAAACCTTCGCACGAAATTCATTGTCCCCATAAATGATTGCATGCCTTTTTTATTATGGGGTAAGGGAATTTGTTTGATAGCTTTGATCCTCTCTGGGTCTATGGAGATCCCCTTCTTAGAAACCACATGACCCAGTAACTTACCTTCGGTAACAGCAAACACGCACTTCTTGGGGTTTAATGAGATACCATATTTTCGATAGCGTTCGAAAATCTATTTTAGATGGAATGCATGTTCTTCCCTTTTCTTTGAGAATATCGTGATGTCATCGAGGTATACTACAACACTGCGGCCAATCAGACCACGAAAATCTATGTCCATAGCCCTCTGGAAAGTAGCTCCAGTGTTTATGAGTCCAAAAGGCATCCTTCTATAAGCAACAGGTCCCCCGTCGGGTTCTGAATGTCATTTTAAGTCTGTCTTATTTAGCTACTAACACTTGATTGTAGCCAGCAAATCCATCTAATAAAAAAAATAATTTAGAACCCAAAACCATTCGCAATATCTGTTCCATGGGTGGGACAAGATAATTGTCTTTATCCGAAGCACGATTTAGGTTTCTGAAATCCACACATAGTATAATTTCTCCAGATTTCTTTCTTACCGGTACTAGATTTGAAACCCATTCCAAGTGTCTAACTTTGAAGATAATTTTAGCATCCAACAACTTCTTTACTTCATTCTGAATTAGAGGCTTCTTAAAGGCTGTTGATAGGGCTTGACCCCAGATCTGATGGGGATAACATGTTGAATAATATTGGTGTCATATGTATTCAGATCTTCATACGTGTAGGCAAAAACATCTTTGTATTGTTTGAATAGACTAATGAACTTATTTCTTTCACCTGGAGAGCCTTTCCCAAATTCACATATTTAAGCTCAATTTCAGTCCCTAAATTAATCAATTTGAACCATAGAGATGAGCTATGAGTCTTCACATTCACTGGCCTTCTGAATTTATCATTTAGATCAAACATCCACTCTAAAGTCCTAACTCCTTTAGGAATAAAATTATCGAATTTTAGCTCGGCCTGATGTTCTTCATCATCAATAATTTTCCCTTTGAAGGTCTTGCCATTTGTCAAGCATTCTAGAATATACTAATCATCATCAAAAACTTGTAAATTGGTAATCATATCTAGAACTGAGGGCCTGAAAAGCAATTCAATAGAACATCAGTTATTAGAGGGCACAAGCCTTGTAGCTAAGGTGGCCAACAAGTCAGCTGTTTCATTCTTAAGTCTAGGAATCTATACAATATTAAATGCATGAAAACATTTAAGCAAATCCCATACTTCATTTTGATAAGCTTTTAAATGAGGGGAAATGCAATGTATTTGATTTCGAATCTGTTTTACAATTATTTCAGAATCCCCATACACTTTAAGATTTTCTACCTTTAATTCAATTGCTTTTCTTAGTCCCTGAACTAATGCTTCATATTCGGCTATGTTATTGGTGCATTCAAACTCTAACCTACATGAAAGAAAATGTTTATTTTTCTTAGGATCAATCAGGACACAGCCGGCTGCTGACCCTTCCAAAGTTTTAGACCCATCAAAGAAAAGCATCCAAAAATCGCCTATCACTACTGTGCATGAATCAACATTTACATCTACAGCTAACTCTACTATTTTACAATCAATTTCATCAACCTGTGAAAACCGAAGGAGATCAGGCTGAGCATCTGATGTATCACTGGCTTCTTCCGCTTGATAGTTTCCCGGTCCTAGCTCAATGAAGTAATTTCCCAAAATAGAATTCACTGGTTCATTTTTACCTTCGAACTGAGTGACATTGTGTTTTATGTGGGGCTCTCTTAAAACTTTAATTTGATTTGGGCTTCCTTTATAAGGTAGCCACAGATGTGACCAATCCGAAGCAAAGTATCCATTCAGTTTCGTCGACCAATCTCTGCTCAACACAAGTCCATAAGCCTCAGGTATGTCCGCTACTACAATATCAATGAATTGACATACCTTATCATTTGAAGATAAGCGAATGAGAACATCTTCCATTTCCCCAATTACCTTCACATTCGTTCTGTCCAACCGAATAAACTTCCATGTAGATGGTTTAGGTTGTCCATTTATCTTCTTGCAGACTGACAGTGGCATAACATTTACTGATGCCCCTGAATCTACTAGACAGTTGTGCACGTTGTGATTGAAAATTTCAAAAGTAAGGAGAAACGGTGGAGTCTTGCACTTAGGCTTAGCTCCCACACTTGCTTCACCAATTTCTTCTTCTCAGGGCTAATTATCAGTGGGAAGCTTCTCCTCTGATATTTGAAGTGCTTTCAATAACTTTTCTTTCTGCTACGGCACATTACACATCTCAAATAATGATATATTTTCCCTTACCTTTTTGATATCCTCCACGACGTCATAATCCATCTTATGTTCTGTGAGATTCGTTTTAACATTATTGATCTTCTCTTAAGTGGGCTTGGTGTGCATGTTGATCTGCTTCGGATTTTGACCGGTAATGGAAAATTCTGAAATTTTATTAGCTGAGGTGTTTTTTTGAAAATTCTTTACATTCTTTTGAAATCTCTTAATCTTTGGGAGCATAAGACTGTTTTCTTTAACCAACCCTTGGCTTCTCGTCGTCACATTTGTTTCCAAGATATCTTCATGTCTCGGATCCTTTTCTTCTTCGGTATAAAACAATGATACACAATCCCATAAAACCAAGGCATCATCCTCCTATTTTTCTGTTGATTTATTGTTATCTTTTCCCTCTTCATAATTATCCTCAGTTAATTTGGAATCCAACAGCTAATTCATCACCAATGTCATCGAATTTATCCATTGAGGACAATTCTTTTCAAAATGGGGTTGTTGGTGAAAAGTGCAAAATTTATCCATCCCAAACTCCGTTAAGTTCATCGATGTAGGACTGTGTGGAGGGGGTTGGGTTTGATTGTTATCCTCCCTTTTCTTGTAATAAGGCTTATAAAACTTCTGGGCTTCCTTTTCCTTTTCCAAGTCTATTATTCTGTTAGAGAGCTTCTGCATCATTTTTGCCATTCCTTCGAAATCGTGTGATTTCTCCTCTTTAGGCTTAGTAAATAACAAAGCTTTCCTCCCAACATTTTTTTCTCCTGACTACTCAGGATAATCTTCGATGCTTTCCTTTTCAGCCTCTACTCTCTTCACTTCTTCATAAGTCTCTGCTAGCGTAGGTTTGGCCTTCATTTTGGCAAACATGGCCAAATCAGGCCCTAAAGCTGAAGTATAATACTCAATCAGAACTTTATCTGAGGGTTTGTCAATTTCAAAAAAAATCTTAAGATAAGCTGCAAATCTTTGGGTAAAACTATGCACCTTCTCTTTTCTTTCTTTCTTTAAGGTGCACAGTCCTTTCATGAGAGATGCATGAGTTTTTTGGGTTGCATATTTATTTCTGAAAATCCTTTCAAAGGTATCCCAGTCTGGGATAGAGTTTGCAGGCAAACCAAAATACCATGATGCTGCTGCTCCTTTAAGGGTATGCGGAAAAATTATACAAACTAAATCCTCATGTTCCCCAGCCCTTAATCCTTCTATTGCCAAATAGAAACTTTGCAAATGGTCATCTACTAAAATATTTTCATTTGGATCAAACTTGGGCAGCATCTTCTCAAAAGCTTGAGGTAAGTCATGCAACGGAGGTGTTAAGTTCAGGGGTGATCTGGATTTCCAAGCAGGTGGTGGATATGGTGGGTTAAGTGGTTGATTTTCATTTACACCTACCATGAGTCTGGGTGGAGAGTGATTAGGCGAGGGAACAGGAGTATGCACAAGAGAATAGTAAGGTGTGTTTGGCCCTACTTGATTCAAAGGTTGAACAACTTCATGTAATGCTACTTCTACTAATTCTTCCAAATCTCCAACCAACACTGAATCTTCCAAGATGGGATGATATTTCTTCTTGTACTCTCTCTGGGGTAAATTAGGGATAGTGGGTAATCCTCCAATACTCTTTACATATGCTCTAGTGTGTCTCCTCATATTATTAACAACTTCATTGTCTACAGAATACAAATGTTCTCTATTCTCTTCGGTATTTGGATCAGGTAATAAACTACTTTCAAAACTATCACTGGTGGAGTAATTTCGAGGAAATGGATTTCCCTAGCCAGCCATGCACTGGAGGTTCAAGCCCTCCTTCTAGTGCCAGAAACTATTGAGGCCTGGAAATTTGCAGGAAACAACAGCAAGGGATTCTCCCCAGTCAACCTTCCCAAATAGCCCGTGATTGTTTGGTATGGGGAATCTGTCCAGTTTGCGGTCCAACTACTGTAGGTCAAGTAAAAAAAACAAAGGGTTTTACCGGTTGCGGCCCGGTCCACCATGTATATTTTTGTATTTTTTACTTTAAGTATGATATGCAAGTGCCTATCTAAGATGCAGATTGATAAAGAATACGAGGAGTGGTCACAATGTGATGCGCAGGTTCTTACCTCTTGTCTTAGGCTCTCTCGCTTCTAAATCACACACAAACGAAAAAAAGATTAACTAAGTTGTCCTTAGGGAGAAATATTATCAATTAATGAGTAATGTATTACTGCTCATATGTTAAGATAAATCATAGATAGTTGTTCTTAGAATCAAAACACATAAACATGAATAGATATATACACAACAAGATAGCTCGTCATCTGTTAGAACATTCATTACTCATAGTGGAAATTATCACAAAATAAACCAGAGAACATTCAAATAAGAACATAGGTTCAGAAAGTTAGAACGATCTCACAGTTAATGAAACATAGCTGAAAACGAAATAGTTCCCCTTCAACATTTTTCATTTCATCACATTTGAACATTCCACATAGCACTTTCTCCAACAGGAAAAATTGTAATTTTATTATTGCAAAATGAAATAGTTCCTCTTACAACAAGTAGTTCACAAGTCTCACTGGGAAAAATCCCCTCCTCCCTATCTCTTCTTCTATATTTATACAAGAACCAGCTCAACCTTTCGTTTTCCCCCCAACCGTTTAAATCTCTAGTCTTGTCATTTTGCGAATGCTCATAATTCAGCATTACATTTCAAATAAAGATTTTTATAAAAAATGGGAAAAGCTAGGTAACTGATGAACTGCCCAAGCCTGGGCCTTTTCTTTTTAATGATTACGCTCTACCATTCCTCAGTCCCTCTTCAGACCTTTATTATTTTCTTTTCCTCGAGTAACAACTCTGCTACCTTATGCTTTACCATGCTTCATCCTTCAGCTGCATCTTCTTCACCGCAATAATCTTCAAAGGTATCCAAGAAAATCTCCTATGTCTGTCTGCGATCAAATGAAAACTCATCATTTATCCTGACTATATTTAATAAACATCAACCATAATACCAATAAAATGAGTACTGAAATAAAAGAAAACCGGACATGGGTTTTCTCGTGAAAATTTCAACTTGATAAAACAAGGCACACCGGTCATTTACGAAATCAATTATGAGTTCATAACAATCGGTGGGAAAATGATTAAGAAACGGGCACATGAAAACATCCATCGACGAATCGGAACAGTTGAAATCGTTTGGTTAGTGGGCTACACAACACTCAAAAGGACTCTAGATTCCAATCCCAGAATAAATGATCTGAAGTCGATGGGATGAAATCCGCTGGAAGGAGGGCATTAAGGCATCCCCCATCATCCAACATGAGGTACTCAACAAAGCTATCTAACATGGAAGGACTCGATCATAAAGTGCATGAACCAGTAACTGTACCGGGAATGGCCGACATGCAAAGTCAAGATAACTGAGGAATGGCCGACACAGGTTTCAACTTCCTTCGAACAAGAGCATAACGGCATATGGTGACTGACTGAAGGCATCATAGACTCGATATAGAAACTGGGACATCTTTGTGACAAAGGATGCATCAACAGAGGCTCCACAGGGACTGGAAGCTTAACCAGTCGGTGGAGATAAACTCAGATAAACGAGTACAACTCCTAAGTCAAACTATAACCCAACCAATGGATGTGATATATAGTGCTCTGTTGAAAGGCGACACGACTCAACAGCTGCCAAATATAACATCTTTCCTTGTCCGGATTTTTGGTTTTTTTATTTTTTTGGACTTTTTCAGTTATTTGAAAAGCTTGAAAAAAGAATAAACTAGCTTTATAGTTACAAACTAGGAGGAGACGAGTGTCATCAAGGAAAACAAACTAGTTCCAAGCAGTGGAACATACCTATGCTCAATGCAAGGATACATGTGTAGGATATCGACACTCGGGGGAAAATCCCCTCCCGGTAAAAAAGGGAATCAAGCTGCGAAGGATATAAAAACGGCTCTGCATGGCTAGACATGAGACAAGCTCGGGCTATATGGCTGAAACGCAATGTCAGGGGAGCCAGCATAAAGCTCAATAAGGCAGGAAAAGCTCATGATAATGCATTCACAACTTGACGTAAGGGGAGTCCAGAGGGAAACAGGCCAGCATAAGATCAAGAGGAGTATGAGGCTCTTGCGAAATGTCATGGCAGTACTATACAACGGACTCCCACACCCTAACGGAGAAAACGTCGGAATGGGCACCAAATGCAAATAAGGCGCTAACTAGGGTACCCATGTAAGGTGAATCTCTACCACTCACATCATGCCACTTCTAAAGCAGCAAGAAGGTTCTGTGACATAACCGAGTGGGTTCATACCTAAGGTCATGCTGGAATGGTCATAAGGAAATGCATAAGTGCAAGCGGATGTGGTATCCTAACCTATATGCTAGTTCAGACATAATACCTATGATAGGCATGAACGGGTCGAAAACTTGGAGAGAGTGTACAAAAACTGGATCCTACATGACAACCATATTAGTCCAAAACAAACCAAAATAGTCAATAAAGAACCCAAACTATAGGATATAGGGAGGAATGATCATGACAACAGCACCCAAAGGAAACAATGCGGTGAACAATGAGACATAAAAAGGGAAATAAGGTGTAGACCCAATGTTCATGCATACACTACCACCCCCATGAGGGTGACCACTGGTGTAAAGACCGAGCGAAGGGAAAAAATCCTCGACAAATGGAGTAGAGGATGGAAGATGACCATTCCCAAATCTATGAGCACGGTAAGGGGCTGTGATGCCCCCAAGTCTGACACCAGGGTCCATACTATGACCAAGATGGGTGATAGGATACCAAGCATGCCGAAAATAAAAGGACCTAAACTCAAGAGAGCATAAATATACTCAAGTAACCACGATCCCAAAGGCCAACTAGCGCACAAAGAGCACACTCCTAAGAAAATCTACAGCCAAAATACAAGCAAACCAATGGGAGGATATGTGAGCTCCCGAATGCAGCAGGTATGTCTCGCCTAGGAGAGGCTTGAAACTCCCATACACTACAAGCGGAGGTGCATAACCAATTATAGTGGCCCTCATATTCAACGCATATAGCGACTGTGCTGTCCAACCCCAACCTGGCCGGGACACCTGTAGAATAACCTCTACAAGTACCCCCTCGATATCCTAGGTAAGGTCACTAAGGTCACCTCAATATAATAAAAGCTCAGGCAGACAGTCGCAGGTGGGATTGACCGTATGGGCAGGGTAGCAAAGCCCGAAACTCTCGAAAGAGCCCCCAGATACGAATACAATCCTGGAAATATCTCCGGTGCTACTGAGTTATGACTAAGGGTCATCCCAATAAATAACCGCTCACACTACCTCGTGCTTAACTCCCATTTGAGAGGAGGATCCTGAGAATGATGGTTATACCAAGGATTTCACACACTCCCTGGACAGACACCTAGATGTTGTTGTTTAGTGATCTTGGAGAATTGACTTACAATGAACTATTCCAAGATCCTAAAACCTAAGCTTGTTGGTGCACCCTATAAAAGAAAAGAGTGTAGTTCATTTTAATTAGTGTTGATTTTAATTGGCTGTAATTACTCAAATGGAAATGGCCGTGCAATTAGTGATATGAAGAATCAGCAGTGAAATAAAAGTGCACACCATAACAAACAATGCTAAGCGCAATCTTTGTCAAATGAAAAATAGGGTATGCCACTACATGAGATGCATAAATATATATTCCTTTCCAAATGCCAATGCAATCCTTCCTATATGAAAGCCTAAACACAACTCTCATCCAAGCAATCCAATGTAAGTACCTCCTCAAATCCATATGCAAAAAATGCAACTACCTTGTATTTTTCAATATAAAAGAATGAAAAATGCAATAAAAGTCATCTAAAACTCTCAGTCTCTGTAGCAAGTATAAAAGACAATCCCAGCAAGACACCGAGACAAAAAGAGTAATGCACTAATGGCAAAACAAAAAGGAAAAATGACTAAAACTACTTTCAAAGAAAAATCAATGAAAAAGTGGTCTTTGGTCACAAAAGAAGCATCCCACAGACAACATCAGACCCAAGGAAGACCCAACCACACTCACAACCCACCCAGCAACTTCCCATAACATCAAACTCACCAAAAGGGAGGATGTACATGACTGTTTAAAGAATAGCTGCGTATATATGCGACTTTTGGCCAAAAACGTGAGTGTATACGCGGATTTTGGCCAAAAACCTGCGTGTATACGTGACTTTTGGCCAAAAATCTGCGTATGTACGTGACTTTTGGCCAAAAACCTGCGTATACAGAGAAGGCAATGGTAAAAAGCAGGCCAAGGGTCAAACCAATAAAGGGGAGTGT
The DNA here is from genome assembly GCA_001517045.1 of Pseudotsuga menziesii. Lineage (NCBI taxonomy): Eukaryota > Viridiplantae > Streptophyta > Pinopsida > Pinales > Pinaceae > Pseudotsuga > Pseudotsuga menziesii. Next base: position 10,016 of record LPNX010770167.1, on the reverse strand, counting down.
CAATGGATGAACATACTATAACATGCAACACAGAAACAGGGAGAAACAGAGAGCAAGTCAAGAATATCAAGCCCATTATGCCCCCAACCCCAAAGAAAAACAAGGAAGATCACCATCGGAGTTGCCAATTCTGTTATGGAGAGAAATTCCTATGGCTTGGGGTACCACAAAAGACAACTTTGACTCCATAAATCATTCTTTCCCAATATGCAATAGAAATAAAATGTCTAACACTAAAGGATCAGACCTCGTACCTTATTCCGGACGGTTGAAGTAGATCCCCGTTGAGCTTTCCAATCTTCAGCTTGAATTGATATAATACTTCCTCAACAACAAGTTAACAATACAAGCATACTATATATCATGGTGTTAGATATATTCTAGCATATATAATCCATAATGTAAAATCATTTGACATATTCCAATGGATACAATATTCAATCAAATACACATCATTAGACAGGAAAAGATAGTTCTTATTAATATAAATCAGAGATTACAAGATAGATACAACCTCTGACGGCATGTCTGCGAACCGGAAAAAATGAATCCCCCACATGGGCCTCCACCACCTCAATCCTCCATCTCACGATAGCAAGCTCACTAGCAAAAGGCAAGCTTGGGAAGAACACAAAAGTGCTCCAAAGGGACAAAGGGATGCAGACTCAAGTATAAATTCCGGCAACAATGGACTATAGTTTCTCTGCTTTCAATCTCTCTATATGCCTTCAATGTACCAAGGGGTTCCTTATATAGCTTCACAAGCGATAATGAAGGGTCGAATCCGAGCGATCTCAAGGCATATGGAAGGCCAGGAGTCGAATGAGTCGGATCCATGTCAAGGAAAACTCCAAAAGGATTTGGATTATGCACACATCCCGATGTACGCAGTTATATGGGTCAAACCCGCGTATGTATGCGGTTATCGGGTAAAAAGCTGTGTATATCATTTTTCACATAGTTTTAGGGATGATCAAGGAAACATCAAAGGATAAAAGATGTTCCATGGGGTCTAAAGAGTCTGCAGCGGGATAGGGGAAGGCCATACAAAGTGTGATTCACCTAGAGTGGTGAAATCTGCTATAACAATAAACATAACCGAAATATCTTTAAGCAACATTCTTATCAACAAATATCATGGTCGTAAGACCATCGAAGGATGGAAACCATTGATTAACTCAAAAGAGTATACAAGTATAACCACATAGTAAATTACAATAGAGACCCTAAGGGTCGTTCCATTTCTTTATACAGGTTGTGGTTGTAGGACCATCTAAGATGGCTTCCACCTTCATTTTCAAACCTTAAATAAAATTCAATTATAGAGTAAGCAAAGTGGTGGTAAGACCATCCGTGATGGCACCCATAGTACCCACACAAGCACTAAAAATAAATCCTAATGCACTTAAAACCAATACAAAGCAGAGAGATTGTAAATCGATTTGTAAAACAGAGTGCAAACCCCGTTGGGTTTTGAAAAAACACACACAACACTTATCTTGCATAGAGATGGAATGGTTTTCCTCAGCTCGACCCATTTTTCTTAGGTTCTAGTACCTACGATAAACCACAATAAATATTAACAATGGTGGATGGAAATCATTAATTTTACAGGATGAAAACTAGAGCTGGGGTTTATGGTTCTTTACGTGGGCGTTCCAAGACGCAGGCTTGGGAGTAGGTGACCCTGTTGCCTTCCTCATTAGTGCTACCAACCTGTAACAAATGCATCATTTGCGGTCAAAACCACTTTTAAAAACTAACACTGTAAACAAGTTAAAAATGTTAAATAACTCTTTACCTTATGCGAGTTGTAGGGAGACCAAGGATCAACTCCTCCAGGAAGACCCTTATTCCTCCTATTCCTACATAAACCAACATTGCAAGGTATGTTACAGTTAATCCATTAAAAAAAAACTTCAGGTTAAAACATTTGCAACGTTAAACCAAGTGGACATGGTGAAAAGAAACAATGAAGTGTAATCGATGGCTGAGTGAAGAAACAAGTTGCAGATGGCCATGGACGCCATGAACAAGAAAAAAAATACCTTGGTAAGAAACCAATTACATTTCCATCAAACCATAGTAGCGGTTACAACAAGAACCCCAACATTTCACCATTAACAAAGCAAAGCTCGACTCTCTCCCTCTTATATACCAAACAAACAAGAATGTAGGGTTCATGTAACAAAGGAAAACATTAAACTCTTGCAAAACCCAAACTGCGGAATCTTACAAATGGACGACTGAGATGAAATATCGAGGCCAACTTGGAATCCTGGCTGCGTTGTTAACTTACATCCATGACACACTTTTAAGACAAGTCAACTCAAAGTACAACACTTTTAAATCATCAGCGAGGACTACTGATGTCTTGTCAATCATTTGCATCAAACAATTAACATAACCATAAACCATAGCATATAACTTTGCAAACTTTCAAACCAACAACATATTATATTGACAGATTGCAAACTTTCAAACTGTCAAACCAACAACATATTATATTGGAAACTTTCAAACTATCAAATTCCTTATGTTCAAGCTTTACACCCTGCGTGCCTTAGGACTAAGGTCCTTTACATTACTTTACACATTGCGCTTAGGACTATAGTAAGTATTTTGGCCACATAAACCCCTATTACATTACAAGGTGGGATCAAGACTATGGCATAGTCTCCCGACCCTTGGGCTACTATGTCCCTAGTAACTATAACAAAAAAACAAAACAAGGAACAGTAAAAAATCACCTTCGAGCGTGGTTGTACGCAGCAAATAGACTCCGCCCATACCGTAGCTGGCGAAACCTATAATAGTCAGTGAAAGGATATACATAACTTACATAAGCATCATTATTTCAACTCTTAAGTAATACTCCTTGCTAAGAGTTGTATGAATATTGCCAGTTAAATGCATGTACACATTTTTTTAATTACTATTTTTGAGGTGTATGACATATTGTTTTTTAGGTTTTTTTTGGTAGAAGAAAAATAGTTTTTTCTTTGTGAAAATAAAATAACAATGAAGAAAAATATTCAGATTACTCTCAATTCCATTGGTTAATTACCATTTAAAAAATTTTAATAGTTAAAAATAATTTTTTGCTTTCAAAAATAAATAAATAATAAATATTTACATTAATATTCATTGGATAATTACTATTTTTTTTTGGCAAAGTGGAAGCACACCCTCACTACCAGGTTTTCCATTGGCTAAGTTTCCATGAACCAATGGCATCTAAGCCGTCAAAATCACTCGGGGATCACACATGGTTAGATTTTTGGTATCCGTGGGATTTGAACCGATGACCTTTCCGCTTAGGGGGCGTCTTAACCTTACCCCGCCACCAACTGCTCTACATCTCATGGATTATTGGATATTTACTATTTAAAAAAATTATATATATATATATATATATATTTCTAAAAGAAAAAAAGTTGTTTATATTGATCAAAGTAATATTTACATACAGAAGTATGTATTGTTGTATACAACAATAGACGGCATCATATATGATGCATTTACTTATTTTTTGCATAAGCAACAAAAGAAAAATAGGCTGTATCAAAAGGGGTTGTCCTGTGTGACTGTTTCTCCCATAAGGATATTCCTGTAGTAAGCACTATATATGGCGTTTACCTTCACTGAAAAATGTAAACTGAGGTCCTGTTTAAAACCAAAAAAAACTATTTGTTTTTTGAACTATTATGCAAAAAGTTTTAGAAACTACCTTGTCCTGGCAGTAGATCCATGAATGGCCTATGATAGAACTCATTGGCCACTGCCTCCTTTGTCTCCATGAAATTCCATGTTCCCCAAGCCAAGTTTAGGCCTCCCTTTGATAGTCTGTCTGCATCCATGTTACGTTCCCTGTAGACATGTCTAAGTGTAAAAAATTCAAAATTTGTAAGAAGTCTACTAACTTATTCAATAGTGCAACCAGTGAGGTGTTTTTGCACTTCTGAATTTTATGAATCCAATTTATAACAACAATAGAGTCGCCAAATACTTGTAGTTCTTTACAGTTTCTTTCAATTGCAAAACATAGGAGAAGCTTCAAGGCCATAAGTTCAGCATAATTGTTTGTTCCAGAGCCCAGTCCCATTGTGATTTGGAAGTGGTGAGTTTGATTTAGGAAGAGGGTGGCTCCTCCCCCACATTTCAAGTCCTGAGAAGATCCATCAAAAAAACCCCAAGGGATATCTTTGTCCAACTATTCTTCAGTAATAACTCTCGGTTTGGGGTTGTCTTTATTTTGGGGAAAGTAGGAGAGAATATCAAGTCCTTTCTTTGCTACTTCTTCCGGGGAGGAATTTTTCTCAAGGAAGATGGATTTGTTTCTAGATAACCATATTCCCCAAAATTGGAGGAGTGAAAGGGCTCTTGTCTGAGTGGTCAGGGGTGAGGATGACCATGCTTTCCAGGCATCTTTCAATGTGGGACCTGCCCAACAGCATCTGGAGGAGGTGAGAGATTGTGAGTGCTCCCATACTTGCTTGGAGAAATTACAGCTTAGGAAAAGATGGTTTGTGTTTTCCTCATTATCTTTGCAGAGACAACACCAGCTAGGTCCAGCAAAAGATATTTTTTGGAGATGGTCCCAAGTAGGGATTTTAATTGCGAGAGTGCACCACATGAATATTTTTTCCTTTAATGGGAACTTAAGCTTCCAAATAATCACCTGCCACCATTTCTGATCCTGTTAGAAGTGTTGGGAGTAGAGTTGCTGATAGCATGTTTTAGGTGTGTAATGACCTTGTTTGGCATGCTCCCAAATCAGTTCGCCAGCTTTATTTGTTAGTCGAATGTGTGAATATTGCAAAGCATAGATGAAGTGGTCCCAAACCCTGGTCCATGGTTCTGGGAGTTCTAGAGCCTGGCTCCCCTTCCATCCTTGATGCTAGAGGTTTGTTGAGTTGGGATCAGCTATTTGGTTTAGGTGGAAAAACCCTTTCTGATGTAATAGTTGTAATAGTTGATTTGGGAGTAAGTGGTTTTGTGAGAATCCTGGCCATGGATCCGCACCAATTCTGACAATTACACCATCCCCCATTTTCCAAACAAGCCCTTCTAAGATAAGTGGGAGGGCTTTGCATAATTCTTTCCAAATGATTGAGCTATTTTGTAGGATTTCATTGCCCATGTCTCTGATCCAGTCCAGGAGAGGGGTTCGTGCAATGTATTTTTGGATGATGACTTGGGTCCATAGGCTTTGAGTTGAGATGAGTCGCCAACCTAATTTTGTAGCCAGTGCCTTTTCAAAACGAAAAGGATTTTTTAGACCCCATCCTCCCAATGTTTTTGATCTGGAAATTTGATCCCATTTTACCCAAGGGAGCACTTTTTGCTATTTCTTCCCTATCTAAAGGAAAGTTGAGAAAATTATCTTTGTTTTGTTCAGTATTGACTTTGGGATCCAGGTTAGTGTCATCTAGTATACTGGAATTGCTTCAAGGACCGATTTTACCAATACTAGCCTGCCAACTCTTGAGAGCCATCTGTTACACCAATTATTCACTCTAACTTCCAATTTGGCTAGCAACCAATTCCAATCTTCTTTCTTGTAGCACTTTGGTTTGAGTCTAAAGCCCAAGTATTTTATTCCATTATCCAGAGATAAATTATGGAAAGGAAAGAGCTCAAGAAAATTCCTCAAGGATTCCTCTTCCAAATTGAGTGTTGTAATGGTGGACTTTTGAATAATGATTTGCATACATGTAGCTTTGCAAAACAAAGTTAAAATTTCTGAGATTATTTCTACTTCTTTGATTGAGCCATTGCAGAAAATGAGGATGTCATCTACAAACAGAAGGTGTGTGATGTCCAGGTTTGCAGTAGTCTTAATTCCCTCAAAGATACCTCTCATTTTTGCATCTAGAAAGGCTCTGCTTAATCCTTCTGGAACTAATAAGAAGAGCAGGGGGGAAAGAGGGAATCCCTGGCATAGGCCTCTTTTAGAGTGGAAAAAGTGGGCTGCTTCTCCGTTGATGAGGACTGCAAAGAAGGTTGTTGAGATGCATGAAAAGATCCATTTTATAAAGAAGTAATTGAAACCTAGATGTGTGAGGAGCAGTCTTAGGTAGATCCAACTGACTCTGTCAAAGGCCTTGGAGAGATCAATTTTGAGAATATCCTTGTTTTCCTTTTTTTATCTTTGCACTATGAAGGCCCTCCTATGCAACCCCAATAGTTTCATGAATTTGTCTGTATTCCAAGAAGCCAAACAGTTCCTTAGAGATAAGTTTTGAAAGAACCTTTATGAATCTTTGTGCAATTATCTTTCTGACCACCTTGTAAGTGATGTTGCACAGGGAGATAGGCCTGTAGTCTTCCAAACTTTCTGGGTTATCCTTCTTCGGAATTAAATATAGAAAAGTTGAGTTCGGGGGAAGGTGGAGGACTCCATTTACTCATGTTTCCTCTACTAGCTGCAAAAGGTCAGGGCCTATGGTATCATAGCCAGCCAGGAAGAATTCCACTATCCACCCATCAGGTCTTGAGCTTTTGTCCTTTTGAAAGTTGTTTAGAGTTTCTTTCAACTCCTCCTCTGAGACCTCTTCCAATAATTCTAGGTTATCTTCGTCATTGATGCTCTCCAAAAAAAATTATGAGATTCAAATTGCCTCGGGCCTTAGCTATAGATGCCTGTTGGTCTGCTTTGAAGATGTTTTCAAAATAATCCTTCCCTATCTCGGCTAGATCCTCAAAGGTTGATGTTGTCTCATTGTTCTCATTTTTTAGTTCCCAAATAGAGTTTTGTTGTTTCCTGCCTTTTGCAAAGGTGTGGAAGAATTTTGTATTGTCACCACCACATTCCATCCATATGGATTTGCGCTTTAGCCTCAGAACCTCATGTATTTCCTTCAGGATCTTATTTCTAGAAGCCTCCAGCAAGTAGAGCTTCTCCTTGTCTTCCTGGGTGACAAAACCCCCACCATATTTACTTTGAATCTCTTTCAATTCTGCCTCAATTTGGGTGATTGCTTGTTCATCCTGAATTTTTTTTTAAGGGCCCATTCCTTGAGTATTTTTTTTATTCTGATTAGGTTTTGAGTAAAGTGAACAGCAACCCTTGTTCCATTCTCATCTTGGTAAGGTAGCCAGTTGTTTTGAATGATCTGGGTTACCTCTTCATTCTTAAGCTAGGTAGAGTAGAGTTTGAAGGATTTGGTTGGATTTTTTGGTAGTTTCTGGATTTCCAGGCAGATAGGTAAGTGGTCAGAGTCTGCTCCAGAATCCACCCATTGTTTGAACATCATATTTTCCTCCAAGTGATCCTCTGGCAACAGAAATCTGTCCAACCATTTTGCAATTCTTTCTTCTCCCACTTGTCTATTTTTCTAGGTTGGTTTTAAATTTCGAGGATCTAGGTCAATTAGTTTCAGTTCCCGCAGGAGATTGCTGAAGTAGGGCGCTAAGGGGTATGTTCTCACCTTTGGGCCCCAAATTTCATGTGCCCCAAGAGTGAAATTTAGATCTCCTCCAATGATCAGGTTCTCTTCTTTTGACATCCCATAGTTTTTGAATGAGTCCCAAAACTCTGTTATCTTACTGTAAGACCCATAGATGTTCAGGATAGTTAGGGTTAAGTTTGCCTCCTCCCAGCATATCTATGCGCCTAAACCTAAAGTGGTCCCCCAAGTATTTGTGCATCTGATAGAGGACTTCTTCCGTCCTATTGCAAGCCCTCTTGAGTGTCCTTTTTCACTCTGTGCTATGAACGTGTAGAGGAGTGAGATTGAAGATAAACTATTTTCCACTTCCAATTATGAGCCCAAAGTTTCTTGTAATCGGATGACATCTAGTTTTTGAACCAAGAGCATCCTCTTGAGGGAAAGTTTTTTCTGGGTACTTGCCAGACCCCTACAGTTGAGGGAAAGAAATTTCATTTTGGAAGCCCATCTGGGTCATGCACTGCTCTAAGTGCCCCAAAGATGGTTTGTTGTCTTCCATTTTCCTTATCCCTGAGGGCCTTGTTCTGCACAGTAGAGAGGTGGGAGGGTCTTCCTCTTCCTTTGTAGGGGATAGTAGGGTTTGCCCCAAGGCCTCTTGGGGGAACTTTTTTATTCATCAAGGCAGGAAAATCCCTTGATCTGATATGGAACCGGATGGAGGAGGAGGAGTTTGATGGGTCAAGGTTTGTAAGTGGAAGGGGCCCCGTCGAGGAGGGAACTAGGGGTGTCAACCTATGGGGAGAAGGGGAGTGGAGGGGCGAAGGGGAAGCATGGGTTCATAAGGGAGAGATCATAGGTGTGTCCTCATTTAAAGATAAAACATGTAATTTCTTGCTTAATGAAGGAGGATTCATACCCGATGAGGTCAGCGATTCAGTCAGTTGCTCCGCCTAGCACGTTGATGAAGGCCCTATGGAAGTGTATTCAGCAACCAGCTCCTCAGTCTGACCTAATGGTTGTCCTGGAACTTCTAGTGCATGTTGTTCCCTCTCCATTCCTTGATCCATGGAGGTATCCTTTGGTCGCAGGGACTTTTCCTCCTTTTTGGACCATTTCTTCCTTCATGTTGTCGAGGGCACATAGTTGGGACAATTTTTTTCCAAATGTCACATTTAATGGCATTTATGGCATCTGAATGGAAGCCCTTTATAATCTAACAGCTGCTTCCTTGTCTTGGTTCCCCAGATTAAGTTTATGTCATCCCAAAGGTTGGTCCTAATGTTCAGAAAGACCAGAATTCTTGCCACCTTTCTTATCCTTGTTTGATGGAAGGAGAGGTTTGCCTCAATGTACGATCCTATCGCCCTTCCGATATCTCCAAGCAAGGACTGATTCCAGAATTCCCAGGTAATCCTGGTAGCCGAACCCATACTGGAATCATATCGAGCCTTTATGTGTCTACGTCAAACTGCGGGGTCTGTATTTTCAGCTTGAAGGGGGTTGTTCCATAATTCCAAGGCTTACCCTAGAGAAAAATATGCATCTTCTTTGCATCCAAAATGAAAGCTGAACCAACCTTTTACTAGCAGTGTGATTTCAGGGTCCTTACCTTGGAATCCCATCCAATTCCTCTGAACCAATTCTTCCATTTTCCCTTGAGAAGGGTTCTGACCCCTTATTTTCCCAACTAAAGCTACATCCTCCATTTCTTGGGCTTCTGCAATGGAAAGGTCAACTCCACAGACCAAATTCATGGTTTCGCCAAAGGGTTTAGGCAGCGTTTTTTTCATTTTTTGGTGCCTGGTATTGTGCCTTTTGAACTTCTATCCGTCGAGGCATATTTTGTATCTTACTCTCCTTTTCTAGGGTCTGGTGAGGACCTATTCTGAACCCCTTGCTGCAGCCATCAGGATACGATGCCTTTTAGGCTAAATGTGGTTTCTGGGGATGCCTGTGGATTCTGCATTCCAAGTTCTACCGTGGAGATATGTTGTTCTGCAATGAAAAAATATAGCTCCCTATGAAACTCTTTGTCCTACTGCATTGACAAGAGTTGTGGATTCGGCTAGAAGGGTTCACTGTGTGTAATTACAGCGTCCGATGCGAGTGGAGTTGTGCCGAAGGGAAAAAGAGTAAATGGTGAACCACCCAGAGAAGGGTTTAGTAGCCTTGCTGCAAGATTTCCAAGCTCCTCATCCTTGGCAAAGGGCGAAGAAACTAAAACCCTAGCTTCACTCCCAACTGGAAGCTTCTCCAGCCTGTCCTGGACCGTCGCCGGGGAAGATATTCTGGTGAATCCCAGGGTTGAGAAAATTGATATCCCTTGCCATGGGTCATCGAAATAGTCTAACATCTCAGCTTCTGCGGTTAAACCCTCGTCGGGATCCATGCTGACCAAGACATATCTACTGCTGGGTGAAAAGTGAAAATTTTAAAACCTCCTTCGCCTAATTGTCCTCCGGGTGCCTTCTTCTGTTTTGGCCTCGGAGGCCTCAGTAGAGCCCCCACGGGCTCCTACCTATGCTCCCTCCATACACCGTAGAATCGTGGCCATAGAACTCCTGTCAAAATATAGCACTATATATATATATATATATATATATATATATACTCGGAATTTTT
>LPNX010770150.1:0-59384 GCA_001517045.1 Pseudotsuga menziesii | reverse complement strand
AATCGATTCAACCGCTTCGTGAAAGTCACTCTCCGAAGGGAGAGTGGGATTGACCAAAGATGACATTGGTGCAATCACATTAGGATCACTCTCCGAAGGAAGAGTGAGATTGACCAAAGATGACATTGGTTCAATCACATGAGGTGCACTCTCCGAAAGAAGAGTGGGATCAACCAAATATGAGATTTGTTCGACCACTTGATCAACCAAAGGTTGAGTAGGATGTTGAGAAACTATAGGGTGTTCAGAAGAACGAAATCCATGAGTCTTGGACCACACTCTTTGCACCTCTGGGATAGCAGGGCACAAATGAGTAAGATGATCTCCCTTGCACAGCACACAAGGGAACTTAAGATGATGCTTCGAACGACCAGTTTTCTCAACAGTATCAGCATGACTAGCAGTGGATGACTGTTTGCTCTCAACATGACCTGCAGAGGATGAGATTTTGCCCCCAGCGTGAACAACAGAGGCTGGGTGACTGGGTCCAACCTCACTAAGAGAGGCTGGTTGTTGAGAGACTCCATAATGTTCAAAAATGGGATGACCATGAATCCAAACTCTTCGCACCTCCGCAATAGAAGGGCATTTATAAGTAAGGTGGTCTCCCTCACAAAGCTTACAAGGAAACTTGAGCTTGTGTTTTGAGCGGGTAGACTTGTCAACAGTGTCAACATGACTCGCAGTGGTTGACTGGGCACCATCAACATGCACAGCAGAGGCTGAATGGTTAGGATCAACATGCTTTGCAGCAGTTGAGTGTGTGCCCCCAGCTTGAGCAACAGAGGCTGGGTGAACGGATCCAACTTGAACAACAAAAGTTGGATGGGGAGGTTCAACTTGAAAACCAGAGGTTGAACCAGTGCACTCAGTGTGAACACCAGAGGCTGAGTGATAGGATTCGACATGACCTGGAAAGGTTGGAAGGATCCCACCAGCGTGAACACCAGAGGCTGGATGGATGGATCCAACTTGAACAACAGAAGTTGGATGGGAAGGTTCAACTTGAAAACCAGCGGTTGAACGGATGCACTCAGCTTGAACACCAGAGGTTGAGTGACAGGATCCGACATGACCTAGAAAGGTTGGAAGGATCCCTCCAGCTTGATCACCAGAGGCTGGATGGATAGCTCCAACATGAAAAACATAGGTTGGATAGGATGGTTCAACTTGAAAACCAGAGGTTGAATGGGTGCACTCAACGTGAACACCAGAGGTTGAGTGACTAGGTCCAACATGACCTGTAGAGGTTGGATGGGTGCCCCCATCCTAAACAACTGAGGCTGGGTGGTGAGGTTCAACTTGACTTGCAGAGGTTGAACGGGTGCCCCCTTGCTTATGTGCTTTCTTCCTATTCCTCCTTCTTTTACTCCTTTTAGACTGCCGGTTACTAGTATCAGTACTTTCACCGCATGAGGTAGAAGGAGGAGGAGAACTAACTATAGGTGAAGGGGAGACAGTGTTTTGATGCCCTTGATATAAGGTGCTTACTTGAGAAGCATCAGGAGCATTTAGGACAGTTGGAGTGGAAAAAAACCACACCGGTAGCCCTATGGTGAATCCTGGAAGATTCAAGGTGGCCATCAAGGGAACACCAACATTCCCCGTGAGAGGAATAGAGCAAGGAGCTCCCATCGAGGGGATCTCTTGGTTGGTGTTCGAAGGGGTGCTAGCCATAGCTTCAAAACAAGAGACAAAGTCTGAGGTTGATGATCAACCAAAATTACAAAGCAAACACCTAAAGGTCCACTAAGTACAGACAAACCACACAGCACTCACTAAAAAGATCCTAGAGTCTCAAGCAATCTAAAGAGGCTATAAAGATATACCTTCCAGAAGAAGGCTGATGAACAGTTACTTGGCGTCCTTGAGGGGTTCTCAGGCACAAGCGGAGGAATCACCCACCACCCTCCTGCACTTTCCACAAGGTTTACCTTCCAAGTCCGTCCGAGGTGAACCAGAAATAACCTTCCGGTTTCCTTGTGTATGAGCCCTAAAAGACAAGAGACTAAAGGCTACCTTGATAATACCTACTGTCTGGGGGGGCAGTCGCAAGCTGAACTCATACGCATGGGCAGGGTAGCTGAGCCCAAAATTCTGCCTAGACAGAATCCCCAGATGCGCAAAAGTCCTGGGTTACGTTTTGACAAGGATTCGAGGGGTTATCCCCTCTGTCCAAGCCTCCATGCGGCCTCGTGCTTAACTCCCGTTTGAGAGGAGCTTCCCAGATACAGTGGTAGAATAAAGGATTTACCTAGTGATAGGCCAACTACGTCTGAAATTTAACACTTGTGGGGAGTTGAAACACCCTAACCCACAAGTCTAGCCTAAGCTAGTTGGTGTATGACCCTATAAAATAAAATTGCTAATAATTTTTAAAATTATGTCGTTTATTTTATGGGTTGTTTCTTACTCAGAGGGTAAATGGCATGAAACTGATGTGGTGTTTTGACTCAAAAAATGAAACAAAATGACTAAGCAAAGAGAAATGAAATGCAAAGAAGCAAACAGCTATTCTCTTTATATTTTCAAATAACTTGAAAGCCAAAAAAGATCAAATCTTTTTATATTTTTTAAATTTTTCAAAAACAATGCTATGCTATGCAATCTAGACTAACAGCCTAATCTCTATGCATATGAAGAAAACATGTTTTTGTCTTTTTCTTTTATAAAATGCAAAAGAAAAATCAGCCTATAAACTAATGCAAACAAGTACTGAAAGCAAAGCAAATAGACAACTACTTTATACCCCGAAAACAAACCCTAGGTTTCCCTAAAGTTGAATATAAACCTCTTTTAAAAGGAAATCTTACAAAAGTAAACAAGCCAACACTTTGGAATGAAAAGACTGAGCATAAAGACTGACATAAACAAAGGTCAAGAAGTCCCAAGCATCAATCTAACCTACAAACAAAGGCTGCTCAGTACCTTGTCCAACAAGGTCAAACCAAAGAAAGAAGTAGGGGGAAAAGCAAGAAATAAAAGTTCTTTTTTAATTTTCTTTTATAAGTGCAAAAGAAAAACTAACTACAAAGCAAAAGCATGCAGATAACAAGAACAAAGCAAAAGGAACTTTTCTATGCAACCACCCAACAAACTCTAGAAACAACTGAAGTCAGCATAAACCCTACTTGGAAGAAAGGCTTGTATAAGAGACAAGACAACTATTTTGGCAAGGTGAAGTAGACCAACCAAAGAAGGAGGAAAACAACATCCACAAGCTTCTGAAATCAAACAAAGGCCACTAACAGAGGTTGATCAGAAACAAAAGGCCAAAAAGCAAACCAAGCAAAGGAGACAGGTGAAAGAGCAAAGAGTAAATCCTAATGCTATAAAGGGGCTTACCACATAGATAAAGAACAACAAAAAGAATGACACAAACTCCCTGGATTCATGCACCCGCAGAATACCTTAACAAACCCACCATGCACCTGAAATGCACTGTGCTTTGAGTAAACTTGGATCCAATAAAGCAAACAAGCAAGAACTACTCCAAGCAAAAAGACTCAAAGGATTTTGAAAAAGCAGGTAGGGTGATCACCAAAAGTCTTCAGACAAGCACACAACATTCATAAAGAGACACCACTCACAAACAGGGATTACCTGAAGAAGGGAACAAGCAAAAACTTGACTTAAAAAATCCAAACTTCCAGGTATATATGCGACTGTCTATAAGGGCAGGTCGCGAATGACACGCGACAGTTCAATGCAGCAACCCGTGAATGCAAGCTTGCATTTGCGACTGTTCAAAAGAGCAAGTCGCGAATGGGGAGGAAAATCTTAAAAAAGATCAACAAACTGCCTTAGGAAGGCAGGGAAGGTTTTCTATCAGACTTACAAGGTGTTGCTAAGTGGCAAGAAAGACCTGAAACAATGCAAAAGCTGAAAGAAATCAAGAGAAAAACCCCAAACAGACAAGGCTAGTCCCCAGCGGAGTCGCCAGTTCTGTTGTAAAGGAAAATGTCCTATGGCTAGGGTTTAAGAGGCCATCAACGTACTGGGGTTGAAAGAGAGATGCACAATGTTCAGCAAGTATATATAAACAAGATTCAGAGATGAGAAAGGTCCACACCTGATAAACTGAAGGTTGGTCCAAGCTTTCCTTTCAATCCTCTTCTTGCTCCTCTCGCTCCAAGAGACCTGCAAAACAAGTTGTACCTTCCTCAAACCATTATGACCACATATAAAACAATGATAATCAAATGAATATGAAACAATGATCTGAATAACATTATAATATGATCATAAACAGAGATTCAATCACACATTGAACAATGATTTGGGAAGACGAATGACATCACATCTTTATTAATCTTGAAAACAAGTACAAGTATACCTTCTCTTCAAGTTTGGCACCTCACGAAACCTTGATCTGGTTCTGCTGCTTCTCTTCTCCAAAGAACTCAGCCTCCGAGCTCTGCAACACAAGGGAAGACCTCCAGGGCAAAGGTGTAGGCAAAGAGAGTCCCAATTCCTCCAGCATAACAATGCATAAAATCCAAGTCCCACTCATGGCCTTTCCTACCTATATTTATATGGGTGAAATAAGGTAGTTCGAAGGTTAGAGAAGTTACAACAGTTAAGGAAATCCAGTTATATGACATAACTAATCTCCAGTTAACGCATGTTTAAATATTTAAATGTTAAGAAACACATTCGCGGGTTTGCAGTAGAGCAACCCGCGAATGATGCGCGACTCTACATAAGAGCAACCCGCGAATACCAAGATTCGCGACTTGCTGTGAAGGATACTCACGAATGATGCACGAGTTGTTAATAGGGAGAGTCGCGAATACATCCTAACATGGCTAAATGGCAAAGTAACTGGCTGGATAAAGGCAGAAATGTATTCCATAATAAGCCAAGCTATATTGTTCTGGGCAAACCTCAATCCATAAGTGTCCTTTTGTGTGCCAACATAAGGAAAGTTGACACTCGGACGGAGAGGTGCCATTTTGGTGTATAACAGGGTCCCTTGTGCCACAAACAAGGGGGTCTCATACACCAATTGATGTCTGCGGTGTCCTTAAAATTATATTATTATTATTATTATTAGATATTGGTTATAATATATATTCATAAATGACGCGAGAGAGCCGTAAGCCTTTTTGTGTATAAACTTGGTAATAAATTATCTTATCTACTTGGTAATAAATTATCTTATACATGATAAAGGTTTAAAAGTTTAATAAAAGTTAGAGCGAAGAAGTGACTCTCAGTTAACATGTTTTTGGTAATTATTGTTTGTGTTTTTACCAATCAAACATTGTAAGAGGGTCATGGTGATTAAAATGGGAATGGCCCTTCATGTGGATGCACTCCACATTAACTATAGTTTAAAATAATATATAAATACATATAAGTAAAAGAGTGAGGATGATTTATCCAACCATGGCCTTGGTTTTGATTTATTAATCAATTTATTTGGATTGTGATTTATAGAACCATTGCCTACATATTATTAATTACTAGCACATTCTAGTTTCTAAATATATAGATATATACATATATATTTCGAGTATATTATTAATTACCGACGAATTTTAGTTTGTATATATTTATATATATAAATATTTTGTATATATTTATATATATAAATATATATTTCCTGTATATTATTAATTACCGACGAATTTTAGTTTGTAGATATATATAAATATATCTTGCTTAACATTGAATATTATTATTTTACCGGAGAAATCAGATCTATAAATAGTTAGATATATTTTACAAAAGGGCAAGTGAAAACCATGGCTCTACATATATGTTCAGATATGTAAAATAGTTGTTAACATAGTTTTTCTAAATATGTTAAAGATTGGGTAAAATAGTTGCTAACATATTTTGTTTGAATATGTTAAAGATTTGGTAAAATAGTTGTCACCATATTTTGTCTAATTTGTTAACAGATTCGGTAAAAAGGGATGTTAGTATAATTCATTTTAAATTTTTTAATAGATCTATAAAAAAACCCTTGCAAGTGGATTATCTTTTAGATTGGATAAAAACACGATTAAAGTACAATGTATGAAGTTTGCATAAACCTTCCGGCCTTTGTCTTTGGTAAACCATTCTTAACACCTCTAGATCGAGATTTAATGTATAAGTTCACATTAATATGTTAATAGAACCCTGCATGCGTTTGTCCATGTGAAAATATCTTAAGCTATGTAGACTGGGATATGATTTTATGGTTTTGCATAGTGTTGAACATGTATAGATCCATAGATTCAAATGCATGAGTTTGTATAGATTCCATTTGCATGCGCTTGTATAGACCCAATGTATGTTGATTGAGGGCGTCTAGTTATCCGTAGGGTTTACTAATGTATTTTTGGATTCATGATTAAATATAGCTTGTCTTAAAAGAAAATATGTCCATTAGAATGGAGTAATAAAAGTTAAACCTCTCTTGACAACTAAGATCCCTAAGTCTCATACTCATAGGAAAAGTATCCCTTTCATGACAATAATCTCAAACCTAGTGGATCCATCTCCCAGCTCGGGGGTGGATTTAGACGAGAAAACATACGTTAGATGAAGCCTATGGTTGGGAGGAAAGTCGTAGACACACTTTTAGTCACCCAATCTTAAGTAGCATTAAAGAAGTTCCTATAATGTTTAATTTTGTTTATAGAAATTATCATGCAGCTTACATGTTTTATAGCAGTAATATGTATATTGAGTGTTGGATGCAGAATCCATGACTCATTGATGGAAGGGAATTGGGGTGGTTCTAGAAAGATAGTATATAGTAATTTAATTGTTTTATGAGTGTACATGTTTAATTAGTTCTTTAACAGTTAACCTTGTTATATGGATTTAAGTTATCTTGTTCTAATATTTATGTTGAGGTGGCACGACTTTATGTAGTGGGTGCAGAAACTGTGTCCCAAGGTTGCAAAAGACATCGAGGTAATAAGAGAAAGGGGTAATGTGTAATTGCTACCCCATTTGAGGGGCAGTTCAGTGACTAATCTAACAGTTGTATCTATTTTAAATAAGATTCGCTTATGTAGAATTGTATTAGAGTGATTGTAGTTTGACAGTTCTTAATTACAAACAAAATGTGATTTTATATTCGAGGTATAATTTTTTATCATTATTCTTGTACTAGCATGCTTATTAATATAGCCCTCTTGTCATCTACTCAGTGGAGCTTAATAAAATTGATTTAGAGTTTCTTATATGAATAGATGAAAATGATAGTAGTGTTTACAATTATGTGATTACACACTCTCAAGAGACTAACATAGTTGACTTGTATGGATATAATAAAAGCGAAAAATTTACCCCATTTTCTCAGAATTTACATTGAGTAATTTTAGGTATTTTACAATAATGCCCCCACATGCATATCCTGTCGAGCTCTGAAAACTTGTGTGTATGTGTTGTGATATTGAAATTCATGAAAGTAATAATATTGAAATTCCAACAAAGCTTGTAGATTTAAATGGATATTATTTGTCCCCGTGTATATCTATTTAACCTCTGCCGTGATTGAGCTTCACTTGCTTTGGCCTACAAAACTCAACAATATTCTTCAATTAAAAAGATGATCCACACGCTTAGATAATTCTCCAAAATTTAACAATAATATGCTATTAAAAAAATGATCATATGAATTCAACATTTATTAATTAAAAATGAATATTATTTCTTAACACAGTGAAATGCTTTTGCATGTTCTTAAAATTATTATGGTCAACCGTGATTTTGCAAATGGAGAATATAGAGAAGCAAGTTGCATGCTATCTTAATTTAATAAAGATTATCTATCTATCTATCTATATATATGACTTAATGGACATATTTAACTTAAATTTATTTGTCATCCGCGAGATGTAGAACAGTTGGTGGTGGGGTATGGTTAAGATGCCGCCTAAGCTGGAAGGTCGCCGGTTCTAATCCTATTGGATACCAAAAAATCCAACCATGTTAAGGGTTGGTGCAGTCCAGGCCAGGTGCGATGCCAGGGTGATTTTGATGGCTTAGATTCCACTAGTTTGTGGTTTCTTAGCCAATGGCAACCCTGCTAGTCAGGGGGTTCCACCACTTTGCGAACAAAAAAAAAATTAAATTTATTTGTCAAATTTAACATCATATTTACAATGCATATGGTTTTTACGGACATACCACCCATGAAGCCTGGATGCCCATATCCAAATGCATTGAGATAATGCAAGCATGGTTGAAAATATTGAATTGAATATCACCTAAACGTTTGCTATTGTTGTTGAATTGAAAAAAAATCCAAAACCATTTTTCATCCTAAACTATCCATAAGTTTATGCTATGTTTTTTATGGGCATGTTAAGACACATGAGGGTAGTGGTTCTTGCGTAACCTAGCCCTTTTTAGCCAGCAAGAGGCTTACACTGAGTGTGGAATAAAGAACCCCTTCAATCCCATACAACTAAAATCTCACCAAACTATATAAATTGGTGCCTTAATTATTAGCATGTCGATGTAGACAGTGGCTTAATCCTTAACTTGTTCGTCTAAACTAAAAGATGGGCTAGTTCCTTTATCTTTAGCATGTAAATATAAATCAACAACTTAATCCTTAATTTTATGCTTTCTCTTCTCTTATAACATTGGCAAGGAATTAGTTGCATTGCAACTTTTTTCTCTTGTTATGTTTTATCAGATCGAAAGATTGAAATCTTGAAAGTAAATACAAGTTTAAAATACATAACTTACTTCTCTAAAAAGAAGGGCAGCTTTTGATAATGAATATGCTTTTATATTGAATTCATTATAGATATAGGAAAATATATATATATAATCAAATTGTTGTGATATGATGCACATGGATGCTAATGGCCACCCATTTGCTCAAGTGGTTCTTAATGATTTTCCATCTTTGTAGTTTTTCTATAACCTTTTAGGTATTAAACTTTTAGAGAATTTTAGACGCACCAAATAACATGTTTTGGCCATGCGATGGATTGAAATTGTTGAAGGATTAACCCATTTTAATTAAAGTTGTTCCTCTCTTTGAGATCTTTCCAATGAGCTATTGTGCACCCCAAAACAAATTTGTATGTGGAAGTTGTGGCCTTGGGAAGTTGATATATCAAGTAGACTTCTTGGGGCCCACATCTCTTTTGCCATTTAGTCTCCTAAGGTTGGGGTTTTTGATATTTATTGTTTTTGTCTCAAAGGACATTCCATATTATGTTAAAAAGGTCATTTTAGACTCTTGTAATGGTCTTCTTGCAAAGGACTTTATCTGCCACATCTCTCTTGAGAGATGAGCTACCACCATTCTAGCTAGTTTGTGTTGCTTTGCAGTTTGCATTCCTTTTCTAAGTTGCATTGATGCATATATGAAAATGGATACATATATGAGGGGGCAGGGGAGGGAACGAAAACATTTTTTTTTAAAGGCTATATACAATACAACATGGAAACAACATGTGTTTGTGTGTGTGTGTGTGTGTTAAAACTTCAAAACCATGAAACAACAAATTCATTTTTTAGATCACCATTCATATTCATGATTTAGATTTAGCTAGATCATCATCATAAATATTTTCATGTTATCATTGTCATCATAGTCATCATAATATTATCATTATAATTTGTATACTCCACTACTTTCTAACAAACTAATAACTTATTTTTAATATAAGTATGATGGTAAAATGCCACATTTAAAATGAATATACACACAAGCCCTTAAAAGGAGGGTCACTTCCTACCAAATAAGAGAAAAATCCCAAAGAAAGGATCCATGTGCATCCAACAATCTTCCATAAGATTTGGATAAAAGTAATAGAGGTAGTGCTAGCCACAAAAGAGTCAATTTCTCTTAACAAATTTCAAGGGTTAACCATGACTCAACCTCCAAGGTATCACCCCACTTAAAAAAATGAACAAATGTTAAGAAATGGGTGCTCCTCAATCAACAGTGACATGCAAGTCAACTTTCATTTAGATGTGCAATACATGAGTGGACCCAAAATGTGGACTTAAAATTAAAGAATCCTCAAAAGGACTGCTCGACATGCCACAAATGTCTTAGTGACATCCAATAAGAAAACAATCCACCCCTAGTTGAACAATGATGCCACAAATATCCAAGTGACATCTAATAATATAATGATTCATAAAATTATCCACCCCTAGTCGAACAAAGACTCATGGACTAGTTGAATAATGACCCATTGATTTGGTCAACCATAGTAAAAAAAATGTGAGTTGTCTAACTAGGGGACGATTTCCCCCCTATTTCCAGCTAGTTTTTATCCATTTTTTGCTATGAATTTTCATGAAATTTTCAAAATGTGCAAAAATATTGTTATATCTTATAGAATGTGGGTGTTTGGTGGTCTTCATGTCACGTGATTTCATTTCTACACTTAAAATATCCCAATAAACAACAAAAAATACAAGATTTTGCGAGTTAAATTCACCGACTTTTGGCTAAAAATCAGCTGAAAAGGCTAAAAATCCACAGTATTGGCATTGAGACTTGTAATATATACCCAATGAAAAATAGAGAATGGTTAACCAATAAGTATAATTCATCAATGTAAAGTCTACAATGGTGTGTAATATTGGACTCATTGTTTCTCCATGGTACTGTGTGTGTTATAATTTTTTCTCTTGTTAGTGTGAACCCGACCAATAATTTTCACATACATAGTCATCATTAAGGAAATCACTAAGTCAATTAACTACAATTGTTGAGCCTATCCAACAACAAGAGTCTTGGATTTGTATCAAAGACTGCACATAATTCTGTAAAACAACAATGAACCTTATGTTTGTTGGCCTTTGCTTCCTCGAGAACAACTGCAAGAGTATATGTGATCACTCTAGAAATTTTGAGAAAATGTTGCTTAATGCAAATTCAGAAATTTTACCTCAACCTTGAGTTTCCCTGGGATCTATTTCCATTGCACTTTCATCCTTAGAATCAAAATTTGAAGTATAAATAACAACAATATACATTTCACTTATGTACAACCAAATATGTAAGTCAGCCCCCAAATATAAACAATGAACAATTGTACTTTAGGGGAACTATGTTTCTAGATTCCAACCGTTAGGGCTCAAATCCTAACATATTAAATATATGAAATTTCTTATTAACATAAAAATTCATACATCCACAAATATTCCCTCTTAACTTTTGTATACTTTTCAAATTACTCAACAAAATTAGCTAACTATTTATGATAAATAAGCATACCAAACAACCCTAGAAAATACTCATTCACCATGAGAATATACTTTGGAAATCAGCTCTTCAATTACATAAAGCTTGTACAAGAAAGTACAGTTGACATATACATAAAAATGAAGTTATAAGTACATACCTACAACTTATCACAAGTTGGTACAAAATAGTCCTTCAAGATTACCCATAAGCGAAGAGTCCCTAATGCATCCAAACCGTAGCTAGGGTATCTACCATCAATAAAAAACCCTAATGAGAAATACAAAGGCTTATAAATTAATCCCACCAAACTATATAGCCACACCAAAATATTTAAAACAAGTTATCACCAACACCAACAAGTCCATTCTTAATATTTCACCAAGATTACATCACAGAAACTCTCCAAGCAAAGTCCTCCAAGAATCATCTAGGGTTTATTTCCCACAAACCCCAGTCCCTTCTCATATGGACTCAAACCCTAGCACTTCAAGTATCCTCTACATTTTTTCTTTCACAAACCCCATCCCTTCAAGTATCTTCTAGGTTTTGTCTTACAAAAACCCTAGCACCTTCCTTCCTTGCATAAATACAAGTATAAAGACGCGAGGAAAGTTTTTCTTCAAGATACAATTGATCCAATCAACTATCACATGATTCTATATTACTACTAGAACTAAATACTCTCTCCTCACTTCATATATAGTAGGTGAGAGAGGCCAACAATAGTAAAGTGTACTAAATCCATAAGCAACCTAATATATTGTCAAGATAGGGTCTCCACATGAAGTGCTCTCTGTTCAAGGCGTACACATATTATGATAAGGATCCTCAAGGGGTGTTATCTCCAAGCATGGGAGGAATTTTTCAAGAGCCCACCATCACAAGGTTGATTTCTCTCCAAAACAATCATCCAAAGATCCTCAACATTGTGTATTGGATCAAGATATAACCCCAAGCATTGGATCAAGATAAATTCTGTGAGAGATAGAATTTATTCTTATAGCTGTACTTAGTATTTTCCAACCAGAGGTGATGAATACCATTATTTTTAATTCACCGTGCAGTAAATTGTGGACCTCAATGTGTTTAATTTGAGAAACCAAGACCTCAATGTGTTAATTATGAAAAAATGCTATGTTTTGTGCCTTGAATAAAACCACTAACCTACAGGCCTATACTATTGTTTGTTTGCCTTATAAGTCTTGGAGATCACTCACATATTACAAATCTGAAAAAGCTGATTTACTTATCCAATTGTCTTGGGTTGAAGTTAGATTTTGAGTTTGACTTATTGGGTTGGTAAACCTTGTTATTTTCATCATCATTTGGTGGAATTATTTTTCATTCTTACCTTGTCACATTGCTTGACTCGATCTGAAACTTAAAACATCACTTGAAACTCATTCAAGTCATATAAGGAAGACTAGCTACAACTTAAGTATTTTGCTTCTCATTATAAACCATTCGATACTATGAATCATTTTTCCAATAGTGAATATTGTACCCCAAGAGGCTAAGTTAATCGATAGAAATTGACATATTTACCATGCATTACACGACTCGATTCAAAGAGGAATGGATTGATTTCAAAAAAAAATAAGCAGTTTACTCCAATAAATCCAAAATATAACCATCGGGGATTATTTTTCATTATCACGACCTAAAAATGATCAATTTTTATCCTTGTGTGAGTACTCTGCTAACGTTATAGTTATATCATCCTGCTTACAATTATGAATGAATACCTATAATGAGATGCAACACAACTGAGCATACAAAGTATGAGATATGTAGGTGATGACAAAGGTTTTAAGGTTATAGTGGGCCATGCAAATGAAACATCATTTTTTGATAGCCACTTGAAAAACATATCACACACACACACATAGAGGGTCACACTGCAACAAGGAACTAAAACATATCACACACACACAGGGTCACACTGCAACAAGGAACTGCAACATATCACAAACACTACACTGCAACATATCACACACACACACACACACACACACACACACCGGCTTAGAACCGGTCGGTTTGATTTGAGTTGGATAGCTCTAAACTTATAGTAGTCGCTATAACAACCTACTCCATAGGGTCACATTGAAATAAGGAGGTCCACTGTTAAGGACTGAGTGAAAAGTATAACACTCATTTGTTTCAAAACAATGCCCAACTTACCTCAACCACAAAGCAAATTATGCTATATCCCTATAAGAACAAAACTATTTGTGTTTCCCCTCAACCCAAGGATATGTAGGTGTCAACCCTTATGCACAGGTGCATGAATAACACACAGTTAGTTTGGTTCTTCAGTAGGTAGGACATTTATAATTTTCCTTCTTCTCACCACTACAATCGAACAACATGTTCCACTCATATTTGACACTCTTACTTTATAAGATGGTTTTCTTCACCTTCTCCCAACACCCACATTCTACCAACACCCACATGGGTCAATCCAACACATACTATTATGTCCTAGGGTGTATTGTCAATAGAAATTGAGGATAATTTCCTCTTTAGCAGGGAGGAAATAATGGGATTTAATCATCGATCCTAGTGGACAAAGTCCAAATGGAAAACTTGTGTTATATTTCTAATGTTTTATTTTACATTTCACATATATCATTGTAAAGGTGATTTGGTTAAAGATGATAACTGACCGAACAATTTATCTACATGCTCCTAACTCTCATCTGCCTTAATCTGCCACAATTTTGTACTCATATATATATCTAATGGAACATAGAACTTATATCAGTGTCATAGGGATTGAGAGTCAAACTCACCTAATCCCAAGTTTGACTTGGATTGGCCCCCATAAGAGTTTTTATGGATTGGTTGAGTCAAAATTGCAATTGACAGAGCTTGACTAAGGAAACATGAGTCCAACTTGTGATCCCTTATTTAACTAGTGGTTTGAACTTGTACTCGCCCAGGAAATAGATAAATATCCTTTAAAAGTTTTAAACAATGATTTTTTTTCATTTTTACAGTCAATTTGAGTGAATATCCTTGCTGCCAGAGTGATTGCAAGCGACAAACAGACCTAAAGGAGGACAACATATCCATCTAGCATCCACTGACACTTGTGTTTATCTTTATATTTTATACTTTCCAAATGAATTTTCTAACACCTCCTCTGTTTGATATACATAAGGTAGCAAAGGTGTTGGATGTACCTTATTGCAAGCCCCTTAATCTTACATAAAATAATTCCTTGGTTGCTTATAGTTAAAAATATGTCCAGGGGATGAAATATACTATCACAACATGCCCAAAAAGACCCTAATGGTGTTGTTTCTTTATCCATTCATACAAATCTAAACCTTACAAACAAAAATTTCTTCATAAAATCCTTGTCTCAACACAAAATATTGATTATTCTCTATATCTAGGTTTAGGAATGAAGTTTTACTTATATTGTACACAGCAAAGTCCCTAAATCTACCCATTAATCAAGCTTTAGGGTTTTTAAAGTGATGTATTGTTGTTCTATAAATTGAGCACATAGATCTATAGACAAACACACAACTCACAAAATAGATCACACAATTTACTCGGCAATTGGAGAATGAAACAATGCAAAAATGGCTTGCAACTGTGAATGCTTTCATTAATCAAAAGTAAGTTAGATAATAATTACAATGAAGTACAATGGCTTAAATAGCCACATGCAATTCGAATCCACATGAGGAAATTCGAATTGATTAGAGTCTACTTGACTGTAGGTAACTAAGACCTTGTCTAAATCACTGTCGGAGGACTCAATAGTTAACTAGCCTTGTCTAAACCATAATCGGAGTTCATCGGAGTTCTAAAACACAACTCAAGTGTTATATTTAGTGTTGACTAAGGATAAATGACTGTGGTAGGTGAGAAATGCGCCCCTCCTGCATGCAACCATGCAAACCTAATGCTAACTGAATGTAGAGGACTAGAACTGAATGCAATTAACTCCTAACTTAGCTTGACTAGTCACCGACTCAACTGAACTGACCTTGGTTGGTTTTGGAACTCCCGGTGGCTCCTAAATTGTAGAGATTGGTCTATGAGGCTCTTAAATTGATGCATGCAAGTGCAATCAATGGCAGTAGGCCTCAATTAGTGTTTTCCACGCTCTAGTAACTGAAACATGTGCCCCAATAAGGCCAAGTGGACCCAATGGTGCTAGTGACTAAAAATAGACGGGATGGACTCTCGATTTAGACATGACTCCTGATTTAGACATATGACTAAATTGGAAAAGGGAGGATTAATCATCCTAATACCCCCCTTGAATGCTAACTTGGACAATCTATGGGCCCTAGTAACTAAGACCATAGGTCATCCATTACATCAAGTAAAATAAAGTAATTGCTTAATACAAGGAGCTGCGGAAAAAACCACATGGGAAAAAATCCCCCCCTCTATCTAAGCAGGTAGAATCAAGTCACAGGTTTGAAAAACTTGAAAATATGTTGCTGCAATCTTCATCTTTGTGAGGTAGCGAAACAACATGCATGGTGTGCTATGCACAGGTATTCTGGGGCCTGGTATGTAGACTTCTCCTTCTTCTCCAAAAATGATGATGGAAGGAAGGAGGAATGTAACCTTTGTCTCTTGCTGGATGAAGAGGTGTATGATCATAGCCATTCTTCTGAATGTAGTGATACTAAGCCCTTGCCATATAGCATCTTATAGGGAGTCTATTGCATCTCTCTGAAGGAGGTAAGATTGCATGGCATAGTGCAAGGGTCTTTCCTTTCTGAGTGTCAGGTGAGTTTCCAGTCATCTTCCTAGCTTCCTGTTTGGAAGTAGGGACTGAATCTAGATCTAAGTCACCTTGAATCTCAATCTCATAAATTGATAAAGATGGATCTGCAATGCTAGTAGAAGCTGCAAAAGAAGTAGATGCAATGATTTTACCTTCCCTTGCAAGTGGCTACTGAGAGTGCATTGGCTCTAAAGGAGGCATGAAATGTGAGCACTCATATGCTTTTGAAGCATGATTTGCAACACCCTTCACTATGATCTTCCTAGTAGAGATATCTATGATCTCCACTAAGTCAGGACCAAATATCACTCGCTTTGGAGATCCACTATGGGTCATTTGATAGACAGATAATAGGTTTGAAGCTAGGGAGGGAACACATAGCACATCTTTGAACCTTCCATGTTCAAGCTTGATAGAGCCCTTCCCTTTTGTTTTGACTTTACTTTTATTGCCCATCTAAATACTAGCACCATCAAAGGACTGAAAAGAAGAGAATGATTCTTTGGATGCAGCCATATGGTTAGAAGCTCCAGAATCAATGAGGAAGACATGTGCTAATGTGTAGCAAGCCTTCAGTGCATGGCTTTTCCTTTGGTATTCTTCATCTTCTTATTCAAAGTCATCCTTCCTTGCGCTAGCAGGTAAAGAAATGTTATGTTTCTTCAAAAAAAGAGCCATTTCATCAAGTTGTCTTCTCATACAGGAGCTTTCTGAATGAAAGCCCCTTCAAATAGTAAGAGCAGAGGACCTTTCCTTTTCCATTCTTCTTGCTTCTCTTCGAACCTAAAGGCTCCTTTGACCGCTCTTTCTTCACAGGAGACTCATCTCTTTGCTTCCCTTTGTCATTCGCTACCTTATCTCCTCTTGCAACTAGATCTTGATCTTTGGAAGATCGAATGATCCCCATTTGGATCAATTTATCATTCTCAAAAATGAGATATTGGATGAAGGCATTAAGAGTGGGCATCTTCCAATTTGGAGTAGTGAGCCTTACTGTTTGGAAGGTTGATACAAATACTGAGTAGTCTGCATTGAGCTTTGTGAGAATGGCAAGGATGAGCTGATCTTCATCCTTATCCACTTTGCATTGCTTCAACTGACATATCAAGTTATTGAACTTTGTGAAGAATTCATTTAGTGATTCGAAGTTGGATAGATTAAGAGTGATCAGATCATTTTCTAGTTGATGGACCCTCAAATCATCCTGCTTATCAAATAAGGAGGCAAGCTTGTCCCAAATCTTTTTGGGAGTCTTCAATCCTAGGATGTGGAATCAAAGATCTCAAGAAACTAAGGAGAAAAGGTGTCCATAGGCTTCATCAAGCATGTTCTAGTACTTTTCTTTGTCATGATATAACATTGGCACTACCTCTGTTTCTTCTATGAGTCTGAAGAGTTACTTGGTGCGGAGCAGTACCTCCATGTATTCCTTCCACTGGTGATAGTTGAAGGGAGTGAGAGGCTCTACTGGATGAACCATTTTGAATGCAGTAAGAAGGACTGAGCTGCTGTAGTGAAAGCAATAAGAAGAAAGGGATGCTTGTAGCGAATGCTGTGAGAAGAGCTAATAACCTGTCACACAATCAAACATACAAAGTAAGGTCGACAGTTTGCACTTTTGGAATTTCCTTCACACCCAGCATAGTTGATCAAGCAATCTTGATCAACAATTTCCTAAATTGGGATATTAAGTGGTAAATTCTCCGCTTCTGGTGCAGTACTGGAAGGAGCAATTTTGCTAAAAAAAAAACCCAGTTGGAGATCTAAGGAGGAGAGGTGCCTTGATGGATCTGTAGACAAACACACAACTCACAAAATAGATCACACAATTTACTCAACAATTGAAGAATCATTAGAGGAATTTTGGGGTCTAAAATGGGCCTCCTAAGGAAAATAATAAAATAATAGTTAAAATAATAAAATAATATTGATTAATTTTGGAGGAAGAAAGAAAAAAACTACTTTTTGTGTTCGTATTTTCGACATATCTCCCTGTGTTTTTACTCAAATTTCGATCGGGAGAGCTCGTTGGATGCGGAATTTGATTCCGCATCCAACGAGTACCCACACTGCATACTTTTGACGAGCCCCGCTACCCCAAAAACAAGAAATACCTGAAAAAATGTGATGATGACATCATCATCACATTTTTTCAGGTATTTCTTGTTTTTGGGGTAGCGGGGCCCATCAAAAGTATGCAGTGTGGGTACTCGTTGGATGCAGAATCAAATTCCATATCCAATGAGCTCTCCCGATCGAAATTTGAGTAAAAACACAATGAGATATGTCGAAAATACGAACAAAAAAAGTAGTTTTTTTTAATGACAAATATGTCAATTCAACCATTATGGTTGACTTATTTTATTGAAATTCTATTGGTTCTTGAATTCCAACTCACAAAAACTTATTTGGCACGTTTTCTTATAAGGCCCATTTTAGACCCCAAATTTCCTCTAATGGAAACAATGCAAAAATGGCTTGCAACTGTGAATGCTTTCATTAATCAAAAGTAATTAAATAATAATTACAATGAAGTACAATGGCTTAAATAGCCACATGCAATTCAAATCCACATGAGGAAATTCAAATTGATTGGACTCTACTTGACTGTAGGTAACTAATACCTTGTCTAAATCACTGTCGGAGGACTCAATAGTTAACTGACCTTATCTAAACCATAACTAGAGTTCATCGGAGTTCTAAAACACAACTAAAGTGTTACATTCAGTGTTGACTAAGGCTAACTCACTGTGGTAGGTGAGAAATGTGCCCCTCCTACATGTAGCCATGCAAACCTAGTGCTAACTGAATGTAGAGGACTAGAATTGAATGTAACTGACTCCTAACTTAGCTTGAATAGTCACCAACTCAACTGAACTAACCTTGGTTGGTTTTGGCACTCCCAGTGGCTCCTAAATTGTAGGTATTTGTCTAGGATGCTCCTAAACTGATGCATGTAAGTGCAATCAGTGGCTGTAGGCCTCAATTAGTGTTCCCCACACTTTAGTAACTGAAACATGTGCCCCAATTAGGCCAAGTGGACCCAATGGTGCTAGTGACTAAAAATAAACTGGATGGACTCCTGATTTAGACATGACTCTTGATTTATACATATGACCAAATCGGACAAGGGAGGATTAATAATTCTAATATGTTCCACAAACAATATATCTCTATGAAGCAAAGGCCTAAAAAAGATAAATTTCTAAATACATTGATGCCTCAAAATGGGAAATATTCCAAGGGTTTCACCGTAAATTGGTGGAATGGGAAGTATCCAACTGAAACAATTGACTCCAAACCCCATTGTGAGTCAAACTAAGAGTCCAAGGAAAGGTTCATATTTTGTATAAGGAGGTGATGCTTACCCATTGAGCCATGATAAATCCTTTTCCTTTCTTCTATATTACCGCTTGGATGCAAAACCGTCACCTATCAAGTTGAACTGTGTTCAAGTAATGGTATGAATGAGCTCCAAAATGAAATGAGAACCTCGAGCTCCAAATCAAAATGAGAACGCTGAATGTTTCCTCCAAGTTTAATCATGGTCAACTAATGGCATGTGTGAGCTCCAAATCAAAATGAGAACCCTGAGCTGCAAATAAAAATGATAAGAACCTTGAGATGGAAATCGAAATGTGAACCATGAGCTCCAAATTTTCGAAATGAGAACCTTGAGCTGCGAATCGGAATGTGAATCATGAGTTAGTCCAAATCGTTGAAATGATAACCCTAAGCTGCGAATGAAAATGTCAACTGTGAGCCAGTCCAAATTGTCGAAATGATAACCCTGAGTTGTGAATCAAAATGTCAATCATGAGCTATTCCAAATTGTTGAAATGATAAACCTAACCCGTGAATTATTTGAAAAGACAAGCCAAAATTATTTCAAAAGTTCAATTGTTGGAAACAAGACAAGCCATGCTCATTGAATTTTACATGAATGTCATTCAATGACCTTATGGGTACAATGACCTTTACCTTGGGTCAATATTTCTCCATCTCGATAATATAAATTGGAGTTTATAGTTTAGAACATCTATGTAGCAAATCATTGGTAAATACTTTAAACACTTAAATAATTTATGGAATTATTGAATACAATGAGTTCAATTATGATTTATTCATGGAAAGCATAGAATATTGAAGTCTCCATGTCTCCTCTTTAGCTAAGAACCTAGTTAGATTGTATAAAAATGACTATTTGTGTAATTGTTATAGTAGCATTTGAAAGCTTTAGTGTAGATAAAGTAAATCAATGGTTTCCATATGTTTCCTTTGATACAAAACATGCAAAGGTGTATAACTGAACTCCATGTGTGACATGAATGTTATGACATGGAAAAATTGTAGGGTGTTGTCACCTATCAATGTATGACATATGATCAACTTCTAGATTCATCACATCATTGTACTCACTTTCATGAGATTGAGGTGCATTCACATACTAATGTGTACATTTTGTTCCTATGCCAATCACAACCATCATGTTGAATTAACTTGCATGAGCTCTTTTCCATAAAAACACCATCCTATGACATCATGTTGACACAATTATAAATTTTACCGACTTTCCCATGGGACAAACATTATGACCTACATATGCTTAATTAAGTACCATCCTTTATGAATATAGGTCACAAGATAAAGTCTTTACTTCGCTTCTCCCTTACCAAACACCAAAAATTGAATCTCATTAGCAAACACTCATATGTGTACATTTTGTTCCTATGTCAATCACAACCATCATGTTGAATTAACTTGCATGAGATCTTTTTCCATAAAAACACCATCCTATGACATCATGTTGACACAATTATAAAGTTTACCGACTTTCCCATGGGAAAAACATTATGACCTACATATTCTTAATTAAGTACCATCCTTTATGAAGATAGGTCACAAGATGAAGTCCTTACTTTGCTTCTCCCTTCCCAAACACCAAAATTTGAATCTCATTAGCAAACACTCATATTTGTGTTACTAATATAGTTGGGCATTTAAACCAAGTATTCAAAATTTTACTTAACTAGAATTGAGTCTATGAATTTTACTTAACTAGACTGTCAATTCATGTGTCTAGTCTAACCATGCCAAATTTCACACCATCCTGACACATACATAAAAAAATTCATCGCTATCCCTACGTATCATATTAATTAATTTATAGGCATGGTTTGTGTTGCTCAATTTGTTAGTGATGGACATGTTTGACAATGAAGATGACGATGAATTAGTTCACGAATATTATGATGATGAGGATGATGACAACGATGTGAGGATGATGACAATGATGATGATGATGATGATGATGATGATGAAGATGGTGATCACCATGTTGATCTAATATGAAATGATGAAGATGACGATGATGATGATTATGGATGATGTTTGAGTCTGGAAACCCTCCCACGCCACTGATTTTAAGTATCATATAGATATTTTTAAAATATATTATAAATATGTACCCCTACTTCAAATATATACTTAAAGTTTTTAAAATATAATATAAATCTATGCTTTAATTAAAGTTTAGCTAATTTTAAATATCATATAATTTTTTTTTAAATATATTATAAATATGTGCCCCTTGTTTAAAATATATTATAAATGTGCCCCTTCTTTAAAATATATTATAAATATGTGTCCTTCTTCATTATTAGTTTGACTTTTAGTTAAAACAAAATAATTTTTAAGTATGATATAAATTTTATAAAGGTTTTGTAAAATTCAAGTATTAAATTAAATATTTAAAAATTTAAAATTATTTTTTTGAATTTAAAAAAAATACATTTTTATCTAATAATTAATTACAATAATTAAAGTAATTAATTTGATCTAGGTTTATGTTTAATTGTAAAAATAACTTTAAAAATAATAAATAAAATTTCCACTATTTTATTTGTCTTTTTTTTTAATTAACTATTATAAATATGTATTATTTTTATTAATATTTAGTGTCACATAAGTAATTATACAACACGTGAAAATAAAATAGAGTATAGATTGATAAATACAAATAATAAGAACTAGTTTTGTTTATGCGTAATGCCAAAAAAAACACAATATACTTTTGCAAACATAATTTAAAATGCACATAAGAAATATAATACAAAAAACAAATGTATATTTTGTAATTAGCTATAGCAACAAAAAAAAATTGATAAAAATCTTTTAACAATACCACAATGACATTAGCCAAAAATTGACTAAACTTCAATAATTTCAGATCCAAGAATATTTTGCTTTCTTATTAAATAAGGTTCAATCAAACACAAAGCACTTCCATATAAACAAATATATTTATACAAATATGCTTATAAACAATGTTCTTCTTTATGTGAAGTAAAAAAACATATTTTAAATATATCATCTCTTTGTCACACTATTTTAAAAATCTCTTAGTATTTATTATTATATGTATGGCCATACAAAATATGAAAAATAGGCTTTCTTATTTCCAATTTTTGTTTTATTATTTTCTTTTTAAATTCATGGTTTTAAAAAAACAAAAGAAGAAATTGCATATAAAACTAAAGTGCAAAGCAAATCATAAAAGTTAATGATTTTAAGAAACAATAACAAGAAACATATATGTGATCACCATGTTGATCTCATATGAAATGATGATGATGATGATGGTGGTGGTGGCGGTGGCGGTGGTGGTGATCAACATGTTGATCTCATATGAAATGATGATGATGATGATGGCATTGATGATATTGTTGATGACAACGACGACGACGATGATGATGACGACGACGATGACGACAATGGTGATGATGGATGGATGTTGTTTGAGTCTGGAAACCCTCCCACATCACAATGCATGTGTCTAGTCTAACCATGCCAAATTTCACATCATCCGGGAACATACATAAACATTCATCGTTGGCCCCACGTAGCACATTAATTAATCTATAGGTATGGCTTTTGTTGCTCGATTTCTTAGTGATGGACATGTTTGACAATGAATATGACGATGAATTAATTCACGAATATTATGATGATGAGGATGAGAATGATGACGACGACGATGATGATGACGACGATGACGATGATGTTGATGATGATGTTGATGGTGTTGATGATGATGTTGATGATGTTGATGTTGATGATGACGATGATGACGACAATGGTGATGATGATGATGATGGTGGTGGTGATGACCATGTTGATATCATATGAAACGATTAAGATGACGACGATGACGATGATGATGATGTTGATGATGTTCTTGATGATGATGACGACGACGACAATGACGATGATGATGTTTATGATGATGATGATGATGTTGATGATGTTCTTGATGGTGATGACGACGACGACAATGACGATGATGATGTTTATGATGATGATGATGATGTTGATGATGATGATGTTGTTGATGATGATGATGATGATTTTGATGATGATGATGTTGATGATGATGATGATGATGTTGATGATTATGATGTTGATGATGATGATGATGATGATGATGATGATGATGATGATGATGATGTTAATAATGATGTTGATTATGTTGATGATGATGATGTTGATGACGACAACGACGATGATGATAATGTTGATGACAATGATGATGATATGATATTGATGATGATGATGATGTATGATGTTTGAGTCTAGAAACCCTCTCACATCGTCAATGCATGTGTCTAGTCTAACCATGCAAAATTTCACACCATCCCCGCATATACATAAAAGAATTTATCGTTGACCCCACGTAGCACATTAATTAATCTATAGGTATGGTTTTTGTTGCTCGATTTCTTAGTGACGGACATGTTTGACAATGAATATGACGATGAATTATTTCACATATAGTATGATGATGAGTATGATGATGAATTACTTCACGAATATCATCTTGATGAAGTTGGTGATCACCTTTTTAATCTCATATGAAATGATGATGATGAGGAGGAGGAGGATGACGACGCTGATGAGGTTGATGACGATGACGATGATGATGACGATGACGATGATGATGTTGATGATGATGATTACAATGATGATGACGATGATGGTGTTTGATTCTGGAAACCATCCCGCACCCTCAATGCATGTGTCTAGTCTAACCACGCCAAATTTCACTCCAAGCTGGCACATACATAAAAATTCATCGTTGGCCCCACGTAGCACATGATGATGATGATGACGACAATGGTGGGATTTAAGTATTGAAAAATAAAATTCCAAACAATATTAGTTGCAAAGACATTGAACATCAAATTAAAATTGATAAGATTTAACTTACTAGTAGGTCGAAGCACATTGTTCACAAAAATGAATATTATTTTCTCTGCTCCTACATTTACTCTCTATAATGTCCCAAATTTTGCATTGGGTCACAATGGCCAAATCACATTTTCTGTATTCATGAAATTTTTCAAATTGATGCTAAAGGTCAAATAATTGCCAAGGTGGAAAATCACTAGTTTCCTAGGTTGGGGGTGGAAGCTTGGAGATTTGGAATAAGGGGGACAATAAATGATGTTTGAACATTATACTAACATAAGTAATTAATAAAAAATATAAATAAATAAATACAAGGGAATATCAAAGTGGTAATTGATCATGAAGACACATGGAGGATGTGGGACCCACATAAGCTAGAATTCCTACGTTAAATGGCATCCACCTCTTGCAATCTCAAATCTATGGAAAGCCTAATGTTTTGGATGGACTATAAGGTCAATATACTTTTCCATATACTTCATAGGTCGAATTTGGGATGAAGTGTAACTTACATGAGAAAGGAAGAGCGAAACGGGGAGTTTCATGGACACTTGGCTAGATTCCCCTTACACTTATGACATCTATGACACTAGTGATGGAGATTCTATGATAGTTATGACACAAGTCATATATAAAGGCTGAAATATGACAT
The DNA here is from genome assembly GCA_001517045.1 of Pseudotsuga menziesii. Classification (NCBI taxonomy): domain Eukaryota; kingdom Viridiplantae; phylum Streptophyta; class Pinopsida; order Pinales; family Pinaceae; genus Pseudotsuga; species Pseudotsuga menziesii. Next base: position 34,550 of record LPNX010770150.1, on the reverse strand, counting down.
CTCTGACATATTAGGTCGAAATAGAGAATCAAATAGAGCTCTCATGTAATTTGGAGAAGCCCAATGGGTTCCTACTCAATTTGGGAGAAGATGGAAGGTGAAGAGAGAGACCACATGGCATAGCATGAGAAGCCACACCAATTTGACTTGGCTTTGGTTTATGCATGTATTTGGAATCTGAGGAGACCATTAATGTTTATAAAATATAGGGAGCAGCCATGAGAAGGATATTTTTTTATCAATTGTGAAATTTGTTGTTGTGAAGAGAGAGAGCTAGTGAGTGACTAGTTCATGCTTGAGCCAATTTCAAGGGTGAAAGATTCCCATCCTAATTGGTGATTGAAGAGGACACTCGGTTATTTCAAGGAGATTAAATGGATTTATAATATATAGGTGCATCTGCAACAGCTCATGGACACTTCAGGATTCATCTCATTCCCCCTCCCATCTCACATTCTTTCACCATATTTTAGCCCAGTGGAGTGAGGCACACTTGGTGAGCCATTTATATTTTTGAGGGAGATCCTCTTGCTCCAGTATTTTGTATTCTGATGTAAATGATGTGCTCTCTCTGTTCAAAAATTTATCAGGTAAAAAGGCCAAGAAATCTCATTTATTATTGATCAATAACAAAGAAACAGTGCCATTTCCCCATCCCCTTGTTGTAAACTCTTATAATGTTGATAGATTTGAATGGATATGTAAACTATTGATTATTTATGAATGAAGGGACTATAATTAAAGCATATTAGTGGTTTCATATTCATTAAATGACAATTTGTGGCCATTGGGTCGAATTTCATAGCAATTGGAGCAAACTACATCTCATTTCCTTTAGGGTCCAAAACTAGTTATATATATATATATATATATATGATTGAAAGAAGTGGTAACAGACATGGGAGTTCGATTGGTTCTGAATATTAGTCTCTGATAATGTATTCTACACATCCCCTGCTTCAATTTGAGAATTAAAGTGAGTTTCTGCACATTTGGGAAGCCATTTTGGCAATTACCCAAGGGAGATTTGAGCCCCAAAATTGCTAGTTAAAACATCTATCTTATTCAGAATTTGATATATAATTTCAAAAGTAATTGGAAGGCCATAATATACCCATGAAAATTATAATTAATTTATTATATCAATCATACACCTTATGTTACAATTCGAGAGCATTTGGAGCTCTTTGGAGTCATCTACCATTAGGGGTTGAAACCTCAAAATTACTAGTAAATTTATGGAGTTCCCTTGGATACATATTAGAACCCAAAACCACATATGATGCTTCAAATATATTTTAATTAATGTCTAATAATATATCCAAGTATAATTCCCACCATTATTCAAGGTTGTACAGTGTTGTGAAGATATTTGTTCCAGGACCCAGGGGGGATTTCCGCCTCCCAAATTGACTTGTCTTGTCCTGAAAATTATTCCTTTGAAAATTGCAGACCATGGTTGGGTATATCAATTTATTATATGTCTAATAGATGTTTAAATATGTCCCATCACCCCTCAGGGCCTTCCTCACCAAGTTTGAAAGCAATTGGAGGAATTTTGGATCAATTGAATCCATATAACTAGAGTTGTAAGAAGATGAATTTGAGTACATTATGAAAGAATTGAAGAATTGGCCATTTTGATCAAATTTCCAAAAAGGGGACATTACACTCTCTTGTGTATCATTTGTACAAACTGTCCCACTGTAAAATCTGTTGGAATCATATATCTACAAATCCAAAATGATCATGATATATTCAACTAAAATCAAATGAATCATAGATTTAATCAAATTATATAATAATATTCAAATATTTGTATACTTGTCCCAGATTATTTTAGCCTTGTATTTTCTCATATCTGTAAATATATGATCTCATTAATGTTAGTAACTCCTTTTAAAACAAATAAGATAAAATAATATTTATAATTAAATAGTTACCCTTCAATAGAATTCATCGTCTTCTTCATCCAACTCATCATTGAATTCATCATATGTATCATCATATCCAAAGTCAACATTTTAAGGATTGGCCATATCATCATCGTCATCTAAGTAAGTTACGATCATCATGTCATCATCAATATAATATTCACGGGCATTGTCTGCTACATCATCTGATTCAACTAATACTTGGACATCTTCTTCTGGATCATCATGATCATCTAAGTCATGTTGATCATGCTCTTCATCATCATCTTCTTCTTCCAGAGTACCCTCTTCATTACCTTCCTCGAAGTTATACTGTATCGTCCTTCCCCTTGGATCGTGTCTCACAACAAATGACCACCTCGCTTTACCTGGAACCTCTGAGTAAAATACCTATTCACATTGGCTTGGAAGAACATAGGGCTCCGTTCTTGGCTCAAACAACCTTGTATTTACCATGGTAAATCCATTATCATGTTCAATAATAGTTCTATCGGGATCACGTTGATTCAATCGTAACATGTACCATTTGGCAATGAATATAACTACCTTGAAGGATTTAAAGTCACACTGAAGAAAATCTTCCAAATACACATAGTATCGATTTTTTGAGAGTTTTGGATGTTTGTCACTTCTAGATGAAACATTGGTCACCTCAAAGACTGCAAATATGCCACAACCTGATGTTTTCTTTGTTTCACCCAATTTTTTGATGTGATATCTACAACCATTACAGACCATAGCCTTATGGTGTTTTACCTACACCAAGAAATACACAAAAATATTACATAATGATTCAATATTTATGATTAAGTGCATTTTTATGCAGCCATACATGGAAAAGAACAACATGTACATCAAAATGTAATTTGCAAGAAAAAAGAATTAGAGTGATTGATTAATATGCTTGCCTACTTATCTTTTAAACTATATGCTAAATCGATTTCCCTTTGTGTAAGATTTGTATATTCCATGACCCCATTGTTCACGTCATTCAATTCTTACATTCATCTAGTCAATATTGTTGGTGATGTATAAATGAATTGCATCCCACTCTCGACCAACTGTTTGATGAAAATAAACATTAAAATTCAAGACATATGTAAATTTTCTTAACAAAGTATATGCTCTTAATTGATGCAATAAATTGAATATTCAATTACAATATGTACAATATATATACATAAAAGTCAATAGTCAAATGTATTATATTAATTAACATCCACTAGCTAATAATTACCTTTCACCTTCCTCTATCTGCCTTTCCCCTTCAAAATTGTAATTGGAATCTAGATCACAGATGCGATGTAAATTGAGCTTTGACGCTAAATTAGGAAGATATTCACTAACATGCAACATGTTTTGGTATACCATATATCCTTCCATCATAGAACCCTCAACACGTGCTCGTTCTCTCACCAAACCCTTCATAAATTTCAAGTGCCTCTCAACCATCCACATGAAACTTGAGTGCACAGGTCCACACGATTCAATCTCGTCAACTTGGTGTATGAGGTAGTGTTCATGTGCATTGAAAAATGTCAAAGGTAGATGCTTCTATATTTCACACATGAGAAAAGGAATTTCTCTCCTCTAATACTTTATATCTTCTTTATGGATTGATTTAGATGTCAACCATCTACAAGTGACGCAAACCAATAACGATATTTAACAAAAAAAAACATTAAATTACATAGCATGAATTAGTGCACAAAAAAATATAAATTATACGAAGAATTAAAGAAACACTAAGCACATGAAAGTAATTGCTAGTTACCTCATGTATTTCCGAAGATTATATATAACTTGTTTGACATTGTTGTCGAAGTTTTCCCGGAGAGAGAGAGCTAGAACATACTGTATCAATATGCAAACCACGCCATTTTTTAAACAAAGAGTAGACAAACAAACTAGAAAATTTATGCAATAAAATTGAAAAAAAATTATATGGACATAACAATAATAATTACCTTCATGAAGACGTGCCAATCATGCATTTTGGCCCTCACAAAATCACCTTTCTTTGTTATGGTATTCTTCAAGTTTGCACAAAATCCGGTGGGAAGTTTAATTTTCTGCATTACTTCTTTTACAACATTACTTTGTTTCTCCGTAAACATCCATGGAATTGAGTTTATATTAATTTGTTCTCTGTTGCTATGAAATTGAATGATGTCTTTCATTGTATGGTTTCCTTCTTGAATGTATTTGCAAATTTTCACAATTTTATCTTTCTCACTCCTTAGCTCTAATAGTCGCCATAATGTTTCAGTCACATTCTTTCCAATATGCATTGTATCAAACATATGAACAATTTGTAGGTGCTCATAGTAGGGCAACCTGCTGAATTGTATAGGATAACTTTTCATTTCTCATGGAATCCCATTAATGCCTTCATGATCACGGTAGACATCATAAATATTAGTTTATAAATAAATTACAGAAATCAATTATGGCCATTACAGTAAACAACACACAATAAAAAAAATACATAACAATTCATATATGATGATCCATACGTACTAGCTTGATGATTTCTATCATATTGCACCTTCCAAAAGTGAGGTGTCATTCTACGTGGTTTTAATGCAATCTCTTGCTTCCCATTGAAAAGATTTTTTTCGGTTGTTCTATACCTGTGATTCTTAGAGAGGAAGTGCCTATACTCATCAAACACCTCATTTCTTAAGATTTTTAAGAGACGATATTTGATATTAGGACCACAAACTGGACATGCAAATTTTCCCTTTCTCTAAAGACCTACAATATATAGATATGGAATATCTATGTCAATTATAATTATATATAAACTATATTAACTACTTCATATAATTAAATGCAATTAAAGTGGAACTTAAAAATACAAACCACAAAAATGGATTAACCCTGGGGCATCGTGTTTTCCATACAACAATTGCATGGAATTGAAATTTCCTTTGTCATATTGGTCTAGATACGTCATACATACTGATGCCATTCCATAACTTCAGTAGCTCGTCTATAAGAGGTTCAATATACACATTCATATCTTTGACTTGGAACTTACCTGATTGATTTGAAGTACATATAAAATAATAATTATGAGAACCATTAAGATATATAAACCATGCACAAGAGTAAAATAAAAAATATATATATGACATTAGGAAACAAAATACAACAAATGAGATTCCACAACTACATTAAAAATAAAACAGTTGTAGACACAATATACCTGGAATAATAATTGACAGCATTATGTGCTTCCTCTTTATTGACAACCATGGAGGAATGTTATTGTTGAAAACAAAAATAGGCCACACCATGTAAATGGATCTCATCCGTGCAAATGGATTAACACGATCTGCTGCCAAAGAAATCCTAAGATTACAGGGTTCTTCTTTAAAGGGAGGCCACTTTTCCTCCATATCTCTAAATGCAGAACCATCTGCACGCATTCAAATAATATCATCTTGACTTTTGTTTCTAGCATGGTAATCCATAAATTGCAATATGTTATTGCACCTAAACAATCGTTGCAAACATGGAATGATGGGAATATAACGAAGAACCTTTTGAGGCACCTTTTTGATACTTGATATGTTCAATATCTACTTATATAACATTCCAGACATTCTGTTGCAAATTCATGTTGATTATAATATATAACATGGTCACTGGGGCATGCATGAATTTCTTCATAATGCATTCCAATCTCTTTCATGATGGAAGATAAATCTCGATATGTGCGAGGTAAAATATTTGATGGTGGTAACAAAAATTCAGCTATCAAGCTACATCAAATAAAAATAAAAATAGAGTTAATATAATATATAAATAATATTTACGAAACACACATCATCCATATTAATTTGAATTATGAATTAACAATACAATTATTAGAGGAATAAAGATAAACTTTTTCACGATCGTATATATGTGATGGATTATCTTACATACCTTAACATCCGTGTGATTGATATGTTTGAAAGACCATTCATAACCTTCAAGTTCATTATCAACAATATAACAGAGAGCTGATTTGTTTTGGAGCCTTCATAATGGGGTTCATATGCCTTCTCAAGAAGAGGTATATCGTGAACATCATCAAAGTCATCAATATTTTCATTATCATCGTCATCGTCATCATCCATTCTAACATTAAATGAATCATGGATCAATGTATTTGTACCATCATCTTCAACTACGTTATTAGTATGATCATCTTCTTCAATATGATCATTCACTTGTTCTCCATTAAGCACAGGCGCTCCATGTTCCTTTGGTACTTGTTCTGAAAGAACTTCGTCTGGACGATATGCCATAGGATGTCTTTCCTTTATAAATACATGAATACATCAATAGATATAAGTTAATATAGGAAATATTAAAATAGTACATACATTTACCAAAGAAAAAAATATAAAAAACTTTATAACGCTAAACTTACAAATGGACAATATTCATTCCCCCACTCAGAATGTCCATGTTCCCTACAATGTTTTGTGGCTTTTGCGATCAATATTCTTCTCCTCTTTTGTTCGTTTGGAACAAGAATACTGCTATTTTACATTTTGTCACAAACTTCATGAATGAAGACTATCAACAATATTAAAAAACCAAGGTCTACACATCATTATTTTCGCAAATGGTGGTTTGTCAAAGAATTAAAAAAATTCCACAAAATGTCTGTCGAAGAAAAAAATAATTCCACAAACAATATGTCAAAGAAAAAAATAATTCCACAAATCAGTCGTCGAAGAATAAAACAATTCATCAAATTGTCTGTCGAGGAATAAATAATTTCTGCAAATTGTTCGTCGCTTCTATAATAAACATGTCAGAATGTTTTGTAATTTATATATTTTCAAATTTCACTATTGTCGAATATTCGACGATACGAACCTAATTACCGTTGCAAATAAGCCTTTACACTATTGCAAAAAAAATTGTTTGCCCTCATCGCAAATTCGACGACCTTTCGTCACAAATCCAACAACTATGTCATCACTTAACCAACAACAATCCTGGTCGAAAAATCGATGACTATGACACTACAACAAAAACTGGATTTAGCACTAGAATTTAGTGTAATTTTTTCCCAAATTGTGGTGAACAATCTGGCGCTAAACCTGGCGCTATTGTACATTTTCGTAAAACGTCGTCTATTGCATCTTTTTTTCTGTCCTTTTTAACATCCATTTTTGCGCCCAATTTTTTGCATCTTTTGTTACGCCTTTATTTCTGCCCAATTTTGCAACTTCTATTGCATCTTTTTTTGCGTCCTTTGTTACATCCTTGTTTGCACCCAGTTTCACGCTCAGTTTTGCATCCAATTTTGTGTCTTATTTTGCTCCTAGTTTTTCATTGAGTCTTGCACCCAATTTTGCACCGTGTTTTGCATAAAATTATTTGTCCAATTCTGCATCTAACGTTGCATCCAATTTTCGGCCCAATGTTGCATCTAGTTTTGCATCCAATTTTACTTATAATGTTGCATCCCCATTTGCATCTAATTTTGTATCTTGTTTTACGTCATTTTTTGTATCCATGTTTGTGCCTAATGTTTCATCTCATTTTACGTCATATATTGCATCTAGGTTTGCACTTATTGTTGCATCCTGTTTGATGTCTTTTTTTGCATCTATGTTTGAGCCCAATGTTGCACCCAGTGTTGTGCCTAGTTTTGTAGCCATTTTTGTATCTAATATTGCATCTAGTTTTGTGTCCAATGTTGCATTCCATCCTGCATTCAATATTATGTCTAGTTTTACATCCAATGTTTTGTCCCACCTTGCATCCAATACTGTGTCGCATTTTAAGTTTTTGTTTGCGCCAAGTGTTCCTTCCATTTTTGCACCTAGTGTTACACCTAATTTTATGTCCATCGATACACCATATTTTGTGCTCAATTTAATGTCCAATTTTACGACTAGTTAGGAGTCCACTTTTTCATCTACTGTTGTGTTTAGTTTTGGACCTAGTATTGCATCTAATTTTGAGTCTAATTGTGTCTAGTGTTGAGTCTCTTTTTGCATCCAATTTTGCGTTGTGTGACATCCATTTTTGTGTCCATATTTGCGCCTGACATAAGGTCGATTTTTGCATCCACTTTTGTGTTTGGTGTGATGTCCACTTTTACATCTTGTTTTGCATTTAGTGTTTCATCTAATATTTCATCTATCTTGAACTACTACATTTTTTACCTTTATAAATACATTCCAATATCATTAGGGCATGGAGGAATCAAACCACCAACCTCCTGCTTGTAAAACAAGCGCTCTTCCATTGAGCTAGCACCCTTTAAGAATCGGGAAGAGGAGCAATATTAACACATAGATTTGATCATTTGTAATTCTAATAAAATACAATAAGATCCAAAGACATTCAAGCTTAAAATCCAATTTAATTTTTCAAACACACTAATAAGCACAAAAATATACCGTCCTCGGGAAACAAAATATCGTAAACAATTATGCAATCTATTAAAGTGGTCCGCAAAAGAGTCTTAGAGAACAACATAATGCATTGATGCATACCTAATAACCTAAAATTGATATGGACAAAGAATAAGGGATGTGTTTAAGAAATAGTTGTAGAATTCAATTGAGGATGTGTGTGTTGCTACATAAATTTTGTTATTCATTGATGAGGTAATTTTGTTCAGCAATGGGATGGTAAGAGAAGAACTCATGAATGGTTACTAAAAGAAGATGCCTACAAACTAAATACTGCTACAAACTAAAGATAAACTTAGGGAATATTTCTTAAATCTGCCAAGTACATATAACTCCATTATACCTACCGCCTACAAAACCTGTACCTACTACAGCTTCAAAATCAACCACTATCTATAGAATAGAGACAACACATTCACATCCCAGCTAGAATAGACCATACTATAGTCATGGCCTATTAGGAGAGGGTATGCACATTCAAAAATAAGGTTTATCAACCCCAGAGGAATGATGCCTAAGTGAACAGTCCAAGAGCAGCCTAGAGAAATGAACACGGTCTACTTTATCAGTAGCAAAATGGAATTATAATGCATTCTTCATGTGCTAACAAATGGAATTCAATTCAAATGAAATTGTGAAATTATTAGTGAGTCCAATATGACTACAACAATAATCCAGTTCAAATGATGGAGAAAAACCATTTCTTAGATAGATGCAAGGTCCTTGATGGACTTGGAGTAATGTTGGTGGTAGCAATTCGAATGAAGATTGAGCCAAACAAGTTGAATGGAACAATGGACAGTAGGTGGGGAGGAAGAGGTTAAGTAAGAAATCACCAACAATCATCATAATAGATGAAGCAAAAACCTAAAAGAAGTGAAAAAACCATCAAGTTTAGATTTAATATAAGAATGTGAAGTTCTTATTAGGAATGTGGGTTTGCCTAAGTTTCGATATGTCTCATTAGAAAGCAAGTAAAAGAGACTTTCAAAAAATAACAAATTCTAATCTCTAGTGTTGTTAATTTTTCCCTTCAAGGTAACTGTAGGGAAATGTATCAGAGAGTTTGAATTAAATTTTAATGCCCTTGTTTCAAGTTGTGTGGTGAGCAAAATAAACTGTAGTAATTATCTGTAAAATTACCTAAGTGTGAAAAGAAAAAATAATAATGCCTAGTGAAGTGGTAGAAAAAATAACACTATTTGGTTATATATATATATTCATGTTGCTTCAAGTGGTAGATATAGGAAACATGCTCTAGGGGGTCCTACCACATACATGAACATATAAACGCATTTGGTATGGCCCTGAAACACATCTGGTACAAGGTGTAATAAAATCTGGCAAATCCAAGCTATCAATAAAATCCTGAATGCAATTTATGGAGGGAAGATAAGAGCAACTGTCATGAATTAACTCAAGATGCATTTCCAAGAATTCGGATGATCAGGAGAAAGTTACTGAGGACAATAATAACCATTTTTGTTCATAATATATACTTAACAGTTTGAACATTCATGCATATAGACCTCATGATTCCTAACACATCATCTACACAACTATTCACTTGCAACAAATCCATTGAAGAAAAGATAGAAGACTACATTGCAATGAAATAGATATTGTCAACAAATAGCATCATGAGGCCACTACTCCATTCATTCTCATCATCAGCAATAACATTTGTACAAGACTTTATATTATTTTAGTGCAAACAGGTTAATACAAGGTTAAAGGCTACAAAAAGCAACATAAAGTATCTATTTGGTAATACCCAAAATATACCACTACATTATGAATCCTTCTTTTCTAGGGAAAACTATCACATTTTATTACTATATAAAGCACAAAAATGATTTCTATGGGTGTTGTAGCACAAAATACAAAATATAAATCTTACTTTGCTTTGTAAACCAAATCTTAAACTATCCACTAAACATAATGTCCCTTTTAGGAAAACAAATATAGTCTTCCTTTAAGATCTTTTAAAAAACTAAAACTATAAGATAAAAAAAACACAACTGGAAAATTTTGAAATAAAACTACAAAGGTCAGATCTAGAAACCTCTAGCATGCCCTCATTGAAATTTACAGTAAGAAGTACCCCAAAGTGGATAAGTAATACCTCTTTTGATGTAGCATCAACTCATTGGTTTAATTCTCTGTAATGTGGTAGATTTTGAAAGTATTGAAGATCTCAACTATCTCCTTAAGACATTATGAAGCCTTTACATTATATACTTGTAATCTCATACATTGGTTTCATGTTGGTTGTTGTCTAGTTGCCAATGTAGTAAAGGCAATATTCTAGTCAAAAAATTGTTTGATACTCAATATTGTGCAGTCTTTTGTCAACCCAAACCTCAAAACTTTGGATTGTTCTGGATTGTCTAGATCCTACCTCTTGTGGTCCCTATCTTTCTTTATTTTTCTAATTGCTTACTGTGCACTAACTATACAATTTTTTGTTGTTTCCTTGTTCGGTGTATCTATGTCAGAGACTCATACGTATGTCCACTTGACTATCTGTAAAATCATTTTTCCTTTATAGCTCTTTGCATTTTTCAATGGTGTTTGGCCTAAAAGAGCATAATTATTACTACACCTTACACCCAAGTTGGAAAACGTGATGGCCTAAAATAGCATAATTATATAATGCTGTATAAATGAAATTGAAAAGTGTTGAAGATGGGTATTGATTGAACACCTTTATGAAGGTGCGTAAATGTAGGGGCCAGTAGTAAAAGAAAGAGGGGCTTCACAGTAATGGTGAACAAGGCAAGAGAACAACATCAAGACATTGCAACTGTAGTAAAGTTGTTGGGTGCACACTTAAACACATATAAGCACAATGACTTAATGAATATGTCACCCTCAGTCTTAGACAGTTTTCATTTGGAATATAGAAAAACAACAATAAATAATCTTGTTTTCACAATAAACAGTCATAAAAAGAGGTCTCTCACAACAGTCTGAGGCATGGGATTAGTCATAAAAGAAAACCCCTTTAGCAACTAGCATAATAATCTGGGAATATTTCCAATAGGTAAGGATGTTGCAAACCTATATCTTTCAGTGTTCCCTGTAGCAACTTCAACATCAATTGGAGACCAAATGATAACCTTAAATGAATTTAAGTTACAACAATGAAAAACAGTATTTCCAATAGGTAAGGATGTTGTAGACCTATATCTTTCAGTGTTCCCTGTAGCAACTTCAACATCAATTGGAGACCAAATGATAACCTTAAATGAATTTAAGTTACAACAATGAAAAACAATAATTTGAAGACTAAAAAGGATTGCAACTATGGCATAAACATGTTTACCCTTGGATGAGTATGATGGTGCTATCATGGAGTAGATTGGGACCGAATTTGTCACTTTATCCTTGTGTTTGCCTCTATTGTCTCAATGAAGAAAATCTTGGGGATTTTTATATTGTTGTTTAAATGTACAGGGATGAGGTTGAAGAAGTTGTTAGGTTTATGGCATACCTGGGCACAATTCTTGGTGGTCCTATGCATATAAGAAATAGTGAGGAGACTTATACCAAATTCTAGAAAGAATTATACCCATATCCTGGAGGTGATTTCCTATAGCAGTGAGTCATCAGTAGCCATGAAAGGGGCCGATTTGGATTTTGAGGCCTTACTATAGCTTGTATTATGGAAGGCGTCACTGTCTCAACACACTTCTGTTAAGTATTTTTAATAGTGATGCACTCTAAGAAAGTTCCAGGTATCAAAAAACATTAGATTGGTATCTTTTCAGATCTGCGCAAACATCTGGGTTGAAGCAGCAAACAATATCCAAATTTGGGCATATTTCGATGCAACATTGATTGAGTCTCAACATCATATGAAGCATTTTGTTATTGCACATCCTAAAGACCTGTAAAAACACAAATAACACCACATTATTTCAAATTTGGGCATGATTTCAGACTGTTCATATAGCATGTAAACAAGCAGTGAATTTTAAATTATGGGCATAACTGTGTGTAGAACAGTAGTAAAAAGAATTTATTTCCAAATCGTTTGTAGTAGGATATTGGACATACATCTCTAAGAGTCTTTACATGCTTGAGTCGTCTTCTTGTGAGATGGATCCATGCCCCTTTGTAGTATGGGACCCAAACATCCTTGGCATGTTTTCTCACTATTTTGGTGCCAATATCACGAGGCCCCCCCAAAAAAACCATAGATCAACTTTAAAAACCGTAACTGCTACCTATAGAATAGCCACCACGTCAAGAAAAATACACATTATTTGGCACTAGGCATAGTTTGGCATTTGGCCATCATGCTGCATCATCAGTCACTATGTGAAGAAGTAGCATTTGTGTCTTCTATGATGAGGACCATGGTGCATTCAATAGTCACAATTGAGTCAGGTCCAAGGCACATGAAAGAGTCATGGATGTGTGAGGTGCATTGAGGAGTTCAGCATTGTCAAATAGTGCATTGTGATAAATAGTGTGAGGAGACTTTCCAGCATTTTGTCAAATAGTGCATTGTGATAAATAGTGTGAGGAGACTTTCCAGCATTTGGTCATCTTAGCATTGTTAGCAGTGAGAATTCGTGAGCAGCTGCTAGCATTTGTCATTTTCTCAAACCAACATTTTCCAGGCATGCTCATCCACTAAATTTTGTTGTGTGATTTCCTGAAATGTTGTAAGTTCTTCTGTGTGGTTTCTAAAATTCTGCAACATGATTTTACAACTTTAGCTACCTATGAGGTCTGTTAAATCCTAATAGCAATAGCTTATCACATGACATGTTCGATGTTTTTTTCAAGACTTCAGTTATAAAGAACCTTGGCTGAGTTTTGTTACTTGTAACTCGTTGAACAACTGAATATACTAAGGTAGTAAAGTCTAATATACTATAGTATAGAGCCTAGACTATATAGCAAATATAACAAACAGTAAGATGCAGAGCTGTCCCAGATTGACCTCCATTTTGATTGAAAAATAAATAAATACTAAAATATGAGAGATTACTAGGAGGCAAAACAGCTCACAATTGGCCTACATTTTGATTGAAATAAACCCTAGAGTCTAGGCATTGCTAGGAGACAGAACATTCTAGGATTGGCATTTTATTACAGTTCTTGGCTTTGAGTTTAGCCAAATCTATCTGTGGTATGCTTGTGTACCATAAATGTACATTAGTCTTGTAGCCTGTATGTATCATTGTTTGAATACATTGTAGTGAGGATTATATTTTATATTTTTTTAACATATAATATTCCTACTTTTCCTTTTCTAGCCTCTCATTGACCTCTTTATATTTATCAACCAAGTCCCTAAGCTTTATTTCCTGCTCTAACAACTGTTATTTTTCTCATTGCACAATAAGCACTCCAAGATAGACTTTAGGGGGTAGAAACCTCATTCCTAGGATCAATCCTATCATTTTCAGTGTAGAAACCTCCACCAATGAAATTCAAAATGAAGTTGTAAGCTGATAAAGTATTCCCAATGTTAGGCTCCTTCCTGTCAATGCCTAATGTATATGTGTATATGCTTTATGCCAAAATCCATGTTTGGGTATTTCAGTTTCATGGAATTCCTCTGTTTTTATGCATAGCCTTGGCAGAAGCTGTTAGAACTTATATTAGGGATTTTTGAATGAGGGCCATAGGACATGAGTAATGCAATTCAGATCACATGTCATTTTAGATCGGTGTAATATAAGGAAATAAAAAAACTTTGTGATTCAAATATCGTGGGGTAGAAATGAGGTCAACATGATGTTTTGGGGATGGCATTGCGCATTATAAGCAACAACCTTCTCTGGTTTTATTATGCTCATTGTAAAGTCACTTTTTTTCAAGTTGTCTATCAAATTTGGACATTGAAGATAATATTTTCTACCTAGAAAAGGGTGATGCACTTGAGGAAGACTAGAAAGGAGTAGAGGAGAAGCATGCATGTACTATATAAGGAAGATGCAATCAATTTCATTTCCCATAAAACTATAGAGAAAATGTGGTAAAATGCCACTAAAACATAGAGAAAACATTCTAGATTGGTGAAGGTTTGATAGGCTTGATGCATATGAAGTTGACAAAAAATATTCTAGTAAAATCCAAATGTATGGAGAGATTGTTGCAAACAAAGCATAGAAGACACTTTGATGAATTGTCACTATTGTAAAGAAGAATTATGGTTGAATACCACCACCATTACATGAAATATTCAAGGGTAACAGATTCCAAAGAAAATGACGTTGACAATGTTCCAACATAAACAATGAGGAAAATTGATTGTATGTAGCTCATGCACTAAGGTAAAATGTTGCATAGAAGAAAGGAAGTGAATAAGATTTAATAAACTACTAAATAATATTGGAAATGTGACCGTTGTGATATGACTCCCAACGCAATATGAATTGAATGTCGTTGATTGCAAAAAAATACAAACGATACTACTTTTAAAATAGTCAATCAAATTATGAATATATCGAAGTGGAAAGTACATGCTAATGTGGTGTATTAGAGTATGGGTGTAGCCTGGTGGGATATCTTTAATGTTTGAGTGATTTTATCAACATACACAAATTTTAAAATCATTTCCCCAGTCCAGTTGCTTTTGTTGCATACCTCATTTGATGTGCCTTCCTGGTTGTTGCATACTTCATTTGATGTGCCTTCCTAGTTACGTGTTGTATTTCAGCAATGGAATATCAATCTACTCGTCAGGTTAAATTCCAGATGCAAGACCTGGGTGATTATGACATAAGAGTATGGACTTAGCCAAATGAAAAATAGTTGTAATTACTGATTCATATTTTTAAGGGCCATCATAGTATGGGACCCAAACAACCTTGGCCTGTTTTCTCACTGTTTTGGTGCCAATCTCATGAGACCCCCCCAAAAAACCATACATCTCAACTTTAAAAACCGTAACTGCTACCTATAGAATAGTCACCACGTCAAGAAAAATACACATTATTTGGCACTAGGCATAGTTTGGCATTTGGCCATCATGCTGCATCATCAGTCACTATGTGAAAAAGTAGCATTTGTGTCTTCTATGATGAGTACCATGGTGCATTCAATAGTCACAATTGAGTCAGGTCCAAGGCACATCAAAGAGTCGTGGATGTGTGAGGTGCATTGAGGAGTTCAGCATTGTCAATAGTGCATTGTGATAAACAGTGTGAGGAGACTTTCCAGCATTTGGTCATCTTAGCATTGTTAGCAGTAGGGTGAGAATTCGTGAGCAACTGCTAGCATTTGTCATTTTCTCAAACCAACATTTTCCAGGCATGCTTATCCACTAAATTTTGTTGTGTGATTTCCTAAAATGTTGCAAGTTCTTCTGTGTGGTTTCCAAAATTCTGCGGCATGATTTTACAATTTTAGCTACCTATGAGGTTTGTTAAATACTAATAGTAATAGTTTATCACATGACATGTTCGATGTTTTTTTTTAGACTTCAGTTATAAAGAACATTGGCTGAGTTTTGTTACCTGTAACTCGTTGAACAACTGAATATACTAAGGTAGTAAAGTCTAATATACTATAGTATAGAGCCTAGACTATATATCAAATCCAACAAACAGTAAGATGCAGAGCTGTCCTAGATTGACCTCAATTTTGATTGAAAAATAAGTAAATACTAAAATCTGAGAGATTGCTAGGAGGGAAAACAGATCACAATTGGCCTACATTTTGATTGAAATAAACCCTAGTATGGAGAGATTATTGCAAACAAAGCATAGAAGACACTTTGATGAATTGTCGCTATTGTAAAGAAGAATTATGGTTGAATACCACCACCATTACATGAAATATTCAAGGGTAACGGATTCCAAAGAAAATGAAGTTGACAATGTTCCAACATAAACAATGAGGAAAATTGACTGTGTTTAGCTCATGCACCAAGGTGAAATGCTGCATAGAAGAAAGGAAGTGAATAAGCTTTCATAAACTACTAAATAATATTGCAAATGTGACAATGTGATATGCCACCCAACACAATATGAATTGAATGCCATTGATTGCAAAAAAATACAAAGGATACTACTTTTAAAATAGTCAATCAAATTATGAATATACTGAAGCGGAAAGTACATGCTAATGTGGTGTATTAGAGTGTGGGTGTAGCCTGGTGGGATATATTTAATGTTTGAGTGATTTTATCAACATACACAAAGTTTTAAAATCATTTCCCCAGTCCAGTTGCTTTTGTTGCATACTTCATTTGATGTGCATTCCTAGTTGTTGCATACTTCATTTGATGTGCCTTCCTAGTTACGCGTTGTATTTCAGCAATGGAATATCAGTGTACTCGTCCGGTTAAATTATAGGTGCAAGACCTGGTTTATTATGACATAAGAGTATGGACTTAGCCAAATGAAAAATAGTTGTAATTACCGATTCAAATTTTTAAGGGCCATCGTTGTATGGGACCCAAACATCCTCTAACAACTGTTCTTTTTCTCATTGCACAATAAGCACTTCAAGCTAGACTTTAGGGGGTAGAAACTTGATTCCTATCATTTTCAATGTAGAAACCTCCACCAATGAAATTCAAAATGAAGTTGTAAGCTGATAAAATATTCCCAATGTTAGGCTCCTTCATGTCAATGCCTAATGTGTATGTGTATATGCTTTATGCCAAAATCCATGTTTGGGTATTTCAGTTTCATGGAATTCCTCTTTTTTTATGCATAGCCTTGGCAGAAGCTGTTAATACTTATATTAGGGATTTTTGAATGAGGGTCATAGGACATGAGTAATGCAATTCAGATCACATGTCATTTTAGATCGGTGTAATATAAGGAAATCAGAAAAATTTGTGATTCAAATATCTTGGGGTAGAAATGAGGTCAACATGATGTTTTGGGGATGGAATTGCGCATTATAAGCAACCACCTTCTTTGGTTTTATCATGCTCATTGTAAAGTCACTTTTTTTCAAGTTGTCTATCAAATTTGGACATTGAAGATAATATTTTCTACCTAGAAAAGGGTGATGCACTTGAGGAAGACTAGAAAGGAGTAGAGGAGAAGCATGCATATGAATGCATGCATGTACTATATAAGGAAGATGCAATCAATTTCATTTCCCATAAAACTGTAGAGAGAATGTGGTAAAATGCCACTAAAACATAGAGAAACCATTCTAGATTGGTGAAGGTTTGATAGACTTGATGCATATGAAGTTGACAAAAAATATTCTAGTAAAATCCAAATGTATGGAGAGATTGTTGCAAACAAAGCATAGAAGACACTTTGATGAATCGTCGCTATTGTAAATAATATTTATGGTTGAATACCACCACCATTACATGAAATATTCAAGGGAAATGGATTCCAAAGAAAATAAAGTTGACAATGTTCCAACATAAACAATGAGGACAATTGATTGTATGTAGCTCATGCACCAAGGTAAAATGCTGCATAGAAGAAAGGAAGTGAATAAGCGTTCATAAACTACTAAATAATATTGCAAATGTGACAATGCGATATGCCTCCCAACACAATATGAATTGAATGCCATTGATTGCAAAAAAATACAAAGGATACTACTTTTAAAATAGTCAATCAAATTATGAATATATTGAAAATATATGTGCTCTTGTGAAAAATTTCTCAGGTTGAACAGTTGGTAATAAGATCTTTATTGACATGCCCTTGCTCGATAGCTTGAGTAGTTCATATTCAAAGCTATTTTTCGTCAAAGGCATTTTTCGTTATGTTATGAGACAAGAGAGGTAAAAAATATCCTGAATGCATAGAGTTTGAGAATAGTGATTGAATTCGAACCTCCTCAATATCAAAACTCAATCTGCAATGGTCCATTTCCATCTCCGAAAGATTGTGCTAAAATCTACCCTCCCGTTACACTTCATTCGCATTTTGTATTGCTAAATGTTCCTCTTGTTGCAGCACCATAAGAATAAAGAGGTAGTATTTGGGGTCTTTTCATTAATCTTTTGAACTTTTGCCTTGATCCTTGTTCTCAAATTTGTTGTTATAGTTTTGAGTATGCATAGGTACATGTGGCAGCTTAAGAAACAGTTGACATTCTTAAAGCATTGGATCAACATTCAAAGGGATGGATCCAGTTTTCCAAGGCATTAAGAAAGTAAAATGAAAAATGGTAGAGGATCAATAATCACTTCCATATCTCAAACATGTAAAAAGGGAAGAAGATGTAATGAGAAGAAGAAGAAGATAAAGAAATTGGTCAGAGTCTTCCACAAATTTTAAATAGTGGACAATTCTGAATTCATATTCAATTAGCATCCTCAGGTGCATTTGAAATTTCAAGTATGACAACTAGAAAATCGAGATCTAGATTCAAAAAGGGTATGTCCAGCATTTCAAAAACTATTTCAACATATTAAAACAGAGGGTTATTATTTTTATCATTTCCATATTTCAAGTCATAAATTTATACATTTGTTCTACAATTTTCCAAGTCCTAAATCTTGATTAATACCAATATTCATTGAGCATATAACCTATTTTGTTATCTTCATGATCTGATATGTAATCTAGGAATCTTCTGGAAATATTGTAGTATAAAGATTTGAAATAAGTAGTATCACTTCATCTATGAGAAATCACCCATAAAATTATCAAAACCAAGCAATCAATCCTGAAGGAAACTGAAATGGATAAAAACCCTGCCATCCTAATCCCATCAAAATTGAGTTTATAATTGAGGTATGGGACTTACCTTGTTTGACGCTAAGATCAGCCCTAGAAACAGAGGGTTTCTCCACAGGTTTAAATTCCTCCAAACACTTGAAATTATCCTAGGGTTTGAGCCAAGCCTTCACTATGTACAGCTTAGGATGATCGCCGTCCTCAGCCTCTATGGTCAGATAATACATAGTCCCCACCACCACTTACTCCTACATCCCCACCACTCGAAGAAATTTTATATCGTTGTTCTGGAGACACAGATACAAACAGAGAGAACAGATCAATTAACAAATGGAATTCCCACAAATCAGAAACAACTGAAATCCCTCCCAATAAAAATAAATAATGATAATAAAAGATCAGGTCATATACCTGATGTTTGTTGTGCTCATCAACAAAAAAGCACCCAAGATCGAGCGTCTCTATTGAGTTCTGAAAATCTTTCACTTCGTGAAATCCACCAAGAGTTCCCATGGCCGCTGCCCCTTAACTGCTACTGACACCCAGCACGCCAATCGCAATCACACACAACACAGCTGCACCCTGCAACAAGTCTACTTGCTTTTTGCTCTGCATCCTTCCTCCTTTATCCCTCGTAGTTATTTGTTCAATATATTGAAAAGCCAAAATGGGCACAATTTCATAGGGGGCTGAAGAAAAGACCTACCAATTAGCATTCAAAATTAAACCCTTCCAAAGGGTTCTAGCCCTTCCCTTAAAATTGTTCTTCAAAAAAAATTTAAAATCTGAATTTTACGCTTCCATATAACGACTCAGAGCTTGATCTTCTTGATGAATGACCCGATAAATTCCCACGGCTTCTATTCGATCAACATCCTTAGGCTAAGTAGATATATCAAACCGCCTTTTTCAAGTCATGTTTTTGTTTACCCTACTATAGTATCATTACCTTTGACTCGAATAAACTATTAGAGCAACACCTTCCTTCTTCCACACATTTGAAAATAAATATCCATTTAACTCATACACTATTCACCAATGTATTGTGGGATAAGGAGGCTCCTCTAGCATTTTGTCCTCATCAAATATGGATATGGAGACTGAGGTTAGCTACCAATAAAAGGCTAGGAATATAGGTTTTTTTTCCAAAGAATCTGAAGGACCGGGGTAAGAGGAAGGAACGGATAATAAAATATAAATAAGGGTATGATAAGAAGGTCATAATTTATATCAACATTTTAAAAGAAGGGCAAGATTTGAAATTATCCATCTATATAAATTTCTCCAGTTGTTGAAATTCCTATGCTATAAATTTCAACTCATCATTCAAAATATTGGAAATATGATCAATTATAATCACTCACTCACTCATGTCATGCACTAAGTGCTTAGTTGTGTAAGATGACCAGTAATCATTGATGACTATGAGGCACTAGCCATCGAGATGCGACTCTGATTCTTGAGTCACTTAGGGCTTCAATCTAAAGCGTGACAATGTGTCAAAAACTACAATATAATAAAAAATAACAACTCATAGACTATTACTAGGCCCAAAACGAGCTCAAAACTTTGTTCCTACTACATATGTGAACCTCGCTACCAATGTCCACTCATTTTTCGTCAAACTAAAATTCAAAAGGTCGGTTCATGGGTTCTCCTCTACAAGACTTTGTTTTTTGCATGAATATCATGGACTCACGACAACTATGAACAACACCCGATGTCATGCAAATACAAATAATGGCATGTAGTTAGGATCACAAACTGTGCAGAGGTCGATTTATGCATTGCTATAGAGAGGTGTCATTGGGCACACTATATGGAAAAACAATGGTTATTAATAAGAACTTTAAAAAAAACAATTTTGGATCAAGAATAGTCTTCAATTTGATGGGTGGCATGATCATGATGTAATCTCCCTCCGCCCTTCCAAACATTTGTGGTTTCTCACAACATTTGTCCTCATCGCCACCAAAATACATATAGAAATTACTTGTCTTTACATACTCTTCCCTTTAAATCCTCATCTCATAGTCATAACTAAGGATTATTATGCATGCACATCCTCACCTTATAATACGAATTGGGTCAAGGCACAAAGACAACCATAAAATATTAAATGTGTGAGGACACAAAGGGTAAGAGACAACTATAAGTAAGTCTTATATTAAATTTACCATATAATTATTTAATTAACACTATCAACTAAGATTTGGATTGTTGTGATCTTCTTATCACTCCTCGCTAATGTGATTGCAAGGAATTCTTTGAAGGTGAGGTCCATAATTTTAGGTCTTCTTCCTCATTATCATGCCTTTTGGTAAGACAATAAAGAGGGTAGTGGCCTCCATCAACATGGAAAACGGTTACATAGAGGTATACACATTAATTTTTTTCATTAAATAACTTAAATTCCTGCATGTGACTATCGATTCACTTAATCCTTGACTGGTACAAAACACACAAAAAATTAGAGCCCCAAGCCCTTAATTACTGACACCTAGAACTTTCTCAAATCTAGCCATTAATAAACTTCTTTTGGTATTTTGGTTCAATTTAAAAGGAAAATTGTTGAGACTCGGACATGTAGTGAGTTGCAAGGGTTCAATTGACTTAGGCTTGATTCCATTGCCCCTCCATCCCATACATGTATTCTTTCACGATAAGTGTTGAACAAAAACATTTGATGCCCTAACCCTAATTATGCTAGCTTTGTTAACTTGCTTGGTATGTAGGAATTTTTTTTAATGTTTTATGAGTTCTGTATTATTTTTTCTTAGGTGCGCAATCCTTATAATTCTTACATCTCTCAAGCTTGGATTGCACGTCGATGCCCCAATATTGTTATTACATAGTCTAAGTAGTTTTTTGTATAATGAAGTCTGCTCCAACTTGAAGAAATACAATAGAATAGTTGCTATGTTACTGAACTGTAAAATTAATGAAACACATATGACAACTTAATGTGTTCAAAATAAGTTTTATTGAAAATATATCATTTTTTTCTATAAATAGTAAGAGGTGCTCAATTGTTAAAAATATAAAAAAAATTGAAAAAACAATTTTATTTTTTACATTGTTTTTGGTGAAAGGGTTTAGTTAATTTAAACTTGTCAATTGAAATACAATTATTTATACTACCCTTCATCTTTGAAGGGATCCAAGAATAAATTCCCTTCCAATTGAAATTAAGACCCACCCTTCAAATTTGATCACTGCTACCAATTTTGAAATTAAGAACTCGAGCCAAAACCTTAACAATGAAAAACGGATGGAGGGGTTATCCATACTCTTTTTTACATGTGTTTGTTCATGAGACTACTTGGATAATCCTTTTTCCAAGTTAGCATCACATCTTTAGATTGTATTTGAGCAATTTCATAGTTCTCAGGTTATGCACAAATTTTAATTAAAAAAGGTAATCAAATTCAACGAAAAATCCCATTTTTGAAGCAATTCCAGAGTTCTCGGGCTAAATTTTTATCATTTGAATATCAATTAAACGCAAAAACAATAAATTGAAAAAATTTGGGATGGCCATAGATTGAAACATACCTTGTGCCATTGAATCTTTGAACACGGTGAGCTTGAGTGAAATGTAATCTTAGAAGGGCGTCTATCATATGGTAATGAAAGGGGAAGATTGTTCTACATTGGCACCCACCAACATTCAAATTAGAATCATACTAGATCAAAGGCAAGAATGATAGATCAAATGAAAGAATGATCAGATCTAGAAAAGAAAACATCATAGATTAGATAGATCTTCAACATGTCAAAGGAATACACATGGATTCATAGAATGGACTGCCACATTGGTGCATTTGTAGTGTTAACCAAGCAAAAGCCGGCTCAGGCTGTTTATTTCAAGGAGACATATTTTATGCCATCAAAACATTACAAATGAAACATTCAAAAGAATACCAATGAGTCATTAGAGACCGCTACACTGAAGGAATTGAGATCATTATTCTAAATTGATTAAATTTCCTAGGATATCGCTGCCTAACTTGCCAGAAGATTTTATTAGTTTATTTTTTCTTTTTCTTTTTTATATTGTAATTTGATTTTAATTTTAATTTAGTTTGATTATAGTTTAATTTTATTCTTTCAGTTTTGTTAACTTGATTTTGTTTTAGATTTAGTTTATTTATAGTTTGTTTGTTATTATTGCATATTTCCAAGGAGTGAGATTGAGGATATTTCTCTAATCATTTGGTAGATGTGGATACAACGCCCTCATAGAAATCAACTTATTCAAGTGTCGAAGAAGATGGAGAGATACCAATAATTTTTTAGTAAGGATCGATCGACCTATTCAATTTTGGAAAAGGGAAGCACTTTGTCATTGGAAGGAGTTACCTCTTCATTTACATATAAAAACCTATGCTGATTATGTTTGGGGGATTGGTTGGTTGGCATTATTTTCGACGTACTCAAGAACTAATCAAGAGGAAGAGACATTGATACACGGAAATATTTTCCTCCTACAAAGTTGTTGATTTCGTGTGTTTATGAATGAGATCGGCTCTCTCTGTCTGCCTTTCTTCAATTATGTTTCAGAACTCTGTAATGTTTTTGTAAATGCTTTCATAGCTAGTGGATGGACTTTCACAGATTGTTATGAGCATTGATTTTTTAAAGTAAAATGTTTTCTTTTGTGCAATTCAATGTTAGTTAAATGGGTATATTTTTCATTCATTTATGTTTGTTATGAAGTGTGACAAATCCCAAGTTTAGCAAGCTATGGTAAGAAGTCTAAACTCTAATCCAATTGAAGAACAGTTGGAGTTTGTCGAGGAGTATGAGTGAAAGGTTGGGGATTATTCGGCTCCCAAGTGTTAACCTATAATTTGATGCAAATCCGTTGTATGTGAAGCATTGTTGTTGGGTTCCTGGATGAAATCAATTACCTATAGAAACGTTAGAGGTCAAAGACACAAAATATATCCAAACAAACTGTAGTTCCAGACTGGAGGCTTTGGGCATGATATGAAGTAGAAATTGAACCAAGTCCAAAGCACAGAGGAAATCCCCTGCATCCATGATCGTGACTTAGAGGCATGGTGAATAAATTTATGAGTGAGGATTCGAGCCTAGAGGATGTTTAGTGGGAGTCATGTAAAGAAACCCAAAATTCATGAGTTGAAGAACTAGCGTTATTCCTCTTCACAAATGAACTGAGGAGCATTTTAGGCAAAGAGCAAAGAACTCTTGTTGTTCATTGTGATGTTGAGTGGAACACAGAACCTATAATATGCGTTGATGGGATACAAACCCTAAAGGTTGTTGGGTTGTAGTATTACTACAGAGAGAACATCCAAGTGCATATTGATGTATTGAAACCTTAACTTACAAATTGATGATGAGAATAAGCCATAGTCAGCTAGTGACATGTACCATAAAATTTGAGTTGGCAGAGGTTAAGAGAAGGGCATACTGAATCAAGCTCAAGAGATGGTTTATAAACCCATCCAAAGCCTCCTTTCTGACTAACCTCAACCCCCTCAAGCCACCTCTCTCAAGTCACAACCATGGAGTCAAGCTTAAAACTTAGAATCCATGTCCTCCCTCTGTCACAGGCAGTGTTGTTCACTCAAACAAACCAAAGAAGGCACCAAGAGTGACTTGCTTGTGTTTTATTGAAGAGGGGTTTAATTATAGGATTATTTTAATATTTTGTTCCTATAATCTATTGGCATTTAATGTTTTAGCGGGGAAGTTTGGCACATTAAATCATTAGATAACCTACCAAATTTTGGGTTGAAGCGTTCTCAGCTTAGTAGGAAGCTTGTACAAACTCCCAATGAGGAAACTCCAATAATTGCATTCCCATGCCCCTAAAAATTTGTATTAATGTTCCCAAGCTCCTGGTACCATTATGATAATGTCCAAGAGGCACATCTTAGACAAGAAATCCTAGAAGTGCAGAAAGAAGCGACATCTTTCAAGTTGAGCAAGGTAAATGTGTCCCTTGTTAGGTTGGCACTAGAAAGCATGTCTCAAATTGAACCAAGGCCTTGAGAATGGAAACCTCAAGTACATGTAATCCATGGTAATATCAATCTCCTCCGATTGTAAATGGAAAGTGGTAGCCATGCTATAAAAGGATAACCTAAAATAATCTTCCTTGCTGGGAACCAAAGAAAGGGCAATGCCAAAATTGTAGCTTTGTGTAATATTCTGAAAAATAGCAAGAAAATAGATACAAGCCTTGAGGAAGGAAAACATTAAAGACATAGAAATTTTTGATGGGCACATAAAGGAAGCATCATGTATCAAGAGTCCTAAAGAGTTTCAAGAAAGAAGTGTACCTCTAATTTAATGAAAAAGATCATATATTGAAATAGGCAAAGGATATTGAAATTCCAAATATAACCTGGGCATTCTTTGAACTAATGATGAGGTAATTATTATGGTTTCTTCTATGTGTTTATTATGGCAATAACAAAGGATTCATTCCTGTTATAAAGAGTTCAAGCTGAATATGAAATAAATTATGACATGCTAGAACTCAAATATGTTTTATCCAAGAATGTTTGATGATTCTGATGGGGTACGGGTGTTAGATTTATATACACTAGTACAGTAGAGATGACAACAGATATTGCACAAGACCTTCTGAGAGATGCTGATCAATATATTTTAGAAGGCCTCAAACATTTGTGTGAATATTCTATTGCACAAGTATTCTTTTATTTCATTGTGGTTTTTCCTTTTTGTTATGATATTGTCCAGCCTCAGCACTGAGATCTGTGTTTTCTATTTAGGACCTTACTTTAGAGAATTTTGCAAGTATATATGATCTTGCTGATTCATATCATGCAACTTATTTTGTTGGGAGAAAGAAAATTGGAACAATTTCAATATTATGTTTCCCTTGTGGTTTGAATTTTGCACTTTGGTGGGGTGTTTTAGAATAATCCCACTTGTTATGCATGCTTTAAATGGTAAACATGTCCCATATGCTTTAAATGATGACGATGATGAACTAGATGACAATGACAATGATGATGTTTTTGATGATGACAATGATGGAAATGATCATGATCATCATCATCATCATCATCTTTGTCATTGTCATCATGATTATCATAATAGTCATCATCATCGGCATAATCATCATCCATTTCATCATCATCGTCATTGTCCTTGACATCATCATCATCATGATTATTGACATCTTCATCAGTTATTCATCATCACCTTTGGCATAAGAAATAACATCTACCCAAAATATGTGATTAGTGGAAAAGGGTCATGGAGGAAAAACATGATTTATGCATGACAGATAACAACTTATTATTTAAGATTATCAACATCATCATTCTCATTGCATTCATCATCATTGTCATAGTCATCATCATTCATTTCATTGCCATCATAATAATCGGCAATGTCGTCATTGCCATTATCCTCATCATCATCATCATCATAATCGTCGTCGTCATCATCATTGTCATCGTTCTCCTCATTATCAACAACATTATCATCATCATCATAACCATCCTCAATATCATAGTCATTATCCTCATTTTCATCTTCAACATCTAGGTGTAAAACTGGATGCAAAAGTGGATAAAAACATGGATGCAAAAAAGGATGCAAACATGGATGCAACAAAAGTAGGCACAAAAGTGGGTGCATAATGGGGTGCACCAAAAATGGATGCAAAAGGTGATGCAAAAGTGGATGCAAAAAATGATGCAATCATGGAAGAAAAACATGATGAAAAAATTGGTGCAAAAGTGGATACAACCATCGATGTAAAATTGGATGCAACAAAAGTAGATGCAAAAGTAGTCGTAACACCCAACGCAAAACCCGATGCAAAAATGGATGCATAAAGGGATGCAATAACTGATGTAAAATTGGATGCAAAAAAAGAAGCAAACGTGGATGCACAAGTTGAAGCAAAAGTGGGTCTAAAAGTAAGCGCAAAAATGGGTGTGAATTGGGACACGACAAAAGTGGATGCAATAGTAGATGCAAAAAAAGACGTAAACATGGATGCAAAATGGGATGCAAAAAGGGATGAAAACATGGGTGCAAAAGTGGACGAAAAAATGGATGCCAAAGTGGATGCAAAAATGGCTGAAACAAAACGAGATGCAAAACTAGACTCAAAACAGGATGTAAAATTTGATGCAAAACTTGGCACATGAAGGGATGCAAAAAAAAGTAGCAGAAGTGGATGCAAAAGTGGAAGTAAAAAAGGATGCAAAAGTGGATGAAAACAAGGGTGTAAAAGTTGAGGCAAACATGGGCATAAAAGGGGGTGCAACAAGAGTAGATGTACAGACTAGGTGCAAAATTAGGTGCAAAACTAGGCTCAAAACCTGTCACAAAACCTGATGTAAAACCTGGTGCATAACGAGGTGCAAAACCCAGTGCAAATTACACCGTAATTTGTGCCAGATTTAGAAAAAGGACGCAAAAAATGCCTAAAATAGCACCAACCTGTGAAATTGCACCATTTTGTCCAAAAAATGAAGAAAAATACACTAAAAGATGGTCTAGATGCAAAAAGAGACGTGTTGCAGCTGCAACGATCCCCCCTAAATTTCTTAAATTTCGGGCCCCTCCTCATGATTTAGCGTTGTTTTTAATCGTTGGATCCTTTGAATTTTTTGGTCATGCTTAATTTTGGATGATTCTAAAGATTAACTCTCGCCCTGGTTTTCCAATTTGATTGTGATGGAAATTGTTGCGGGTCGCAGTTTTATTTGCTTGTCGATCGGATCAAGTTTCTTTGTTTTTGGGTCGCCATTTCAGAGGTGAAGCCAGTTTTTGTCCGTTGTTGAATTTTGAGAACTGTCCAAAACAGTTAAATCATTTTTATGCATCGGGCATCAAAAATATGTCTGATCGGAGGCCATTACCTTTGCGCTTCCATCGTTGCGGATCTCCAAGCAACTCAGTGCCAGAAGTCCAAAACGCACCGCCAGCCGATGCGTCAGTCTTTTAGTCGCGTGCCCGTAACTTTTCTTCTTCCGTCGTTGCGGCTGGTAAATCCATTTAGCGTCCAATGTAAAATGTCTTTCGACTTCCGATTGAGAGTCTTCCCGCCCTCAGGTCTCATGTCCCTAACCTTTTCGCTTCCGCCGTTGCGGCTCCCAAATCAATTTGCCACCCGAACTGAAAAGTGCTCCGCTGCCGATGCAGGCCCACTTCTTCATTTTCTTTTTCCTTTCCCGCCGTTGTGGCTGTGTGAACCAATTGGCTTCCGAAGTTATTATCGTTCTGACTTTCGATTTAAAGTTTTCCCGCCAGCGGATTGGTCTACCCTTCCGACGTCAGTATTTTGAACCGCCCAACAGTTTCCTGTTGACCGTCATTGGTTAGGTTTGTCGAACCTGTAGATGGACGAAGTAGTATAAGTGATGCACCTGGACATTTCTTGTGGATTAGCCTCTTTAATTGATTTAATTTGACGTTTCATTTTAGCCTGCAATCCTGGTGAATGATGCACGATTGATCTATTGCAGAAAAATCCAAAAGACTGCTCATATTTCTGCGGCGCGAAGATATAGATGGGAGATAGGAACTCAAGGGGCGAAATGAATAGCGACAGGGACACATATCTGAAAGGTCTAGTAGTTACCCAACTGATCATGAGAATACGAAGAAAAGGTGAAGAGAGGGATACGAAGCGTTCGAGAAACCGAAAGGTCATACGTTTGGAGGGCAGCCCAAGCGGTCTGCAATTATAGTTTAAATATTTGAAAGTAGAACTTGGAAAAGGGATTTTTTCCTGGAAAAAAAATTTGTAAACCATTGACTTGTAAGAGGAACTATTTCATTTTACAATCAGAAACTGCAACTTTTGCTTGTTGGAGAAAGCGTAATGTGGAATGTATCTATGTGATTAAATGAACAATGTTGAAGGGGAACTATTTTGTTTTCAGCAATGTTTCATTAATTGTGAGAGTGTTTTAACTTCCTGAACCTATGTTCTTGTTTGAATGCTTTTCAGTATATATTGTGATGTTTTCCACTGTGAGTAATAAAGGTTGTTCATAAACAATCGACTATCTGGTTGTTCAAATATCTGTAATTGTTCATGTGTCTTGAAAGTAGTATCAACTAGCTGTGACTTTCATGATGCATGTACTAAATGGGTTACTCACCAATGAATGATAGTTCTGCTCCCTAGGGATAGATAGTTTATTTAGTATTTATTTTCCTGCATGATCTAGATGCTTGCGAGTTCTAAGATGAGAGGTAAGAACCTGTGCATCACATTGTGACTTCTCTTTGCATCTTTATCACTCTACACTGTTAATTAGGCACTTGCATCTCATACTTTAGTCAAAAAATACAAAATACGGTGGACCAGGCCACAACCGGTGAAACCCTTTGTTTTGTTACTTGACCTACGGTAGCTAGACCACAAACCGGACGGATTCCCTACACCAAACAGTCACGGGCTAGTTGGGAACGTTGACTGGGGAGAATCCCTTACTGTTGTCACCTACAAATTTCCAGGCCTCAACAGTTTTGGCGCTAGAAGGAGGGCCGCCAGTGTATGGCTGGCTGAGGAAACCTGTTTTCCCGAGATTATTCCACCGGTAACAGTTCTAAAAGTAGTGGGCTTCATAATCCGGAAGAAAGAAATAGAGAACATCTATATGCTATTGGCAACGAAGTTGTTAATGATCTAAGAAGACACACCAGGTCATATGTAAAGAAGATTGGAGGATTGCCAATCATCCCTGAATTGCCCAGAAGAGAGTATAAAAAGAAAGATCGTCCTGCAGCGGAAGACTCGGTGCTGGTTGGGGATTGGGAAGAACTTGTAGAAACAGCCTTACAGGAAGTTGTGCTACCTTTGAATCAAGAAGGCCCAGGTACCCCTCAGAGTTCTCCTGCTCATACTCCAATTGGCTCACCTCCTCACTCTCCACCCAGACTCATGGCAGGCGTAAACGCAAATCAACCACCTAACCTACCTAATCCACCACCCGCATGGAAAGCCAGATCACCATTAAATATAACACCTCCGCTGCATGATTTACCGCAATCCTTTGACAAGATGTTGCCCAAGTTCGACCCAAATGAGAAAATACTAGTAGATGATCACCTACAAAGTTTTTACTTGGAAATTGAAGGATTAAGGGTAGGGGAGTATGAAGATGTAGTCTGCAGACTGTTCCCACATACCCTTAAAGGAGCTGCAGCATCATGGTACTTTGGGTTGCCTGCTAACTCTATCCCTGATTGGGATACCTCCAAAAGATTTTTCAGAAGTAAGTATGCAACTCAGAAAACTCATGCAGCCCTCATGAAAGGGCTATGCGCCTTGAAGAAAGAAAGAAAGGAAAAGGTGCACAGTTTCACACAAAGGTTTGCAGCCTATCTCAAGAATTTTTCTGAAACGGATAAACATTCAGACAAAGTTCTGATTGAATATTATACTTCAGCTTTAGACCCTGATTTGGCCATGTTTGCCAAAGGTAGGGCCAAGCCTACTTTGACGGAAACCTATGAAGAGGCAGAAGTAGTGGAAGCTGAAAGAGAAAGTATTGAAGATTATCCAGAACAGTCAGGAGAGAAAGGTGCAGGAAGGAAAGCCTTATTGTTTACTAAGCCTAAGGAAGAAAAATCATCAGATTATGAAAATATGGCAAAAATGATGCAAAAACTTTCCAACAAAATCATAGATTTGGAGAAAGAGAAGGAAACACAAAAGTTTTATAAGCCATATTATAAGAAAAGAGAGGATAACAATCAGTCTCAACCTCCTCCTCACAATACTGCATCCATGAATTTAACAGAGGTAGGCATGGACAATTTTTGTACTTTCCACCAACAGCCACATTCTGAAAAGAATTGTCCTCAATGGATAAACTCGATGACATTGGTCATGAATCAGCTATTGGATTCTAGATTAACAGAAGATGGAGATGAAGAGAGAAAAGAGAATACTACGTCAACAAAGGAACAAGAAGAGGAAACCATGGTTTTGTGGGATTCTTTTTCATTATTTGATGCGGAAGAGGAAAAGAATCAGGGCTACAAGGACGTTATTGAAACCAACGTGGCAAGAAGGAGCTAAGGGCCAATTAAAGAAAACAGTCTCATTCTACCAAAGATCAAAAGGCTGCAAAGAAATGTAAAGAAATTTCAAAATAAATCCTTAGCCGATAAGTTTCCAGAATTCACTATTACCAGCCAAGATCCTGAAAAAAAAGATACGCTGGCCAAGCCCAATGAAGAAAAGGTGACTGCTGATAAACCACACCTCATCGAGCCACGGATGGATTATGATATCGTGGAGGACATAAAGAAAATAAAGGCAAACGTTTCACTGTTTTAAATGTGTAAAGTGCCACAGCAAAAGGAAAGATTATTGAAAGCACTTGAAGCTTCGGATGAGGGGCTGCCCACTGACAATCAGCCTCAGGAGGAAGAAGAAATCGGCAAAACCAGCGTTGGAGGTAAGTCTAAAAGCAAACATCCACCTTTCCTCCTCATGTTTGAAATTTTCAATCATAATGTACATAACTGCTTGGTAGACTCAGGGGTGTCGGTTAATGTCATGCCCATATCAGTTTGTAAAAGGATAAACGGGAAGCCCAAGCCATCTACTTGGAGAGTTGTTCAGTTAGATAGGACAGATGTAAAGGTAATGGGCGAGATGAAATATGTCCTAGTCCGTCTGGCATCCAATGATAAAATGTGCGAAGTCATTAATATCGTGGTGGCTGATATACCAGACGCTTACGGTCTTGTCCTGAGCAGAGATTGGTCGGCCAAACTAAATGGATATTTTGCCTTGGATTGGTCGCATCTGTGGCTGCCATACAAAGGAAGTCTGAACCAGATTAAGATTTTAAGGGAGCCTCACATGAAATACAATGTTACTCAATTGGATGAGAAGAATGAACCAGTGGATTCTGTATTGGGAAATTATTTTATCGAATTGGAACCAGGAAATTACCAAGCAGAAGAAGCCAGCAGCACATCTGACACTCAGCCTGATCTCCTTCGATTCTCACAGGCTGATGAAATTGACTGTAACATAGTAGACTTAGCAGTAGGAATAGATTCGCATTCAGTAGTTAGTGATTTTTGGACTTTGTTTTTTGATGGCTCTAAGACATTAGAGGGGTCAGGGGCTGGCTGTGTCCTGATCGACCCCCAGAAGAATAAATAATTTCTTTCATGTAGACTAGAGTTTGAGTGTACTAATAATACAGCTGAGTATGAAGCGCTGGTGTAGGGCTTGAGGAAAGCAATTGAATTAAAGGTAAGTAATTTAAAAGTTTTTGGGGACTCTGAAATTATTGTGAAACAAATCCGGAACCAAATACATTGTGTTTCCCCTCACTTGAAAGCTTACCAAAATGAGGTATGGGACCTGCTTAAATGTTTTAATGCATTCAATATTCTTTCAATTCCAAGACTTAAAAATGTAGCAGCTGACTTGTTGGCCACATCAGCTGCTAGGCTCGTACCCACTAATAACCAATTCTCTGTCGAATTGCTTTTCAGGCCTTCAGTACTGGATATGATCACCAATCTGCGAGTGTTCGAAGATGATCAGTAGATCATAGAATGCTTAACAAATGACGAGGTGTTCAAAGGGGCGATTATAGATGATGAAGAACATAAGGCTGAGATGAAATATGACAACTTCATCCCTAAAGGAGTCAAAACGTTGGAAAGAATGTTCAATTTAAATGAAAAGTTCAGAAGACCAGCCAACGTGAAGACTCACAGCTCATCTCTACAGTTCGAGCTGATAAATTTAGGGACTGAGGCGAGCCCTAAATTTGTGAACCTTGGCAAATGTTGTTCACCAATGGAAAGAGATAAGTTCGTCACTCTGTTCAGACAATGTAAAGATGTTTTTGCCTAGACGTACGAAGATCTGAAAACATACGACACCAACATCATTAACCATGTTGTCCCCATCAAAGCCGGCATCAAGCCGTATCAGCAACCTTTAAGGAAAATGCATCCAAAATTGGAACCGTTGATTCAGAGTGAAGTGAAGAAATTATTGGATGCTAGAATCATTTTTAAGGTCAGACACTCGAAGTGGGTATCAAATCTGGTACCAGTGAGAAAAAAATATGGAGAAATCAGATTATGTGTGGATTTCAGAAATCTAAACCGCGCCTCCAACAAAGATAACTATCCTGTGCCACCCATGGAGAAATTGCTGCAAATGGTCTCAGGTTCTGAACTGTTTTCGTTATTAGATGGTTTCTCTGGCTACAATCAAGTATTAGTAGCTGAAGAAGACAGATTGAAGACCACGTTCAGGACCAAATGGGGAACCTTTGCCTACAGGAGAATGCCCTTTGGGCTTATAAATGTTGGAGCAATGTTTCAGAGGGATATGGACATAGCTTTCCACGGATTGATTGGTCGAAGTGTTGTAGTATACCTTGACGATATTACAATATTCTTGAGGAGAAGAGAAGAGCACACGTTTCACTTAAAGCAAATTTTTGAACGCTATCGGAAATATGGCATCTCACTCAATCCTAAGAAGTGTGTGTTCGCTGTCACGGAAGGAAAGTTGCTGGGTCACATAGTTTCGAAGAAAGGAACCTCTATAGATCCAGAAAGAATTAAGGCTATTGAACAAATCCCCTTGCCCCATAATAAAAAGGGGATGCAATCATTTATGGGAACGATAAACTTCGTGCAAAGATTTGTGCTTGATTTTGCTCAGACTATCAAGCCATTGCAGCAGATGGTAAAGCAAAATGCACTATTCAAGTGGACTGAAAAAGAAAAGAGCGCATTCAGCGAAATCAAAACTACTGTTGCACGCACACCCTCCCTGAAAAGCCCGAATTTCGATAAAGATTTTATCTTGTATACCTTTGCATCCGATGATTCACTAGCAGTTGTTCTCACCCAAAAGGAAGATGGGGGAGATGAATTCCCAATATCCTTTATCAGTACTGGTCTACAGGGGGCTGAATTGAATTACCCAGGTGTTGATAAACAATCTTACGCTGTATTCAAAGCAGTAAAGCAATTCAGGCCTTATATTTTAAAAAAAAGAACCAAGGTGATCGTCCCCTACCCAGCTGTAAGGTCTCTTCTTGTACAGAAGGAGTTAGGAGAAAGAAGGGGCAACTGGGTAACAGCTCTTCAAGAGTACGACCTCGAATTCAAGCCAGCGTCTATAGTTAAAGGACAAGGGTTGTGCAAACAGATGACTGAAAATGAAAAAATTGAAGAACACGCCTGGGAAGATGAAGCCGAATTACATGTAATGGAGGTATGCCCTGTTATACAGCTGATTGGCACCTCTCCGTCCGAGTGCTGACATCCCTCAGGTTGGCACACAAAAGGACACATATGGATTGAGGTTTGCCCAGTTTCATTATACCTTGATTGATGCTGAAACACATTCCCTTTTTATCCAGCTGGTTACTTTGTTATTTTGAGAGTTGAGATGTATGCGCGCCTCTCCTTATTAGCAAGTCGCGCATATGCGCGGGTGTCAAGTTCAGCAAGTCGCGCATAGATCTATGCGCGGGTTGTCCTTATACAAAGTCGCGCATGATGCGCGGGTTGCCTTA
>LPNX010770147.1:314443-351789 GCA_001517045.1 Pseudotsuga menziesii | reverse complement strand
TTAAGTATATCGAAATATTTCCATGTATAAAATTCAAATAAGTCACAGAACCCTATCTAAAATAAAGCATCATATTTATTTGTAGAAGAATCAAAGATAGCTGTTCCTATATAGACATCATGCCTAACTCCAGAAATATGATTGTTGATATGTTTTTTGAGAGAATATTATCGAATTATATAAAACATGCCTTAAATAAATCATCGTCATTTGTCCTACGATACAAGAATCTGGCAAACAACAAATTTTCGATCAAATGATCAAGGCTAATTTGATAAAGATCATATCAATCCAATCAAGCCAAACCAAAATATGTGCTTATCTTAAATAATCTCAAAATAAGCATGCAATGTTTTTTATGAAGTAACCAAGAAGCAAAAGAATTCATGTGACGCAAATAAACTATATTACCAAAACTCTAAGAAATAAGGCCAAGGGATCGAAAGAAAGAAAATAAATCATCTTTGCAAAAGGAAACCAAACCATAAAATCACAATATGAAATTATGTAAAAATAAAATCAAACTTTATACAAAATTCTAATGGGGAACCCTTCATTTTGCATACAATGAAGGGGAGTTGTTGGGGTGCCAACAAGACCTCACATTGTACCTTGAGAAAATCGACTACAAGTTTTGCACGAAAGGGAAATGAAGGGCCAACTGTAAGAAGCAAGTTTTGCAGGGAAGGGAAGGGAAGGGACAATTGTATTGAAGGTGTATAAGGATAAAATAAATAGTTACATGAATATTCACATCACAAATAAGCAACCAGTTTCCGATGGAGTCCAATACTGGAAAGTAGGAAATGTTGGTTTTCTTGTTTTTTTATTTAATTTAGATGATTCCGCTTAAACTAGATATCAAATCTTCAAGAGACAAACTACTCACCTCCAAGGAAAGTCACCCTCTAATTCAAAAGTTAGCCACCAGAGGGAAAATTTCTCACCTCATAGTGCAAGGAGCCTCTCAAAACCAACTCAATCAAGAATGCAACCTTCAACCTATTTGACTTCTCTTTTCTTAAACAAATGAGTGATAACTTCATTTAGTATTCTCAACAAACCACACGCCAAAAGAGAAAATTTCCAACCCAAGAGGCACACAAACTCTCTCATAAAAAAAAAAGATATAAATGACTCACTTAGATATGCAATCTATCACCTTAACCCAATGAATTACTCACTTTGGAGGTAAGCAAGCTCTCAACCTCCGATCCCATGACCCATTGCTCATGGGCTAGCATCCGATGTGACAATGTCGGCAAAGTAGTGGCTCTAGACGTCTCCAACACGAGTCTTTCAGACCTATTTCCCAATGTTCCTCTGGATATTGGCAACTGCAGTGCTCTGAAATCCATTGATCTTAGCCATAAGGAATTCAAAGGTCCCATCCCCACAAAAATTTCCAAGCTAAGCAAGCTCTCGTATTTGAACGTATCTAGAAATAATTTGAATGAGAGCATTCCCACAGAAGTACAGAACATGAAACATTGAACAGTCTGGATTTCTCTTACAATAACTTGTTAGGCTTTCTTTAAGAGAATAGTGAGTTTTCCTATTGGTATCCATCATATTTTGTAGGACATCCCTTCTTATGCCTAGGGACATGACGTCTTTGCGGCCTCAAGCGTGGCCTTCTCTTAGCACTGGGACCTCTCATCTTCAGCTCGTTGGTGTTGCTAGTTTGGCCAATCATAAGAAAATCGATAAAAACCAAGGAAAAAGGTGACGCCAGGTCCTGGGAAATGACGATCTTCCAAAAACTGGACTTTGGGAGCAACGACATTCTTGGATGCATTAAAAAATACAATGTCATTGGAAAAGGAGTGAGAATTGAGTATCGAGGCATCATTTCCAATGGCCAACAAATTGCAGTGAAGAAACTTATAGGGATTCACATAGGGTCTTCAAATGATTATGGTTTCTCTGCAGAGATACAAACTGTAGGAAAAATTCTCCACATGCACATAGCTACATTGGTTCTTAGTGAGTTAACAGTTCTAGATTCACCGTTACAGTTTGACGCACAAGAAGGAGGTAGTCAGTCAGCTCTAGCCAACTCCCTACCAAGAATTTTTAGACTGAGAGGGAGTACAGAGCATGCTATCACGGGACGTCAGTTGCCTACCAGTTTCCACTCCTGACATAGTCACTACGACGAACCAAAGCTTCAGTCGCACACAACGATGTGGAAAAACTCTATTGGAATGTGTTACAGGACTCGTGGAAAGCTCGAGGAAAACTCTATGGACACACAAGCTTTAAAATGCTTATTGCAAACCTTATTTGAAACCTTACATGTGGCAGCTTGTCATTTACCGAAGGGACAACTAGGTGAATAGTGTTTTTTCAAATAAATTCAAGGAAGAACGTCTATCGACATAAAATAAATTGGTATCCTGGTAATTAAGCTCAACGTTTATGTTTTATAATTGTCTCTTGTTGACTTGGTTCATAATTATTTCACCCTACCTTACAATTGTCTCTTGTTTCATTGGTTCATCACTATTTCACCCTATAGCTTTTCATTTACTTGAAAACAAGTCATCTAGATCTATTTATGGATTATTGTACCAAAAAATGATCTAGATCCATAGGATTTTGGTAAGGGTGGAAATATAACCCCTTATAAAATCCTAGCAAGTCATTTCAAGTGACATGGTTTTCCTTAAATAAATATTCCCTAAAACATTCTACTATCAAATATGAGGTCAAATGTCGAAATAACCTTGTTTTTCTTAAATATGAAGTGATTTCAACTTACATGGTTTCCCTTGAATAACTCTACCCTTAAAAATTGTGCTACAAAAATGAGACAGATTTATGTTAACAAGAGCCACAAGGTTGCAATGTCCCTGCTACATGATAAACTGGGATTTGTACATAGATACATTGATCTTGAAGGGATCTAAACTATAATTGTTGCTCAATCCACCATAAATTCATACATGGAGAGACCATGTCCCTCGCATAATTAAGCACAATCAAATAATATCTAAAGTAGCAAAAATAATGATCTGCCATTAGATCAACATTCATTATAACCAAATACATTTTTTCTTGATTACTTGTATGCTTTCTGAAATTGAACATTTTAAAGGAAATGACATATCTCACGTGTGTTGTTTCTTATTTAAGAAAATATTATTTATGTTCATTTTTGCATATGTTGATGGAAACCATCCATTTGGGAGTTATGTACCCTAGACCGATATAGTTTCTTGAAAATAAGATGTATAAAATAATGAATTAACATCAAATAACAATAGTTCAAAGATGCATTTTAACCAACCATATATAACCACTTCACTTGTGCTAGGCGTGTCAAGTTTCAAGATTTTGAATAGACATGATATTGAGATATTGTTGTCCTCATCCTCATTTAAAATGTAGATCTCAAATCAAATTTTATGCAAATTAATAGTAGGTAAAAAGCATGCTAGTTTAGAGACATGAGGGTGAGATCACAACTTTCAGGACCAAGTTCAAAACGTTAAGGATCAATGTGCTATAGTGCTCAAAAAATGTAATGTAATGTACATATTAAGGATCCATATTGAAATTCCCACCCAAAGGTTCTATATTGTGATGTGTGCTCTGGTGCAACCATGGTAAATATCAATCCTAGTACTTGGCTCAACATTCTAAATCTAAACAATTCATGAGTGTGGCAATGTGCACAAGTCTATAACACAAGTTGTTAAGCCCTAAATGTTGGTTACATTCTCCCTATAGTGTGGCACTTTACCCCCTATATGGTGGTGTATTACATATTATTGATGTAGGCTTGGGTCTATTAGTGGGTCTATTAGTTGTTATTGTACACCTATGTCTCCTATATATAGGAAAGAGATACTTTCATGTTAGTAAGCATTGTATATTGTATTGTCTTGGGTACACGGTAGATTGTGTATGGAGGTTCCTCCCTTGAACAAGATTGATATTCATCTATTTTCTTCATTATTAAGGCGTGGATTACTTTCTTCTTCTGTATTTATGCTATTTTTGTGCTATTTCTGGGACTTGATTGCATAACACAAGTGCACATGGATATATAGTACACCAGTCCTAAAACACTAAGATAAAAGAAACATGCACAAAAACCTCCATTCACGGATACATTTTAATTTGCAAGTACCCTTCACAAAAACCTTTGTGACCATTAGTAGAGGATTTTATAAAGATGATTTCAATAATTTTGCTCAATCTTGTATGAGTACTTTTTTTTAATCCATACAACTAATTGAAAACCATAGTCATCGTCATAGAATGGGACTAATAACAAAGAACAAATGAGGAATTTTAAAAAAAATGAAAAATAAAGAGTTGTCTTTAGTATCCATTGAGCAAACATTAAGTAAAACTCATAATCGAAAGTGTGGCCTCTCAACCATTCCTATGATTACACTTCAACATCAACATTTCTATTTTACTCATAAACTACAACTTTAAAAAGTGATAAAAGTACAATCATTATGAAGAACATGAACAAAATTAAATCAGTGATCGAGAGTAGCAAGGTGTTTTACAACCCAATATGGGGGAGACTTCATTTACCTAGCTATGGAGCCATGTTTCTATAGTTTTTTGACAAGTTTCTATCTTTAGATAGCTTGCATTTAAGATTAAGTGCAAAAAATACAATCTAATGCTTTCTTTTCATGGCTTCTTATACATATTCAAGGAGGATGTTGTGCACAAGGCCAACCTTAAGTTGACTCTCTCACTTCTTTTCAGCTATGATCAACCATGCTTTGATTTGGATATACACACACCAACTCTCACTTGTATTTGCAATAGGAAGTCTTATCTTAAGATTCCTTTTGAGTTTCTCTCTATGATATGCACTTGTAATGGGTATCAATAAACCCGCACCACTATTGTATTTGAGCACATTTGGTCATATTCAATCTCTTTCAAATATATGGAGGTGGATTGTCTCATTGTCACTTCAACTACAATTGATCTTATTCGATGTGGGTATTCCAATATCCTCTCTATTAAAGGGCGTGTTTCTTATAACACCTCTTGAAATGGACAATTCAATACCAGTCTAATAGTAAATGTGTAGTATCGCAAGGTTAGATCCTCCTTCCCTCCTTTATTGGATGAGCATGTTAGTAATGGTTATGACCAACCAAGGAGATTGAACTCCAGAATAAGGAATTCTCAATGTCCTTAGCTCACTAAATCTTGCGAGGTACCAAATTCCAATGTCTGTAATTCTCATGGATGTCGAACACAAACAATCAATGCCAAAATATTATTCCTTCGTCGTTCACAAAATTTCAAAGATGGTCAAAGAATATTATATTTATGAAATTTATAAGAAAATAAACTTGATTTCAAAGATGGCCAAATGGATTTACCATTGGCATATTGATCTCACTTGGTAATAAAAAAACTTGAAGGAGATGTGTGTTGAGAAAATGTTAAAAGGAAATTTGGATAAATGATGAAATAAGTCTATTCGTTTTTTTAAATTGTTTTCACCTTTTTTTTAAAGAATGTTGTTTAGAAAATTATCATTTTCTTAAGCATGTTGCTTAGAAAATGATGATTTTTGTATACCATGTTTGTTTAAATGACATTAAGTTCATGAGATTGATCATCATTTTTATCTATTTGTATTTGTATTGAGAATTACTTCATTGAAGTAAAAATTGGAAATAAAATCGCATTTAAAGATTTATAAAGAGCGTTAATGTCTAAGCATTGTTAATGAATTTAAATATTGTGAAGATGATGTTTCGATGCATGTATGTCATGAGTATATATAAATAGAAGTGTGGTAACATAATATGGTAAATAAATAATTTGATAATCTACATGTGATAAATAAATAAATAATGTTATATTTGATTACTTTCACCTGAAACTAAAAAAATATGATAGATAAAAATGCATAAATAACATATCTAAATTTCAATTTTTTTTATTTATTCAAATTTTAGAAGATAGAAAACAAATCTATAAAATAGAGCTTTATAAGTGTGATGAAAACCATTTATAATTGATAAAAAATTAATTAGTTATAGTTATAAAACTATTAAATGGAATGATGAAAATATTTATATTAATTATTTAAAAAAGGAGGATATTTTTCTTTTTGTAATTTCTTTAACATAAAAGTCATTGTGATAAGTTAAAAACAAAAAGTAATTAATAATTATGTGATTTACATTATTATATATATGATCTTTTTAACTATTTAAAAGAAAAAGGAAATTAATGATTATTGTAAAATAAAATGAGAAAGTTTTAATGTGAATACAAATTTAATGTAAAACCTAAAGCTATACCTAATATTTTCCTAAAATACGTGGATTTCTAATATCCCAACGGGAAGATTCATAATGACTTCTCACGACCCCACTAATAGGATCACCAATAGCTATGGCCAGGGTTGGAATTTGACAGGCATCTTGCTCGTCACGGGGCATTTTTCTTGTCAAATACAGTTAAATAGTTTATGTACATGTCTTCTTGACCAGGAAATAAATTATCAAATACATGTTGTTTACGGTTAAATTTTTAAATAAAACATCATTACTTTTAAGTTCCAACGATCCAGCTGTAGTCCTGGCCACCCGAGGCCCAAGGGTAAAGGAATTCCATACTACAACTCACTTCTGGACGACTTAGTGTAACACCTCGGTTTTGACCCTGTTTGCATTAAAAATGTATATGATGTATATATTGTAACTAATCATGGTTTGGAGCTCAAGGAAAAATCCCCACCATCGATTTAGCATTTTATGTTTCGGCGATTAAAATCGATGCCGATGGTATATTGTGTTAGCTAGGCACATTATAATTTTGGACATCATGTAAATATGNGGGGGGGGGGGGGGGGGGGGGGGGGGGGTGTATTTAAACCTTTGAGCCGATGGGGAAAAGCCAAATGTCAAAGGGAGAACCCATAAAAACTGTCAACTACCCATTTATTGTCTTTTTCCCAAATCATTTATTTCCGCCATAAATTGGTTGAGGTAGTTATTGCATGGGAATGGGAAGAGTATGGGCAAAATTCGAATTGGGCAGAGCACCCACTTTGGAAAAATGTGTTTTGACTTCATGGGCAAGTAAAAACCCAAAAACGTATGCTCGTTCTATCATGCATCCATGTTTTTCTCTTCCTCATGTTTCTGGAGTTGTTGTGCATTCCCCATTCACATGTTTGCAATTTCCTGTGTTTTTCCCATGGCTAGGAAGTGGTTTTGTTAACATTTAGTGGCTCGGATCTCTGTTGGGCGTTTTTGTGTCATTTCCACATTTCCACGGTTGGGAATTTCATTTTTTGGGGGGTTGTACATCCAATGGGGGACAGATCCAGGAATTTAGGGACTAGGGGAGCCTTTTTTGCCCACGTGAAGCCATAGAGCGTTTTTTAAACGATTTTCTCATGCTGGGATGTTTTTTCCCAATTGTCATTTCCATTTTTGGCTTCCATGACGTTTTTCATCCATCCCAAAACTTGTATTTTGCTGTGTATGCATCTTTTGTTTTGGTCTGAATTGGTTTGGAGTGGAATTGGGTCTAAACTAGCTTGATAAACCTAGTGTAGGAAGGAACCTCACAGACAGATCTAAAGGAGTTGGTTTTCTTCTTTGCACACCCTGAATAGCATTGGAATGGAAGGCATAAATGAGGGGTTGTGTAGCAGAGAAGGGGATGCTTCCTGGTGTTGGGTGTGTAGATGTTTTAGGAGCCAAGCACGATCTGGTGCAGGTGTCCATAGCTCTGTGGTTGAGGTCACTAGCTTAGTAGTTCAAGCTTTCTACCTCCTTAGCAGCTCGATAAACCCAAATGTAGTTTTGGCTTGGCTGAATTTTGATATATCCTTGGCTATGTGTGAGTCTTCTAGTGTTCCCTTATTCCTTGTGGGAATCATGCCCAACTCGGGGGTGGCAGTGGTGTTGAGAGATTGATGAGCACATTGGCCTATGGTTGGGTGGAACATTGTAGCGACGTAGCTCATTGCGAGACGAGCTTCTTTCAAGATAAGTATTCTTGTCTATTTTATCTCTGCAAGTGTATTTGTTTATTTAATGAAATGATTCCGCTGTATATTGCATGTTTTATACATTTGTGTATGTTTTTAAGTTGATTGCATTTTATATTACGTTCATATGGCTTATATTGCCACATTGATAACAACATAGTCACGTCCTCTCTCTGGTAGAAGGGTGGGGACGTGACACTTAGATTCCATGAACCAAGTGGCTAGGGATCAGAGTAGGGCTTGGTGTTAAAAAATGAATTAACTCATTTGTACAATTCCAGCTACCCAACACTGACCCATCATTGGACTACCCTCTCCCTTGTTAGCTACTACCTGTGAGTTTTTTCCAATAACTACTCGTCCTTTCTCTTATCTCCTAGATTATCAGTCTCTCAATATTACCCGTGGAATTCTCTATGCTATGGGTGAACTTATCTTTCTCCTTTATTATGCCCTCATGCTCTAAATAACACTCTTAAAAAAAAAAATGGCTTCATTTTTCTTCCTTTTGGGAGGTATGTAGACTACAGGTTGGTTCATGTCAATGGACCTCAAAGGGTCATAACTCAATTGAAGAACCAATGTTTATGGTACATATAGTTCAACATCTCACTTCATTTCTGGTACACACAAGTCATCATTTCACTTTGTTTCTGGTAGACTCAATTCAATAGATTGTCATTGTGTTTCCTTCACATTTTATACAGAAATACAACTTTTCCTCCAATTATTTTATATAATAAAAGTAATTACACTTATGAGGGTTTCTATGCTCAAGGTTGTTTGAGTAATTTTTTAGAATGAACATTCCTCCTCGCTTCTTTGTAGACCTTGAATGGAGGTTTAACTTGCCAATTAAAGTAGTAATTGTATTTGATTCTTACAGGTAGATCTTGGGACAGAAATAGTCTTCACTTAGATTGCACAAGAGAAATATAGAGAAGAAAAATAATTGATATTACACAATGAGTTGAAGAACAATATGATAAATATTCCATACAATGTTATTCATCATTATGGGTGAATATATAATACAACATCAAGGAATAATTTGAATACCTAAAGTAGTAGTTGAATCTACCAAACTAGATTGACTCAGGAGCTAACTCGTTGTGGAAAAATCACCACCAGAGCTAACTAGTGCAACTCTGGATCACTAAAACAGTTCACAACCAGTTAACTGAAGAGGGTAGGTGAGACTCATGTAGGATGGATTCATGTAGGCTGTAAATCAATGATTTAATTAGACCCATGGAGCAATTAAACTTGTGAATGATTGTAGTCCATGATTCTTTTTCAACAGTTTTAATCTAGTTGAATGAATAGGTGCATCACAATGAAGAAATAATATATCTTTGTAGAAGTTTTTCTTCATTCCATGTTAGGACATGGACCATTTTTGTAACTTTTTCTAGTGACTTTATGACTTCTCCACAAAAGGTGTTGTTTTTCTGTTAGTGAAAAAAGTAAACTCTTTTTTGGGACCATTGAGAGATATGAGTTCTGATGCAGGAGCATCTAGTCAAGATTCTATGTTTGATGAATAAACTTCCATTTAAATTTTCTAGAAGATAGGGTTAGTGTCGATTTTTGTAATTTGTTTAATAGATAGGGATGGTTTGAATGTAATAAGGACAATTTGCCACCAATGTCCTCGAATCTTGTAAGAGATTTCTCAAGGATAGGTTAGTTACAAATTTTCTTACTTAGGAATTCAGATCCTCCTATTGCAGATCGGACACATTTGCTAGAATTTTATTTAAGAATCAATTGTAATAATCAGAGATATGGATGAAGGAACAAAGGAGTGAATGTGTGTGTAAGCATATAGGAATAGCAGTGTGAATGGGCGATCAAAAAGTCAAGTGTATGTAATAGCGTTTAATGGAATGAAGAACAAAGTCTTAATAATCTGCATAATTGTCACTATCTGATGTCTTATTTTCATAATCATACATATGCTTAGTTCTTCGTGTGAATAAATCTTCAATAGTACTAGTCAAAAGATTGATCGCTCATAAATCAATTCAATTGTTACAGTCTGAATTGAAACATGTGAATTTCAGAAGATCGACTATTGTGGATGAGTTCCGCAAGAGAAAGTAGAATATCGGCAAAGTTCAGATGAGATCCGCATTTGATCTCAGATCGACAGTTGGGAAGGCACCCGCAAGAAATCGATAGCTCTGAAGAATTGTGGAAAAGGAAGTTGCGGGAAGAAATTTGTAGAAGTCCACTTTGGAAAAGTGGGAAGGTGTATCCACAATCTACAATCCGCAAACCAAGTGTAGAAAGGACCGTTGAAGCTGCATAA
This sequence comes from Pseudotsuga menziesii, assembly GCA_001517045.1. Lineage (NCBI taxonomy): Eukaryota > Viridiplantae > Streptophyta > Pinopsida > Pinales > Pinaceae > Pseudotsuga > Pseudotsuga menziesii. The sequence goes on along the minus strand of LPNX010770147.1, from coordinate 341,470 downwards.
TTGCGGAATTTCATTTTTGAATTTGCGAATTACACACCCGCATTTCAAAATCCGCAATTGCGGAAAGGAACTTGTGGAAAGAGTTTTGCGGAAAAATGCCTGCAGAAAACTCAATTGCAGAAATTGAGTTGCGGAACCAAGACTGCAAAGAACTCAATTGCGGAAATTGAGTTGCGGGAGAACCAAGCTTGCGAAAAGTTGATTGCGGGAGCAGAATTGCAGAAACCTGCTTGCGGAAGGGGATTTTGTTCAGTATTTCAGACTGAAGAGTACAAATTTTGGTCTGATAGATTTCATCTTCCATCAAGTTCCAACTATGCATTATTACAACCCCTCTCCATTATGGGCAACCATCAAACTTTCCCAACACACATTCTTGTAGGATTTTATATGCATTGGAATTCTGACTTAGGTAATTTGCATGGAAGCACCCATCCCAAGTTTCAAACCATTAGAAGACATATACAAAGGCTCTTAAAGAGGTGCTATGATGAGTAATGTATGTAGTAATTATTTACCCATTGAATATAGAAGCATGCATCGGTATCCTCTTATTACTTAATACGTATGTCACTCTTAAGAAGAAAAATATTTGCATGAAACTACAAAGAAAAAACATAAGATAATTTTTTACAGCGAAACCTTTGTAGAGAATCTTCAATTATTGCAACTAGGGAAGAACAAGTTGCTACTCTTATGATGATTAATTAGGATTACTTTATAGATTTACTAAGTACTTTTTCGTTAGCAAACTCAACTAAAAAATTCATGTCGTGTAGAGATGGTCTAAATTATTGATTATCTATTTCATTGACATTAAATTTAATGGTTCATAGATTTCTTCTAAAAATATCTTAGTGGGATTACAAGAATATGACATATGAATGAGCATGAATATTTTAACTTAAACTTCAATTGAGACTTTATTATGGAAGAATCAATTTTTAACTAAAATTACATTATTGAAAGGTTAATTTTCATAAAAACTTCATTATTGAAGGCCAAAATTTTAGACAAAACATTTTTTTTATGGGAAATATAAGAACAAAAAACGTCAAAAAGTTGTATGGTGGGAAAAGGTGAATCCAAATTCCAACCCTCTTTATGGCCTTCCTCTATGAATAACTTTATTTTCTAATGTGGTTCCCCAATTGACTTTAGTCTTTATGTGATCATGAATTTTCGTCCATCCTCATTTTCCAATCGCTAGTTTTAGATTGGAGCCATTTTGACAGGTTTATCATCAAAGCTTTTGTTTGATTGTTATTTCCTGAACTTTGTGTTATGGATGAAATTGTATGAATAACATAAAAATGAAAATAAAAAGTAACTACAAGTTTATCATTAAAACTATTGTTATTTTTTAAACTTTGTATTATAAACCAAATTCTCAAAATAGCATAAAATATAAATAAAAGCAACTCCATGCCTTGAGAAGAAAATAAAATAAAAATGATTAAAAAACATCTTAAAAAAACACCTCATTTTATAATATATAAAATGCAACATATAAGATAATGTCTAAAATCACATCTCCTTGCTTTATATCCAAGACAAAAAGTACAAAAATTTACATCTTAACTAATTATATCACCCTTTTTACATAAACCTTGAATTTGATCATCCTATAGATCTCGATTTAAATACACACTAATTTTATTTACAATTTAGTGAAACAATATTTAACATAAATACAATTTTAAATTTATGAAAATATTACTTAAAAAAAAAACTGATTTAATCCACTAAATTATCATTATAAACTTGACCCACCATAGCCACTTATATAAACTTAACCCATCATACCCGCTTTTAAAGTACGTATTTATATCCTCATTACATTAAAATTGTATGCTATTAACCTTAAATATCTTCAACTCCATTGATCCAATATAATTTTGACCAAATTTCAAACTAAAAATATCAGTTTATTTTCTTTAATGGGAATCTCCATAAACATGAACATTGTCTAATGTTACAATTAACGTGATTGGCAATGGCAATTAACGGTATGTTGTTGGGAATCTACTGCCAATGTCTTAACGATAAAACTAATTTATCTTAGTATTAAAAATAAGCTCACGTTATTAACATATCAAATCATTGCACCGAGATGGGAGATAATAGCGGTTTCATACTGGAAAACAGTCCCAACTCTTGTTCCCCTGGATACGAATTTCTGATTTCCTCAAGCTGAGCAACAACTTCTTTTTATCCTACGTGTCTTTCATATGCGATATGTCATCCCTAGGGGTTAAATTTGACGGGCACCCTTACCCATCAGCGTAATTTTTTTTAACGATCTTGTTAACAAAATTGCCCTACATATAACTTTTAATAAATTTGATTACCCTTCTATTAAAACGTTTAATAAATCTGCTTACCCTTCTATTAAAATTTATTCTTAATAAGCAAGAACAACCAACTTTAGATTTTCAATATTTTCCAACCAAATGTAAAATTTAAACTTTAGATTTTCAATATTTTCCAACCAACTGTAAACTTTGTGGCATCAACCAACTTTTCAATATTTTCCACCTAAGAATTCAGAAATGGACAAATAGAAAGTAAAATAAATAAACATGTTCAACTGGTTCTTTTTATTAGTATTTTTTAAATATAAACACAAAATTAATCCTAAAATTTGACATTGGCAATAACTATCAACAGGAGATAACCCTTACCTCATTTATCAATAACTCACAAATGCCTTGCTGAAACATGTAAAATGTATACACCCTTGGGCCTTGGTGATGGTTCTGAAAGTATCATTTTAAGACATTCCTTCATATTATCTTTAATGGCATCAATCAAAGTATGAACAAAGAAGCATTCAGGGTTAAGTGTGTCTAATTCTCAATAACTATCAATGGGAGATAACCCTTACCTCATTTATCAATAACTCACAAATGCCTTGGTGAAACATGTAAACTGTATACAGCCTTGGGCTTTGGTGATGGTTCTGAAAGTATCCTTTTAAGACATTCCTCTGTATCATCTTTAACAGCATCAATCAAAGTACAAACAAAGAAGCATTCAGGGTTAAGTGTGTCTAATTCTATCTACGGAGACTTAAAAAAGGCAATGCATTATGGAAGTATGAAGAGAAGAAAAAAAGGTTTTAATAGATATATAGAATAACTCGTACATATACATAACAATTGCCACATTCATATATTCAACCTTGCATGACGAAATGATGACACCTTTGAATTATATATAAAATGGTATGGAACTAAATGTATTTAAAACAATCCAAGAGAAGATCTCTCTGAAAATATGGTAAGGTGAATCCTAAATCGGAGGAGCACGGGATACCTCCTACAATCTGTTGTTTGTTAAAGTTAGGGATTTTTATTGAAAATAAGAAAAAAAATGGTGCTTTAGAATACAGTTTTCATCTCATTCAACTTTAACACTCACTAAGGATCATTGTGTTAAAGTTATGGTTTGAAACAAAATATAACAACCGCAAAAATACACTGTAAAAGTGCTACTGAAAATCATAAACAATAAATACAATACTACATAAATAAAATCATGAACAATAGGACAATAGTAAATAAAATCTAACTAACAAAACAAAAGAGATCTGATAACTTATCTGATGGTGAGGACCTTCCTTATACTCAAATTTGAATTTCAAATCAGAGCTTGCCTCTTAGAGGCAAATCAATATCTGGACACTGGAATAAATAACCGACCCTTACCTGAGGGACCAAGTCCCAGGGTAATCACATACCAGAGAGAGAGAGTTAAAGTGTTGTCGGGTACAATTAGACAAGTACAGTAGAGAGTGCATTTCAAGATCAATCCAAAGACATTAGTAGAGGCACCCAACAAATGTTTAACATAGAGTGGAAACTACAAAACCCTCACACTAGTGGATGATAGCTCCAAATAGCCATACATAGGACTTGGCCACCTCAAATAAATCCCTAACACTGGGTAGCAACCTCACAACAAACCTCAGCAAGCAATGGAAGCCTAAAGACACCAAGAAACACCCTGTTATCACTAGAGTTTGCACCCTGAATGCTAGGGTTCAAAGCCTAGAGAAACCTCAATGGTATGGATAAGATGGTTAGGAATGATAGTTTATAAACAGGTAGACATTTAAGAGATCATGCTATGATACAAGATATGACTGCAGGATATGTATCCTATAATATACATTAATAGGAAAGGCTTACGAGCATGAATTTATAAAAAGAATAAGTTAGGCTCTCTTCAGATCTCTAAAGAACATACATGTGAATCATAAGAATTCTAGTACAGATAAAGGAGACTATACATAGAATAAAATCATGAACAACATATAATATTTACCAATTCAAATATTAAACAAAACTTGGCTCATTCGATTATAATCATATCAAAGCAATCCTTCCATATAAACAGAAACAAGATACATACATGCCTGCAACTCATAAGAATAATCTGATCTCCATACTTTGTTATAACCCCTGCCTCAGCCCTTGGTTGGAAATCTCCTCATTAAAAATGTTACAATCATGCCTCATATAGGTGTTGAGGTCGAAATCCTCCCTAGGAGGTCGAATTTCTAAAGATAACGGAAATTACATTAAATTTTGGAACTGTCTGCCATGAAAAATGGACCAGACTGCTGAAAACTAGGGCTGCAATTCTGATTTCGTATCTCCTAAATAATGATATTTGTGTACAATATTGGAAAATGGTTTTGTATATCAATTTGTTACAATAAAACACCTCTCTCAGTTCCCTGAGATTTGTTTCCATTTTCCCGATATTTGCATTCTAAAAACATGTGTCCAACAGGAAATTTCTGAAATCCAAAAAATAGGACTCAATCATGGATTCGATTCCTCCCAATATGTGACACCTGTAGGAAAAATGAGAGAGGTTATTGTTCTTTGTCATGTTAGAAACAAAATCCTCCTCCATTTTTTCAAAATGAATTTCCAGCCGTTCAAAATCGTCATTTGAAAATGATGACTAAACATGTTGTATTTCTGTCTCCTTCATGTAAAAATGCAGCACCATCTTGGGGGGGACTTTTGACTGCCTTTCTAACCTCCAAATGCATATCTGAAAGTACCATTGGAAATATTAAGATGTCTAGTTATTAATAGAGTATTTAAGCATGTAAAATGGCCTCTCCAAGGCTGAGAAAAATGGGTTTTCACAAGGTTACTAAAAAATGCAGCATGTATTTTACTCATTAATACATTCCACTTTGAGTTGTGACTCCGAGGAATGTGGCCTTCATCAAGAATTAAAAGACCTAGACTACTTGGAGGAAAATTATAACCATTAGATATTTTCATGTCCCAGTAGTATGAGCAATAATGCAACCTTCAACAGAATCATTACATGATGATGCCTCCATTTCTTCTAGGACTAATGAACCAATTTCTCCATAGGAATTCAAATCCCCGTTTTTGGTGAGCAATCATTTTCTTCTTCAACTCCGTAATTATTTTCCAGACAGACCCGGTGACAACACATCCTCAATAAGGAAAGCAACACCCTCAATAAGGAAAGCATCACCCTCACAAGGAAGTTCCATCCTTCTAATATACAACAAAAACCTCACAACAACAATGACACTCTCCTAACAAACCTCAACACCCTCGAACAAGGTAGTGATAGCAGCGAAACCCTCACAAGTGGCAGTCGTAGCCTCAAGCAGGCCTAAACAGACCTAAACAAATTGGACAGTAGTAGTAACAGACAGCGACAAACTCACAAGTGGCCAACAACCTTAAACAAACAGATAACAACCCTTGACAAGGAGACGAAAGCCCTCGAAGGTCAACTCAACTCTAAATAGACTTTGAAACCCTTGGTGTCTTCCAAATCATTAAAACCCTTAAACAATCACAAGTAATCAGATCTCAGATCTCATCTATAAGATGCATTCATAATGAATGCATAGACTTATATTTATAACCCTTTAAGGACTTCTAGAATCGGTTTTACCTTCTAAGTATTCATTGACTTTAGGGTTACTATACAAGGGTCAAGATGTCACACAATTAAGGAGGGTTACCAAGTATAAAATATAAATTATTGTTAGGACGCTTAGGAGGAGTGTAACCAAGACAAGATTAATGATAGGATGACACATCCAAAGTGGGCGCTAGCATATAGGACCAACAAGGGAGAGGTCAACACAAGACCAAACCAAACATAAGGTTAACCACAAGTCAACAAGAGGTGTGTCATGACAAAGTCTGAAGATAACCCTTTTACCCACAATACCAAAGGTGTAACAAGGTGGAAAGACAACCCTGTTATCTCTCTCTCAATGTATGTGGTCCACAAGTGTCCCATAATAACTAGTAGTTTTATCATCACCGTAAGGAAGGTCCAAAACTAGATAAAACCATGCAAACAAAATATTACTAAAAAGGAAAATAAAATACAACAAAGTCCCAATACTAATGGAATTTTCTATATATGTAAACACACACAAATCCAAAAGTTGTTGTTGAAAGAGAAGAAAATACATTATACACTAAAACAAATCTAAAAGATAATTGCTGAAAGAGAAGAAAATGCATTATACATTAAAAAAGATAGATATCAAACATATGTAAACAAATCAAAACCATTCATAAAGTTGACAAACAAATGATACATAACCATACCTCAAATATGTTCCTCCTCACCAAGCCCTGAGAAAGTTTATAAAACACTTGCCTTCCTAGATTGTATGGGATCATAAGAAAAGAGGATGATTACAGATCGCAAAAACCCTCAAGGATGTCTTAAAATACCTCAAACCAGCAAAGGAAAACTTGTAGCAACAGGTTAGAGGTATAAGAAAAGGCAACCTCATAATAATGGCAACTGGCACCCTTTCAAAGAGCAGAGATACCCTTACGACTCCTTCACATAGGCAAGCACTAAGCAGTATCCTTAAATGATTAAATATTTTTTACTTTAATGCATAAAAAAAATATAATTCAAAACTAGTATTGTAACAACAAGGCAGTGCCACAGTATATTGTAGAAGTACTTTTAATAAGACAAGTTAAAACATAATTTTCATCTCTTTCAACTTTAACACTCCTTGGTGATCACTATGTTAAAGTTGGTCCTTGAGATGAATTAATCAATTGCAAGGTACATGAAATATAACATAAATAGTAACAACAATACTATAAAAATATAAGGAACAATAGAAGTAAAACATTAACATAACAAAGATCAGGGGAAATGATTTATGTCATTGTGAGGTCCTTCCTTATACTCAGATTGTACTTTCAGATCAAATATTGTTTTCTTGAATACAGGTCTCTAAAATGGAACAACTAACCCTTATCTGAGGGTAAATCTTTACCTGAGAGAGAGAGAGAGAGAGGTAGGAAACTAAAATAATTCCAAACTCAAGATGCCCTAACAGATTGCAAAACCCTCAAGGTTGTCTTAACATACCTCGGACTAGCAAAGGAAAACTTGTAGCAGCATGCTAGAGGTATAAGCAAAGAGAACCTCAATACAAGCAAGGACAACCTCAGAATAGTGGCACTGACACTCTCTCAAAGAGAAGAGATACCCTTACGACACCTTCACATAAGCTAGTAGTAGCCTTAAACTAGCTCAAGGAACCCTTAGTAACCCTCAGTAGGTTATGATATCCACAAGAAGGATCAAGGTAGGTCACGAATCAAGATGGACAACCACACAAGGGTCACGAACCATTCTAATGAATATCAGCAAGTTCATGACCAAAGTTTGGGCAGACAATAAGAGTCACGACCCACTCTTATAAACAGCAGCAAGGTCACGTATCAGGTCTAGGAAGTCAACAATATGAGTCACATCTCACTGTTATGAACAACAACAGGGTCACAGATGAGGCTTGGGCAACCAAAAAGGGTCAAGGACTCACGAACCACTCTTATGAACAACAACAAGGTCACGGATCAGGTATGGGCAACCAACAAGGGTCACGAGACTCATCACTAGCTTTAGCAACCCACGTTGAGGTCATGATTCAGCATACACATCCCAAATAGGTCATGCACAACTTAAGACAGCCCACAATAAGGTCACGGTTCAACAGTAGCAACTTGAACAAGAGGGAGGCAACCTTATATGGTTGAGAAAGAGAATATATGACGGCTCCAAACCGGCAACAACAAATAAGACAAGAAGATAGCAGTCTAGCAAGGTATGGGAGATGGTGGTTGCAGTTCAAAGCACCAATAAAAAACCTAGACGCCAAGATAATGGAGCAGCAGTGAACCCTACAGTATACAATGGATCAGATATCTTCTTCTTTTATCAAGACACCACACAAATGAAGTTTGTGACTTTAATTTATAATCTTGTCAAGACTTCTAGAAGAGTCACTCAACTCTTAGGAAGGTTACCAAAATAAACATAAAATAATATTATTTCAACTTAGGATGGGTTACCAATGGTCAAGTGGTCATACAAAATAAAAAAATTAAAGTTAATTCATCATAGAAAAAGGTTAAAGGCACCACAACCAAGATGGATGTTAGGACCAATAGGGAAACATAAGACCATAAGTCAACAAGAGGGGTCACATCAGGGTGGGAAGAAAACCCTTTCACTCACAAGACCAAGGCATACCAACAAGGTGGGGAAACAACCCTTTTTCCCACAGGAAGGGGCAATCAATCTCTCTCTCAAGTTATGTGATCTATAAGTGTTCCAAACAATAATTGAAGTTTCATCATCACCATATAAGGAAGGTTCACACTCAACAATGTGATCATATGGTCCTCTTGACTTCTCCTAAAGGTCAAGTGCTAGTGACATCATCAAGGAGTGTGAAGTCCCTTGAGAAACAACCTAGCAATAACCATTTAGGAGAACAGTCCATCACACATCATCATCTTGGTCAACTGACCAAGATCCACCTGGTTATCTAACTAGGTATGTACCTGTAGGAACCACTTGGTCCCAGACCAAGAATCTGCCTGGTCCCAGAACAGGAAGTCTCTATCTCAACCTACATGATCTGCTTGGTCCTCGTGACCAAGAAACTATCTGGTTCTAGACCAGAATACCCATCGTTTGAATGGTTAGCTCCAATTAGAGGACAACACCTTCATGTAGAGGAAATATAGAGAAGCTCATAAAGATACAAGTAAGAGTTTTTGCTAAGTACTTGTACTCTATGTTGTCAATAGGGGTTAAATTAGGAGAGCAATATGCACTCCAGACTGCCATAATAGATTGGATGGGCTCATAAGAGAAGAGAAACCTACTAAATTTTGACAATATATAACAAATGAACTTATAAATGTACAAAAAGGTAGTTGATTAGTAATTGGAACTAGAGACTTGAAATTAAGTTCAGATTTGAGGATAAATGACACCTAAAGGAAGAAGCTTCCTAATACATTACATTATGCAACACAAACCGCTCAAACAATCCACATTCCCACTTGACTTGTATGAACAAATTCATTATTTTAAATCTAATATTTCTACAACAAATAGTACACACTCACGCATGCCTGTAGCAGCAATTGATTATTTCAGATCTAAGATTTCTATAGTAGCATCCATTATGAGATTCCTTTGAAAATTATGTAGTGTTAAATTTTCACACATGTCCTGTAGCAGCAAATTCAACATTTCAGATCTAAAATTTCTACAGCAAATAATCTACACTCACGAGTCACGCATGCCTGTAGCAGCGATTTATTATTTCAGATCTAGGATTTCTACAGTAGTATCCATTTTTAGATTCCCTTGCACGATAGATTCCATGTTTGAGATGCATGTAGTGTTAAATTCTCACAATATATAACAAATGAACTTGTTATCTCCTCAAATGACTTTATAAATTTTGAGGAATTTCATTCGTTCTTACTTAAATTGTCATTTTCCTTAGCCTTTTGATCAATGGTTTAACCTCCAGATTCTTCATAAATCGCCTGTTGATTGCTTTTCCCCAGCATCATTTGACTCTCTCCTCTGGACCTACAACATGAACACATTAATAAACCCCTAGCCTATGCTTTGTAGATTTTGAAATAAATAAACTTATACATTTGTTTCGTTATTTCTAAATCTCATATTATCAAAGACATGTGGTGTGTTCATACAAGTGAACTAAATTGGTGTAGTTCTAAACCCGAGTCATACTAAGATCAGATTATGAGTCAAGCCATAAATTTAGCCAACAATCAAGTTGTTCGGTGCTTAGTGAAACTGCAAATGCCCGATTTTGCAAGCAGAATATGTGCACAACTGTCCCATGATGAACATGTTTTGGTTTTTGGAATGATAGCTCATGATTCAAAGCAACATGCCATGCGCAGGTGCCATGATGAAGAAGCCCAGACGCTATGTGCCCGATCAATGTTAAAGGTGCCACGAGATTGTGCAGAGATTGATTCTAATATCCAGTTGTTGCAGAATTTAAAATCTATTGCGCCAAGCTGTAAGGTATCCACCGTCAAATTGCCAGAATCAAATCATCAAGGTGTCTCTTGTTGATCTGATTAGCTTGAAGTCAGAGGCGACAGATCATGAGATTGGAGGTGTTAAATATTGGGCAGAGAAGGAACGCAAGACAGAGCTTGACAAACATCAAATATGTGCACTCTTCAATGGTATAAGAAATAAAGATGCAGGGTCGACTCTATTATTAAAGAGTGCAGAAGTTTTACATTTATGGAGGAAAACCACCCAGTGTTAAACTAAGAGGTAATGCATTTTTGCATTTTTGAACTGATTACTAAAATAGGCTTTTCGATGGCTTAGGCAGACATTCAACTGTTCATTAGCCACCGAAAGCACAAAACAGGGCGGAATGCTACCATTTTTGCACAGATCCAAGCTTCTCGGACGATTTATAATGATATATAAAGATTAAAGGAATCAATATTAAGGTTATGTTTCAGTTTTTTCCAGCAAGGTGGAGGTGATAAGGCTTCTTGCCTATTTTTGGTAAAAGGTGACTTGTTTGCCAAATGGAAATTTCGAATTCTCCATCAGTCTCTATTGCAGCTGTCAAAGATTTAGAAGATCAGGAAGATCATTTGAGATAGGGAGATTGACCTTCAAAATAGGATATTTTCCTATTCTCTTGCAACTGTTTTTGACTTTCTATTTCTAGTAAAGCAGATCCAGCTTTATAGGATCTGAAACGGTTTTGTAAAGGCTATAAAGCCTAATATTTCAGAAGAAGTAAATGGGGGTTCGATTTTGGATACACTATTCTGCTGTAAATTGTGAAGACACTTTCTTTTAATATATTCAATCTCCAAGCTTCTTTCATTGTTATTATCAGACCTTCTTTTCATCTATGTTCTATGTTTATGAGTTGAAATCATTTCTTTGTCTCTGTTTAATGTCCTATGGTAAATGTCATCTTACTTTTGATTATTAAGCAAGGATCATAAGCATTCACTGCTAGTTAGTTGGCCCGTCATATATATATATATATATATATATATATATATATATATTATGTATGTTCTGGTTAATTGATTAGTTTCTTTATCCCTTTGATATACAATCTATCTGACAATAGCTCTTGAAGGCCTTGTACTGCTTGAATATACTTAGATTATCTTGAGGATACAATCCAGTGAGTTAGTCATTCCATCTTGATCCACCTACATACCCATCATTGAGAGATTATAGTTAAGTTACCAGGCTACTTCGAGTTACAACCTAGAAGGACTCCTGGAGTGCTAACATAACTCATAAAATATACAAAAAGGTAGTTGATTAGTAATTAAAACTAGAGACTTGAAATTAAGTTCATATTTCATTCTATTAATCATAAAAGGAAAATGGCTTTAGAATAAAATAATACCTAAGGGAAGAATTTTACCGATACATTACATTGTGCAACACAAACCGCACAAACAATCCACTCACACATGCTCTGTAATAGCAAATTCATTATTTCAGATCTGAGATTTGCAATAATTTATGTCAGATCTCCACTTCGAGGAAAATCTATGCCCAAGATATGCATATACCTTAAATCTCAGAAGCATAGCAGCTTCTCACGGTATTTTAACATGAGCAACATACATAACTAGAGAGTGTTGCAATATAAATAGCACAACCAAAAAGAGCGATATAAATTCATAATCAATTGAAATTCATATTTCAATACAAAATATGTTGCATTTGTACCAATAGAAATATATTCACTATGTTGCATTTGTAACAAAATTCACTTCTAGATATATCAAATTCCCTTAGCTACCCTACATATATCAATACTTAGGATTGTCTTACCTTATCATTCAATCACCTAATTGACTTTAACAACAAAATCTGAAATAATTATTAATCAACATACTCACATACTAGAGTAACACTATCTGTAAACTGTTTAAAAAGAAAATTCTTAACCTACAGAAAATTATGACAACAAACATGAATTTACAAAATATGAATACAAATAAGAAAAATAAACTCTAGAATAACTATTAAAAAATACAACACATGCCAGGGGCCCTATTGAGATATGTTGTTTAGACAAACTCAAACAGTCTAAAATATTTAAGACATGGATTATCATTAAACATGGAGCTTCATTGTGTTAAGCATCAACATCAATTAAAAGTCACAGTATGTCTTGGATGATAATATCAACATTCACATTAATTCCGACATATCCCCCACCTCTAGTTTTTATATATTCAAGAAGAAAATCGAGTGCTTCCACACACACTCTGTTTTTTTTAACTAATTATAGAAAATGTAGCTTAGACATCCTTTTTGGCATATAGAATAAGATTTACATGATCAAATGAGTTGGATCTTGAACCTATAGGATAGTTGAGCATGATTCATCACTCCTGGACATTGAGTTCTAGATGTTGTGAATAGACTTGCATATTTGCAGCTAATTCATGTGAATTTCCTATAACTATCTACTGACTTTAATTCCTGTGAATTTCCTGTAACTGTCTACTGAGTTTGATTCTTATGAATTTCCTATAACATATTACCTTGTTGATTCTCATTATGTCATTAGTTATATGAAAGTGGGCAAAAGTGGAGGTTTTTAAGATCAAAATAGAGATAAATGGGCCTAGTGTAAGGGTCAAAACTGGCCCATATTTCAGATTTACCATTACAAAACTAAACATAAAAGAAAAACCTTAAATATTTGATAATCTTCTTTCCTTAGCATCTTTCCAGATTTCATATACCTTGTCCCATTCCACCATCATTGAATCAATCCTTGTCAGCGACACTCTCATCAAAGCATCTAATGCATCCAATGATAATTTTGTACTTCGTATATCCTTAATTATGTTTTGTCTTGAGAACCCTCTCTCACATGCCACTGTACTTGCAGGAATAGTAAGTACTGCTTGCCATAACTTTGACATGTTAGGAAAATTTGTATGTAGCTCCGTGACACAAAAAATCCTCCAAGCATCTTTCATGGATGATTCCTCACAATTAACATGAAGAGTATCAACAAATGCATGCAACTCTTTTAAACAAGATTCAATATCAAATGTTGTTTTGTTTTCCTCCTTCTCACATAAAGTATACTGCAAGTGTTGAAAAAAAAATTCAATCCAACACTTTGAATTTTGTTCTCTGCCATGAACATCTTGTAAATAATGACAAGGGCTAAACAACCTTGCAGAGTTGAAAAAAGAAAGATCGGGGAACCTCCCATTCAAACTCTCTACAAGAGCTTCAACATAATCTTTTGCAAGTTGTTTGAAACTCTCTACTAAACCTTCAATGCAAGGTTTCCATGATTTTTTTTAGTATCAACATAATCACCACATGCATGCTGAATTGCTACAAATCGTAATTCATGCCTATGAACAAGTCCCTCTTTATCACAAATCTCTAGATAACCAAATTTAGAAGCATCTAGAAATTTAGATAAGTAACATGTACCATTTACAAATGTGTCATTTCTTAAAAACCACCTTCTTAAAGGTTTATGGTAACATCTGTGGCTACCCCTAAAGAGGTAACATCAACGTACTCTTCTTCGAATTTGTTGTTCAACTTGTTTAGCTCACCTATTATGTCTACAAGCATATATAAACAAAATTGTACTGAAAATATTCTCGCGTTGTCATACCATGAGTCTTTTTTTTCTTTTTTCCATAAATTCAATATGGGAGGCATCAATACAATAAGTCTTTCAATGACTTGTCCCCTTGAAAGCCATCTAACTCCATGGATTTGAAAAGCATTAAGAGTTTCAAGTTGCATAAGTTCTTGTAGAGCAATTAGTTCATTGTTTCTTTTAATAGAATTTTGTACCCAAGAATACATCTTATTTGTCAATTTCTCAACAAATAATAATTTGGGTATTTTTTTAGAAGCATCTAATGATGCTAAAGCTTCACGATGAGCAATACAATGAATACCTACAAGATTAGGAACATCTTTTTTCAAAAAATTAACAAAACCATTTTCATTTCCAACCATTGATGAAGTGCCATCTGTGGAAACTCCTATTAATCTTTCATTTGAAAGACCCCTTCCTTCCATTAAACCATTGACTGCATCATATGTTGTTTTCCCTCTTCCATCATAAACATTTATGAGCTTTAAAAACTGTGAAATTGGAGGCTCGAACCCTTTTGAGTCTAGAAATGTGGCATAAACCACGAGATGTTTATCCAAACTGCAATCTGTGCTTTCATCTAGAATCAATGAAAAAAAAAGCTATCCAACATTCTTCAAATTTGTAGATTTTCAAGATATTCAGATATAGCAAAGAGAAATTCTGTTGCAGCCATGTGATTTGTATATGATATGTAGTCTTTATTCTTTGTCATGTTTGGTGTTTGCAAGGACATTGAAACCAAACAAAGTGATTCATATTTTGAGAGTGGTAAATCTTTTTGCACCATCCAATAAACTAATTTCATAGTTGTGATGACTCTTTCTTTGTTCCTATCATCAATGCATACTATGTGTTCTGTAATAGGTTTTGATTTCCTCTCATTTTCACAAATCCATTTTGCTTGTGAAAGCTCTTGGATGCTTGAACTAGCATGAACAACAATTGAATCATGGTGCAAGGTAGAGCAACCAGTGCCAATTCTCCATGGTCCGATGGCCTTATGCGTTTCACAATATATACATTTCATAACTATTTTTCCTTCATGTTTTTCCTCTCTCAACCACTTATACTTAGTCTTCCATTGCTCACGAAAATATCTTCTTACTTTCAATTTTTTTTCTTTTGAGTGCTAGGTTCTCCTCCTTGAAATTCTTCATCACATTCTTCATTATTCCCAAAAATATCCAAGTATTCATTCAAATCAAAATTACAAGCAAAAGAACTTGTGATGTCGACGACCATCCAAAGAACTTTTTGATAGAAGAGAGGTTCTTTTTGCTTTGAGACATTTTTTATGTAATGCCTATATAATAAAAAGGATGTAATTAGATATTGTACAAATTCCTCAAAATGCATCCCCTCACTAAAATGATAGTCTCACATTATTAACAAGTGAAATTATAATTATTCTATCACAATAATAATGTTTCATTATCATAAATCAAGGTTACATTAGCAAGACTAATATATATTGGGATATATATCGAAGTATACACAGTCATATTTGCAGCTATGTAAGCTTGTTGTTTTTATAAATGTGGTTGGATGGAATTTTATGGTTGGAGATGGATTTACAGGATAACTTTTTGATAGAAGACTGGTTCTTTTTGCTTTGAGACATTTTTTATGTAATGCCTATATAATAAAAAGGATGTAATTAGGTATTGTACAAAATGCATCCCCTCACTAAAATGATAGTCTCACATTATTAACAAGTGAAATTAAAATTATTCTATCACAATAATGTTTCATTATCATAAATCAAGGTTACATTAGCAAGACTAATATATATTGGGATATATATCAAAGTATGCACAGTCCTATTTGTAGCTATGTAAGCCTATTGTTTGTATAAATGTGGTTGGATGGAATTTTGTGGTTGGAGATGGCTGTGCATGGAATATTCAAGATTAATCTTTAAAATGCCATATATAATTACAATTTACAATAATTACAAAACAAAACCTTTTTTCAAGAAGAAAAATATTGTTCCTTGCTATTCATTAGAATCAAAGGTAACATATACAGGGCAGAAAGATACAAAGGTATCCATTAATACGTGAGAAAGGAGGATTTCAAAGCATTAATACGTTCACACCAGTGAATCAGGTCAATCACATTTAGTTCTGCCTCCTTTCTCGCCCAGTTAATAATCACTTGAGAGTCCCCCCAGACCATGAGCGAGGGTAAGCCCATTTCAACAGCAAAATACATTAGGGACCAAAGGGCCAATAATTCTACGCAGGTATCAAAACCTTATCATTTGACTAATGATATAATATTCTTTTAAATAGTTCTAGTCATATTTTTTCTATGTGATAACAGTAAATGATTTTTTTTGTGATACTCTCACATGTCATATATAATAAATATAAATTTTTATCCTGGGCAACGAACATGTCAATTACTATGTGGATGAAGAGCACCATGGAGATATAGAAGAACCATATAGAGAAGACAATGACAATGAAGCATTGCACCGAATTGATCCTCTAGGTACCACACCATTACTTGACCAGCTCCTAAAGCTACCAATGGAGAGAGTGAAAGTGCATTGTTTGACAGGAACACCAGATTATCTTTGATTAGGTAGGAGATCACAGTTGCTCACTTCAGAGGACTACATCAAACTATTAGTTGAGGAAGAACTAAAGAAGAGGGATATATAGGATATAAAACAAAATAATAAGGACCAGGTAAAGGAGAGGAAGGAAGAACGGATTGTTGCAGTAGAACACCAAATGCAAGAAAAACTTTGAAGGGAGACAGGGAAGCAACAAAAACAGGCAGCAAGGCAGGAAAGAGAACAAAGAAAGGCACAATAAGTTCTTTAAGGTGTTGGAGGGAGGATGGTTTCCACCTCATCGGATCCACCTCAAGACAATCCAAGATTCTTCCAAGACCTCATAAACATCCAGCTCCCTCAATATCATCTATTCGATCAAAATCCTCCCCTTATTCCTACCAGTGCAAGGTCCTTTGTTCCAAACACTATTGCAACACCTACAAGTAATACAAGGGTATTTAGCACAAGTCAGAACTATTGTTTTTCAATCCCTCCTTGGCTGCGAGGCACAAACTGGACTCAAGTAAATATACACAACCCAACCCTTTCTAGTTAAGAAATCTTAGGCAATTCAACCAACTTGGCTGAAGCAAATGCAAGAGAATAAAAAAGATTGGGCAATGTTGACACTCCATCTCTTCAATAATAGAGATATCAAATGCTTATCCTAACCACATGCGATGTGGATTTTGTTGCATAGGAATTATGTGGTTGTTCCTATACTTCAATACTTAATCCAATCTATAGACGAGAATCTATTTAGTCATTTTTCCCTATAATTGAAGGCATTGCATTTAGGTACTATTAATGCTAAGGCTAGTTATCCAACACCAATTTTGAAACAGCCCGAATTAAACTATAGCATCTAAATATTTAATTGGGAGCATGCTTGTTGTGGAGTATGGTCTCTATAACAGTGCAGTTGACTATGTTAGTTGTCCATACCATTGATTAATGGCAGTGATTTCATTTATAGAAATACATGAACCTTAACTAAACACTGGCTCGCATAGGAAATCCACCATAGAACCTCACCTAAACGTAGGTAAACAAACAAACAATACATTGAATCTGATTCAAATTGTTGCATCTAAAGATTTAATTGGGAGTGTGCTTGTTGTGGAGTATGGTATCTAAGGTAGTGCATTCCATCCCATTGATTAATGGAATGCTTTCGTTTTATAGAAAGTCACGAACCTTACCTAAACATAGACTCATATAGGAAATCCACCATAGAAACTCACCTAAACATAATAAAGCAAACAAACAATACAACAATCCGATTCAAACTGTTGCATCTAAAGATTTAAATGGGAGTGTGCTTGTTGTGGAGTATGGTGTTTATAGCCGACTCTGCTAATCATTCCATCCCATTAATTAATGGAAGAGCTTTCATTTTACAAAAAGACATGAACTTACCTAAACATAGACTCACATAGGAAATCCACCTTGTAAACTCACCTAAACATAAGCAAGCAAACAAACAATACATCAACCTGATTCAAACTATTGCATCTAAAGATTTAATTGGGAGTGTGCTTGTTGTGGAGTATGGTCTCTATAGCACTACAGTAAAGTTGTTCCAGTCATTCAGTCCCATTGATTGATGACACTGCTTTCATTTTATAGAAACCCATGAACCTTACCTAAACATAGACTCACATAGGAAATGCACCATAGAACCTCACCTAAACACAAGCAACCAAACAAGCAATACATCAATTTGATTCAAACGATTGCATCTAAAGATTTAATTGGGAGTGTGCTTAGTGTGGCCTACAGTCTCTATAGCAGTGCAATTGATTGTGCTAGTCATTCAATCCCATTGATTAATGGCAATGATTTCATTTTATAAAAATCCATGAACCTTACCTAAACATAGACTCACATAGATCCCAACCTAAACATAGACTTCCATAGGAAATCCACCAATGCTTTTGCAACAATGCAAGCCACATTATATGTATAAAACTAATATTGGCAATTTCATGAAGGATTTAAAAAATGAGTTCCAATTCTGCTCTTCTAATTAGCAACATTTCTTACTTGTAACATATGTTCTACAAAATCCTTTGAAACAACTTGGAAAAACCTTTGTACAACCTATATTTTAGAAATGCATTAAAAAACATCAATTATGATTCACATCCAAATACAAGATTACAACAAACACAATTATCCTATAGCAAAGTTGGCCCATTTCCTAATCCTTTTTACAAATCAAGAAATAAAAGAAACAGAGGGCCTACAAACATGGATTTGAGAAGAGCCAAGACCGAGTTGGAATATCCTGTTAAGAGCACCAATGTTGAGTTTGATCAGACCCATAGTTATCCTAATCCTATATGGGTTTGCCAAACAACGAGACCTGACAAGAATGGGGTTCACCAAACAACAAGACACAACAATAATGCACTCAAAGACCTCATTATTGGGATGTAACAACACCAAAATAAGTTGGGAGAGTACTAACATACAACCATAACACAACAACAGATTCCAAATAATAAGCCTCGATTCACAAACAAACGCTAAGCATGGTTGCATGAAAAAAATCTAGTCACAATAAAAAAAAAACATTGAAGTCAAAACCAAACCCTCAACAATTATCCTCGAGTCACAACCAAACCCTCAACAATAATCAAAACTGCAAGCTTCACAACCATTCAAAGTGCTTTCAAGCCAGCATAGAAACCCTTACAGACATAATGAGAAACCCTTCAATTTGTTGAAGAAAATCCGTGTAGAATGTACCTTGTTCAAGTTTCAACCCAACTACCAATGCACCTAAGAAAGTCTCAGGCACAACGGCCCTACCTCTAGGCTCCTCAAAAAACGAAAACCTAGCCTCGAGGCTTCAGAGTTTTGAACCCTACTCAAACTGTCAAAACACTCTTGTGATGCCATTTGCCAAATCGAAATGATTTATAGAGGTCGTCGGGTCGGGCCACAGGCAGAGGCAAGTTGCAGCAGATATCAAATGCAAATGGCACATTGGCACTATCCAGAATGACATAGAGTGGCTGAGTGAGTAATAAGTATACTGTATTATGATTTATCAACCAAGTTACCTACCCTTTGGCAAAAACATCAATGCACATAATGCATTATGCGAGCAGGCTAGACTATGGAGTAAATTGTAACATGTGCGGGAGGCTGGAGTCCACGTTGTGACCTGTCCACCTTGCTCAATGTTGCCTGCCAGGCTGCCATGGTGCCACCTGCGTCCTTTCAAGTTTCCAGTGCCGGTCCCTGGAATCGGATAATGGATTCCTGCAGGTTGTCGGCTTGCCGCAAATAGCAAAAGGGCGAACGCCAAGTTCCAACGGCTCGACGGGCGCGAACTGTGAAGGCGCGTGAGTCCGTGACCGTGTGAGCCTGTGACTAGGGAGTCGTGAGGAGATGGACACCAACGGTCCGGCCTGCAGGCTGCGGGCTAATAAATTTATAACCTGTTACCTAATATAAAAAAACAAAAAACAAAGATATATAATATAATATAATAATAAAAAAGTACGGGCATGTTTTGTCAATGCCCGTCATATTGACACTTGCAAAACTTAAATAGACTTCTTAGTTGACGTGCTAGTTTCATGTCCACCTATTTTTGACGTGGAAAAACGCCAAAAATATCCATACAGACTTCATTTTTAACCACTTAGCTCATCCCTCTCCGACGCCACATCGAAATTTAGAAGACAAATTCTGCAACTGCACTTACAATCATTTTCACCTCATGATTCACTTCAATATTTTGGCTCTGAATCATGATTGTGTCGTTGATGGACAGGGTCGAATCCATGATCAATGGAGTGGAGACTGGAGTGATTGAAAGGTCACATCCAATGCAACTGCTTTAACGAAAAAGCCGAGGAAGCGAGATGCAAAATATTGGTGAGGGACTCGTGGCATGCGCTGATTAGTCTGACGAGTGACGACGATGGGAACATTGCATTTCAAAACAATCTCATATAAAAAGACGCCTTACGGCGTAAACATTATATAAAAGAAATCTAAGGGCATTGAATCGCTCAATTTAACTTAACAGGGTCAAATACTTCAAAAGAGTCTTTGTTCTACTGTGACCGTAATAGAAGTATATGGGAGAGGATTTATGAAATCCATTTTCCCTATCATTTCTTCGACTTCCCTTTTGGATTTTGGATTTTGCTTCGCAGGTTATAACGTGGGTACGGGTCATCCGCCAAATAAGAGATGAGGAAGAGAAGAGGGTTCAGTCTTAACACTAAAAGATCTAAGGCTGCCAATCAGGCGTACACCTTTGCTTATAATTAGTGGGTTCAAAAATAAGTACTGCTAAAAGCATGGATTGATCCTACTTTCGCCTCCTTCCCTAAATTGGACTCGTTTACTTCCCTCAAAAGGACCAACCATCATCAAATGAGAAGACGGTTAAGGCTCTTTAACCGTATTCTTCCTTCAATCGAAACCCTAACAGTCATATCGAGATTGGACTTAATTTCTCTTTTAAGTTAAGTAGGCATCATGCCTTTCTAAAGGCGATTCTCTTTTTAAATTATATATACATATATTAAATGAATATAAGTTATCTTGGATATAATATGTTATTATACCTGCCTTGCCTCAACAGGTATATTGTAATCGATCGAATTCAAACCGCGTTGACTTTGGGTATTAGTTGGTGCATATCGGTGCATATTTAAAAGATTAAAATCTCTATTCCAAAGTTTAACTTTGTAACATGAAAAATAGCAATTTTTAAATTTATTAAAATGCTATTTTTAAATTTATTAAAATTGTATTTATTTGTGTTGCTATTGGTTAAGCAGGGATGAAGTTTGCTATCTGGATTTGGGTCGACACCTGGTAACAATGACATCATATGTAACTTTTCACCTCCCCGCCTTCTTCTTGTCTCCGAGGGCTCAACGGAATTTTGAAATATGCATCAGACTTTGGATCTATATGCATCGGACTTTGGATCTATCGTTCCCCGCTATGATCTTGACCGTTGATTACTGGACTTTGCAACCTCCGCTTTCATCCTGGTCGTTAATCCCTCATCTAATCTGTGCCATGCCCTCATCTAATCTGTGCCATGCATTGTCTGTTCATCGAACTCCGCTCTATTCCCAATCGTTGATTCAACTGTTACACATATATGCGAAGCTTACAAACCATACATGTGCACTAGGGCTTCTCCACTGAAATGATCATGATAATTAGATTACGATGCTCCCCACTGAAATGATCATCATAATTAGATTACGATGCTCCCCTGATGAGTCAAATGAGAATCATGGCCACGGCTTCTGCCCTCTGCAAGCAAACGGGTATAGCTGTAACGGTGCCTAAACAGCAGACGATAGAAGAAGGGAATGATTCCTGTAAACCCCTCCATTTTCTTTCTTTTCATTTCCATTCCAACTTGACCTAATCACCCAATATTTCTTATATTC
Source organism: Pseudotsuga menziesii (assembly GCA_001517045.1). Classification (NCBI taxonomy): domain Eukaryota; kingdom Viridiplantae; phylum Streptophyta; class Pinopsida; order Pinales; family Pinaceae; genus Pseudotsuga; species Pseudotsuga menziesii. The sequence goes on along the minus strand of LPNX010770147.1, from coordinate 319,410 downwards.
ACGCCACTCAACTTATGGACTGAAAATCAATAATTGATATTCTGAGGATCTGATAAAAATATTTTACGTTAACAGGACGTCAGACGCCCTGCTTCCTTCCTGCAACAATTCGGACTATCCTTTCTTCGAAGTGTTTCGATATTTATGAATATTGAAGCTCAAAGTTTGTGCTGTGCTGAATGAATTTATGTTACTGTTCACAAAATGTTCATTTGCCTTCACCGCGACTTCCCCCATTTTTGTAAGAATGCTTTCTGCAACAATGGTAAATGCAAATGAAAGTTATAGCGGTCAATGGCAGAAAATACTACAATATCACAAATAGCAACGAAAAGAAAATACCTGGCAAAGTTAGTGCAGCAGCTTGTAAACAGGTCGTTAATGGAAGGCTTGCGAAGTACACTTACAAACAAACAAACCGTGGAGAGGAGGAAATGGTTTAAAATGGAGCAGGTGGAAGATGAAGATGAGGAAAGTAGTATGCGTGTTATATGGTCGTGGGTTGGGTGGGGGTGGAAACCGATAATTCACAGGGATTGCGAGCGCAGCGCAGTGCAGGAAAAGGAGAGAAAGTGAGAGAAAGAGCATGGATATGCGGAATTTATAACATGAAAACGAAAATGAATCATAATACCTGCGTGGACTTGCCTGCAGTAGAATCCTTGGCATACTCAAACTTTCCTTGAAGTCCCTTGAGAGCCGACATGGTTCCCTCCTTGAGACTTCCCAATGCAGAAGAGGCAGATTCAGTGCTGGCATCTTTGGCAACATGTGCCATCCATTTTGCAGACTCTAAGTTATCAGAAGCATTCTCCCGCCTCTCTTCTGCCTCCTGGCCAGAAGGTTTTCTCGCTTTCTCCTGTTCTGAAGCCATTGATCTCGACCTTGAAAATCAAATACAAACTCCAAAAAACAAGAACAACCGAAAACTCAAATGATTCAAATCAAGAAAATGGAGATGAACGCGTAAAACAAATTTCTGATAATGTTATATATGTAGCTGATACTCTGTAGAAGATAGACTGAGTGGAATGTGCTCGGCTTCCTTTTGAAATATGGGACAGTGAGTGGTTTGAGGACGCGTCTTCTGCCAGGTGGCCACTCTCTCGACACGCGTTGGATGTTATCTTGGTTAGCAGACGCGCGTCGGCTCAGAAGGCTTTGAAGTGTCTCGTAGGCACGACTTCCATAACTGTATAACATTAATGTTTTATATTTTATTGTAATATTGGAATAATGTATCTATTGTATATTTAACTATACAAAATGATTTTGAAGCTGTCTGGATTCTTATTATATTTCTGCCTTGTCATTGTTGTATTTATTTTTAATGACAATTTCTATCATTATTGGCAGTAGAAAACAATAATCGTAAGCAAGAGCAATATCTGGCAATAAAATTGTATGGGTACGGGTACACCTTTGTCCTGTCCGGTGTGTATAGCATTGCTTGTATAGCTTTGTGAAATCAAGTTGTTTCCAGTCTGTTTTCTAATATAAATTAACATGAGAATTAGGACAAACATGTGGTATCTGGAAATAAAATTGTCTGGGTACAACTTTGTCTCGTCTGGTGTGTATAGCATTGCGTGTATAGATTTGTGAAATCAAGTTGTTTTCAGTCTGGTTTCTACTTTAAATTAACATGAAAATTAGGAAAAAAACTGTGATATCTATGCATCTAAATTCTGGTGGGTGATGTTCCAGGAATGTATGCAATTGCATTCCATCCTCTTTGTGCAAAGGACTCGAAACTCTGGATGGGGATATCGAGCAAGGAGGGAAGTGATGATGTAAGTGCTATTGTACTATCTTATGCGTATCTAAGGAGGTTAGTGTTATTCTATGTTTGTTATGTTTGAGTAGTCCTTTGCAGAGTTGTTGCATACTGGTCTTCAAAGGAAATAAAGATCATTTGCAACTGATCTTTTTCAGGTTGGTCTGTGGTCCTTTTGCTCGAAGCATTCATTGACTCGAGTTCGTAGAGCATCCTTGTTAACTAATGGTACAGTTGATGGTCTGTCTGAAGCAGAAGGCATGCCTTCTGGAGAAAATGTTCTCTCTCATACAACAGATGAGGTTTGTTTGGAACAGAAAGAGGAGTTATATCCGACAGCGAGGGGATTTCAGCCTACATGCTAGAAATCTCTTCAAAAGAGATTACAATTCAAGCAAAATGCCAAATCAATGGAATTTTTTGGAAAATTGCAATATTTATTTGATTATTATTATTATTGATTGACTTTATTATATTCTTAATTATTTATTATTATTTTTGTGTAATCTTTATATTTATTTGAATGAATAATTAAGTAAATTATTATTATTTATTTATTATATTATTATTTAAAACATTATATTATTAGTATTGATTAACTTTATTATATTTTTAATTATTTATTATTATTTTTGAGTAATATTTATTTTAAATGAATGATTAAGTATATTATTATTATTTAAACTAATCTATTATTATTATTAATTAATTTTGTTATATTATTTATTATTATTTTGTTTTAATTTAGTACTATAATAATTATTACTTAAAAACAATTTTAAATTATTAAATATTAAACAATGTATTTTAACACTATACAAAAATTTCTTTAATTATTGAAAAATGCATGTTATTATTATTTTTTTATTAACAAGTTTGCATATTTTTTTCATTAAATCTTAGAAAGAGGAACCCACTAAGAAATAAAAGTATGATAGTCAATAAAATCTCTATCACTAGTAAGGTGTTTCATCATTAATTTATTATTTTTCTAGATTTTTATTATTAATTTATTTAAAAGTTATTATAGTTAAATAAAGTTTCTATATTAAAATAACAAAATTATTTTTTCAATGGTTCAAAAACATATTAAATTGATGTTTTCATCTTTAAACAATTAAAATATTTGTAAATTTTTATAATAAAATTTAACAAAAATAGATTTTATATATCCAACATAAATATAAAAAATGCTTATAAACTTCAAAACAGGACTTAACAAAAAAATAAATCTTTTATATTCAACTTGAATATAAACATAAAATATCAAAGGATCTTCTTGAAAGGAGAAACAATATTTAAATAAGAAAAAAAAACTTAATAACTTCAAACAAACCCTATATATATGTATTAAACTTTTGGATGGTACTCCAGAACAATGGTATTTGGCATCGAGTTATCATTAGTAAATACTTGAAAAAGAACTCAGTAGAGACATGGCTCAGAGGAAAGCAATTCCAGTCACAACAATGATATTAATTTATAGTCTTATAAGCTATTATTTCTCATTTCCTATTTATGTTAGTCTATAAAGAAACTTGCATATTTTTATAACATAAGTCAAGAATATTACTAGAAGTATGTAAGGAAGCTTGAATATGCTTGTTTTATGCTACATTGCAATAACCTATATTGTATTTAAATGGACATCTTTTAATTCATTTTTGTTTTAATTTCTTTCAAATTGTAATTATATTTGTTTTAGCATATATTTTTATAGCAAAATTATCCTATTGCTATATATTTTCAATATCTTCTTAGGAGGCAGGTACTAAGCAACTTTGTTGCTTATTCCACTTGTTTCTATATTTAGCTTTGTCATCTAAACTTGCTTAGGCTTATAATCATTTTAATATTTTAAATAAATATAACGTATAATCATAATATTCCAACAAAAAATAGTTATTCCATCGGAATCTTCAATGAAATCTTTTAACCAAATCTTTATCAAATAAATAGTCTCTACTTAAGGATCGCAATAATACTTACAGTGCTTAACTAAGAGGCCTTGGCCTTGAGTTTCTCACCGAAAAGTTTTACATTTGCATTTACCATGTATTTTTTTCTATTACCAAAGAATAAGATTAGTAGAGGGGATGTTACATCAAGAAGGGGTCGTTGCAATGAAAATGCTACGAAATGGATCTACACACATTTTAGTTGATCATTATTCCATTGAACCAACAGTTTGCCTTAGGATGGAGGACCCATTTAAGCTCAGAAGGTTTTATTTCGACCTTTTAGCATATCGTTCTCTTATTGAACCAAGGTGAGAGACGTTGATGGGCACGTGCTTTGCTTTAGGATGCTCAAATTCATGGATGATTTGGCAATCCCAATTTCTATGAATGAAAAAAAATCTACAATTGTGTGGAAACAGTTTGGAGCGTTTGCAAAATAACGAGTCCTCATAAATCAAACCGATTTTCTTGAGTGGAAATAAATTGAGTTCTCTTCTGCAATATTCTTTATAAACGGTGTTCATTGCTAATTTCCCAAGAACAAATATTTCAAAAAACCTAATCGGCAATTTGAAAGAGGTGGCGTGTTTAAAACAATTAATATGCCTAAATATATTAAAGAACTCCCTAAATTTGTTATCCATTTTGGACACTTCCAAATTTTTGATGTTAGCTTCACTAATACTAGCATAGATCCATCATAAAATGAGATCTACCAAGTGTCCAAGGGATTAAATCTCTCAAGGTGCAAATCCCTTTTTAAACTGAAAACTTTGAGTAAGCCCTTTAATATATATTGTTATTAATGTTTTTCAATTTAATTTGAGCCCCATATCATTTTTATTATATTTTATTATATTTTAAAAAGACACCTATAAGGTCTAGGACGAGCACTAAAGGAGTTATACATCTTCCCCTACTTAGAATGTGCCTCTTCGATGCAATCAAAGAATTACCAACTGGCATTCATATGGATGGATGCACCATGCAGACAAAACTTTGGTGGAATATATAAAAAAAACAAAAAAATGAAAGTGACATCTATGGAGAGTTTAAGTTTTTTTTTAATTTACGAAAAGCTTTAAAGTAAATTTTAGTACATTAAGATTTTTTATTTATTAAAAAGTTTAATAATAAAAATTATATAATTTATATTTTTAATATTATATAATAATAATAATCTATTTTTAAGGTCACCTCCAAGCTAGACACCAATTTGGTGTATGAGA